>JARFIW010001015.1:895000-1495000 GCA_036346225.1 Platerodrilus igneus
TATATTATATATTATATATTATATATTATATATTATATATTATATATTATATATTATATATTATATATTATATATTATATATTATATATTATATATTATATATTATATATTATATATTATATATTATATATTATATATTATATATTATATATTATATATTATATATTTTATATATATATATATATTATATATTATATATTATATATTATATATTATATATTATATATTATATATTATATATATATTATATATTATATATTATATATTTATATATATTATATATTATATATTTATATATATATATATTTATATATATATATATATAGTGAATAAGATGAGATAAAACTTAAACTTTTATGCAAAGCCCAAATGATTATTTCAAATCGAGCTAGTAATTGAAAGATGGAAAATACAAGGTCTTGGACAGGACTTGAACCGGTATCTTGGTTTTGCCGAAACCATGCGTTTACCAATTACGCCACTGAGACCGATGACGACAATTGGGAAATTTACTAATTTAAATCGTGTACACAACTATACATAAACCTAACTTTCAACTACGTTTGGCATTTTTGTCAATCATATCAGTCATTGTCAAGTTTTTGACTTATGTCAGTTATAGACAGGAAGCTTCGCTCAAAATTACGGCTATAAGCCAAGTATTAAATATATAAATATTTTAGGTAGTTAATTACACAAGGTAAGTTGATAAATACTATCGTATTACAGTGAATAGGATGAAATAATAACTTAGACTTTTATGCAAAGCCCAAAAGAATTTCAAAAAATTGTAAATATTATCCTTTCATTATATGAATGTTGATTGAAAGTTAAAAGTGAAAAAAATTTGATCATTGTAACGTTGTGCACTCTGTGTAGATTAAAAAGAGCTAGCCGTGGCATAATAATAAAATTAGTAAGATTGAAGTGAAAAGAGCGGTAGCTTAATTTGAAAGAAACGCAGAGCGGTGGCATATATATATATATATATATATATATATATATATATATATGGGGATTATTCCCAGCATTTTTAAAGTCAAGGGCTAAAAACATTTTAACCTTTTCTAAATTATCTGTCCAGCGTCGTTGGCCAATTACACTGACAACCGAGGTAATTAAAAGATAGGTAAATTATCCCGAGAATTTTAATGAGAATTTTTGTAACTCACTTAGAAGATGTTTGGGTTCTGTAATTGTTAGCAAGGATTAGGTGCAGATTATTTTAATAAGTAAGTAATCGTTAAGTAAAATTCTTTTGTCTAAGCTTAAGCTATAATTTTATAAGCGTTATCTATAACCGTTGAAGGTAGATTCTATAGATAATGTATATAAAAGAAAGATTTTTATATAAAGCATAGAAGACTGATTATAGATGTTTCATGAAATTTTTGTGTTTCATTTCTTTTGATGAAATCCACAACATAGTTTCCGTTAAACTAGCCAGGCAAGGAAAAAACACGATTAGATAGTAATTTCATATTTTCTAATGCATCTTCATTAATACCAATCGGCTGTATCCAAGTCACAGAATCTTTTGTGGCTTCCAACAATACAGGCCAGGGTCGCAGCAATATATATATATATATATATATATATATATATATATATATATATATATATATATATATATATAAATAATATATATATATATATAATTATACAGTATTTGTGGGTAGTTCAATCTTATTTTGGCATACATGATCTGTAAAGACGTATTTGCCAGTCAGTGTTCGGTTCAGAAAATTTTAAAATGTTTTATTATACACATATCAGTTAATTTTAATCTCATATATTGTAAGTACAAATTTGTTTTAAAATATCTGTTTGTACAACGTGTAATTTCTAGAAATCTGTGATCAAGAGTAAAAATAAACTCGAAAATTCAGATGGTATAAAAAGAGTATACTTTTATTAGAGACCTTATAACCCACAAATACTGCATAATTAGTAAACTTGTAGGACGTAAAGTCTATATATATATATATATATATATATATATATATATATATATATATGTGTGTATATATATATATATAGATATATGTGTGTGTATATATATATATATATATATATATATATATATATATATATATATATAGAAGACTCACTTGGGTTAAATATAATATAAAGATAATGGTAAAAATATATTTGTATACGTTATACATTATAGTACAATTTTAAACAAAGGTTTTTACGTAATTAAACATGTCTATAAATAAATTAAGTATTTGGTATAGGAATAACTGAAATAATAATTTATTTTTAGATTCTACTAATTTCTTAGAAATTCACATTTATTAGTGACTGATTCTATTCATTTTAATAAATTAGTAACGGCTGCTTGCTAAAGGAACGAAAGAAATATCTAAATTATTAATCAGTGTTGTAGGTGTTTACCATAGAGACTACCGGCAAATTTTGCATGGCATTGGTGTACTTTTTCAATTTTCTACAGGTGGATATAACTTTTCTGGAGTATAGTAGATAGGCACATTGAAATTTAATAGCAGTAAAGCAGTACAGCATCGATGCAATTATTTGCTGCTTTATAGAGATAGAAAGCAACCGCCATAAAATTATGATTTTTAATTTAATTAGCCCAGTTCCTTGGTTAAACTTTAAGTGCTTTTTGCAGAATAGTAAAATTAAACTTTATATATTTCAGAAAATTTTTTTGGACGAATTCCATTCTATCGCTATAGTTAACGTTTGCGAATGACTGAAGCGTAACTGAGTACATTATATGCATAGAAGTAATTTAGATTCTTTATTGATCCCAACCACATAAAGCACTCGTGATTCTCAAAATAAACACTAGTATTCCGAAGAATTTCTACAGATAGCATTTTCACGATGTCAACTTGTATTCTGAACAGGATTTCCATGTAAAATCAAACTTCTATAAATATTGTCTCCCCTAATTATTTGACAGGAAAATGGAGGAGTAAAAACTTTTTAGAACTAAAAACCTCTCAGATTAAAAATAGTCCAGTAGTTTTCGAGAAATTAAAGAAAAACCATTTATTTAGAAAAATTTCATTCTAATTTAGTAATCTTAAATGTAATTTACTTTTTTAACACAAAAAGTTACTTTAACATTATAAAATGGATTATTACACTTTTGAAGAAAATGTAATGCTTGTTAAATAGTACTGTTCTGAAAATTCAACAAGGATTATCAAAGATTTATACTCAGCTTTTTATTAAGACCGTCAAATTTCATCTCTCAGAGAATTTTTGTCTCTACAGGGAGTGTAAATAAAGCTTATAAGTGTCAGGTTGCACAACCCGTACTAAATAGTGAACAAGATTTCCAAATAGCATACAGAACAGTTGGCACAAACACTTTTTGTGGCCAGCTTTGCATTTATACGCATGTTCACTGCCCACATGTTTTCAGGCACTTTTCTTCCAGTAAAAACTTTCTACCTAGGTACACGAAGTCATTCACTTTCTCTATTGTGTCATTGTCAATTCTAAATACAAAGTCATCAATTCCGCCATCTCTGTTAAAAATCATTACTTTCGCCTTATTTACATTCACTTTCAATGGCATATTTTCACACACTTTCGACAGCCTGTCAAGCATTCGTTGCAAATCTTGTAACGATTCGACAAACAATACTGCATCATCTTCATGCAACACCACACTAACATTTGTTTCACCAATTTTCACTCCTTCCATTCCTTCGCAAGCCTGTCCGATACATTTATCATAAATACATTGAACAGCCATGGAGACATCGCACAGTGCTGTCTTATACCTTCCACAATGTCAAAGTATTGCCCCATGTTACCATTCACGTGTACACGCGCTCTACTCAAGCACTTGCTTACACTGTATTCACGCAGCGCCTTCAATAATTCACTTCTGTTCACAGAGTCATGCGCCTTTTCCAGATCTACAAATGCTACATATATTTTCTTTCTGGCATGCATTCACTTTTCGATAATTTGTTGCATTGCAAACATCTGATCCACACATCTTTTTTCAGGTATAAAACTACATTGAACGTTCCACATCTTGCTCTGCGTTCTCTTGCGAGTTCTCCCGATAACAATTTTTCCATATATTTTACTGGGTACCTACACTCAACAGCCGTATCCCATGACAGGTTTTGCATTCATACTTGCTGCCTTTACCTTTGTGCAAAGGGATAATAATGGCATTCTTCCAATCTTTAGGCACCTTTGCTTGTTCTATACACAACTCTAACAGTTTACACAAACATTCACTCAGCACCACAGACCCATACTTAAGCATTTCACTTGTTATTCTATCTACACCCACCGCTTTGCCATTCTTCAGAATTCTCACCGTCTTCCATACTTCATCTACACTGCATTCGAACTTTATACTATTATATACGTTTTCGTTCAGTACATTACTGCTCTCCTTACCATTCACGCTGTCATCTGTATCATTCTTGCCACTATCATACATCATCTCAAATTTCTCTTTTCAACAGTTTCTCACACTCGTTTCCTACCAAAACAATTTCATGTCTTCTGTTAACAACACCATTCACACGCTTATTTCCACCCTTTCTTGTCTTCCTTACCCATTTCCAAAACAAGTTTTTATTCCCTTCAATTGTTGCTTTTTGCTTGCCTTCACTACTTCTTTCACATATCGTCCTATCTCCTTGTATGTTTACAGAAGTTGTTCTCTTAACTTAACACCTTTTTCTGCAATCATTCTCTTATATGCCACTTTCTTTCTCTCGACAAAATTTGTTGACCTCATCGTTCCACCCTGCACTTTTATAACATGTACCGATCATTGTCGTCCCACATACTTCCAAAGCACTTTTAACAAACAATCCCATGCTTTCTCTACATCGTCAGACTTCAGAGCACTCTCCCATTCTTGTTTGCAGTCGTACAACTCCCTCTATAACATAGTAGCATACTCTTTTTGAGTCGACTTTTCCAACAAACGTTCTACTTTCACTCTTAATTGTCTCACATTCTGATTTCTTCTCCACACCCACTTTCGGCTTAGATCAATTCTGAACAAAACCAGAAAATGATCGGTCCCACACTCAGATCCTCCCATTATTCTCGTGTCTTTTAGAAGTTCTCTTAAACTTTCATCAAATACAACTAAATCCATTATACTTCGCGCATTTCCCCTTATGCATGTTTACTTGTTTATGTCCTTATGCTTCTCCGTGTTGGATACAAACAGTTCTCTTTCCATACACATACTCAATAACATTCCTCTATTTTTGTTTGATCTTGAATCACCAAACGGACCTACTACAAGGGTACAGAACTGATTTTATGCATTCACTGATTCAGTATTTGAGTTCCTAGAAGGTAAAGACAATGATTTGCGACTCAAATCAATTAATTAAAAAAAAGCAAACTATCAGATAAACAACTAAATTTAATCAAACTCAGAAGGATAATATCCGTGTTTGTTGCGAAGCTTTTTCTACACAAATAAATTTTCCGTTTTCAAATATTTTAAAATTGTAAAGAACGAGAAAATTCGCTTGGTGGTTGGTAACACTTAACAGTTCTTAATTCTGACTTAGCCAAATATTAGAAGACATTCTGCAGTTGATTATCTCTGATTGGGATACTTTTACAAATAGATCCACAAACACAGACGAATCATTCTAATACAGAAGCAATTTATGGAGTTATCCACAAATGAGCAGAAACCAATATCTGAATAAGGATACACAAATTCTGATTACAAAACAGATACAAATTTTATATTGAACTCTATGGATCATAGTACAAAAGATACCGATTGCTTACCCTTCTTCCTATTGAGTAGAACGTATATTTAGTGCAGTTATAAACCTCATCATAAATAAAATAAACTGAAAAAATTAGTGCTTGGGGAAACTTACAATTGTTATTTACAAACTCTTTAAAAAATAATGTGTTTTTGTATTTTAAAATCAAAAGTTATAATTTTAATAAATACTACTTTAAATATTAAAATATTTTAATTATACTGAATTTTACGGACGCCATTTATTATTCAAAGCATTAAAATTAAATTTTTAGCTTTTCCTATTATGCAGTTATGTACGATTATTTCATTTGGGAATTTATGATCAGGTTTTTGCAGTATGAAGGAGTGAATGGCCATATAGGTTTAGGAACCACAGGTTTAAACTTACTTATATTGCTGTACTTTTGAGTTTTGACGACATATGTTAAAAATATTGGGCTTTTTAGAGCAAGCCAAAGACTACGGAAATCTGCATAAGAATATTCTAACACCACCACTTTGGAAACGAGAAAAAAGAAAAATACAGAAATTTGAGAACTACTCCCGAAGAAGGTCATGTCAAAATTAAAAATTGGCATATGAGTATTGGGCGCAGAAAAAAAGAGAAACCTAAACGAAGTAATTCAGGTGGAAAGGCAGCGCAGCGGTCGTTGAAAGATTGGCGCCTCCGTGGCGTAGTGGTATGTGTGTCACTACTACGCCCAAGGTCCCGGGTTCGAATCCCGACACGGTCCGCTTGAAAAATGTTAGGCGAGCATTTTTCACAAAATACACCCTCGTTCGGATGAGAGGTAAAATGGAGGTCCCGTGTGTGAGTGTTGTCACGCACGTTAAAGATCCCTATCTTGCTTGAAACAGCAAGGGTTCGGCAAAATTCCAAATTTTCCAGGTAAAAAAAACTCGCTTCCTGGCCAATGTGGTACCTTCGGGTGGAGCATTAGAAAATCACATGTAAAGTCGTTGAAAGAAACTGCCCGGCTCCGGCCAGCAATCTAAGGTGGCGTGGTGTGGGCAGAACTCGGGGGGAGGGGGGGGGGTCGTCAGGGACACTCAATGTAAAGCAGCTGGCTCCGCGATCCCACTGCGAAGTGTGATGACCCGAAAGAAAAATAAACACGCAAAAAATCGTGATACAAACCTAAAAATGACTGACTTCTGCAGCAAAGTATGGCTACCGGCCATAAATAACACACTCCAGAACAATAAAATTTGTTACCCTATTAATACTAATAAGACAAAGTGCAATAAAATACCAACATTAAATATGTACGCAAAGTCCGATAGTTGTTTTTGTCACAAAACTTGCAACATTAATAACTAGGAAACTAGTTCGGTTAGGTTAAAAGGCATTTAATTCTATGCAATATGTTATGAAAATGGTTTTTCTTTATAACGTCAGAAAACATTCACTACCGAAAAACTTTTTACAGCTTAAATAAAGTGGTTTTGGCCGTGAGCAACAGCGAACCAAAACAAATAAGCAAATACACAAAATATGTAAACACCTTAACTAGTTGTTAAAATACCGCATGGAGTACCTACTTAATTCCAGTTGTTACGTTCATTTTCGTAAATTATTAATTAGTGTAGGTACAATAATTTTTATCTTAAATTCATTTGGCGTTCAACACAAAAATTGATTCCGTTAATTAAAAATAACCTTTTCGTATATTAAAATTTGTAAGGTAATTAAAAATAAATATCCTTTCTCAGAATTTCGTCCCGTGGAATTTACGCCTTAAGTAGATAGACGACTTTTCAAGTATTTTAATACTTAAATGCTAGTGTGTTTTCCCTTTTTAAAAGAATTCGGTGAATTTATTTTAATAAAACTAGGGTTTCCTGGTTTATTTCCTTGCTTTGGTGCCTAACACATGTAATTTTCATTTGCTGCTCGATAATCAACTAGACAACAAGTTGGTTGGCTTCGTTCGTTATTTTTATGTAAATTTCCGGCACGCCTTATTTAGCGTGGTAAGTATATAGAGTTTGTATAAAACCATACGTTTCGGCTTCAATAAATTAATTTATTGTTTGTAACTATTCTAGCTTCCTGCGGGGGACACGTTGATCCCTTGAGCTGCGTTTCTTTTGGGGGACTGCAAAGTCCAATGCGCTCCGCTTGGCCGTAAGCTGGCCTGTTCGCTGAGGCAGACCAGCGACAGCCTTCCCCCCGATGTCAGGAACTCGAGGGTGAGTCCTTCTTTTTTTTTCTTTGTATCCGCTTCTTACCGCGGAACAAGAACGCCTGTGATTTTACCGTTCTAAGATGACATTTCCAAATTTGATTTTTTTTATATATGAAAATTATTGAACGATTTTGGTATTTACTGTTTTCTGTTTGATTAATACTATACATGTTTGTAAATTTAGTTTAAGTTTACTTTTACGATGGTTTAGAGCTGTGGTTTTTAGGGTTGCGTTTGTTTCTTTTCTCTTTTTTTCTTACTAGCTACTGTCAGGGGTTATTACCTAAAAATTACAAGTCGCCATTTTCATGGGTAATTTTTTTTTTATGTTTAAGGGGTGTTTATAATGTATATATAAATTGGAGATATTGACTTTTTTTGGGGTTGGGTTTGGGAGTACTCTTTTTTTTGTATATATATTTTGGTTTTAATTATAAGTTCTTTCTTTTCCGTTGTATGTTTCGTTCTGTGTGTGAATGAGTGAGTGTTTATATAATTTTTTTTTCTTTATTTCAGGTTTCTTTTTTTTATTTAGCTATAGGTATAAGACCCCGCCCACTCGCCGCCTGAGCCCGGACTTTCTTTGCCTTTCTTTCTCTTGATTTTTTTTATGTTACGTCAATGTACGTAGCATAAAATATTGGCGCCCAACGTGGACTCGACTTTTTTTTGTAATTAATTTCTGCTGCGATTCTTTTTGTGCTTAATTTTGGCTGCGATTTTTCTTTTGTAATTAATTTCTGGTGCGATTCTTTTTGTGATTAATTTCTTCTGCGATTTGGTTTTCGTTAATTTCCTTGTGCTGCGATTTTGTTTCATGTAACTTTGACTCCGATTTTATTTTAGTTAGTTTTGGCTCCGAGTTCGTTTTAGTTAATTTTTGCTCCGATTTTTGGTTTATTATTGTTAGTGTCTAAGTTCCTACAAGACCCGCATTTTCTCGGACTGATATTACTTATGTTTCGTTCCTTACGTTCAATATTATTGGTTGGCTTATTTCAGATTATTGGTCTTGTGTTTTCACCAATAGTCCTAGTCCGATGAAAACGCTGGCGCCCAAGATTTTTCTTTTTCTTCCTTCCCTCTCTGTATATTCTGTTCTCCTTGTCACGTCTAGAGTTAATATTTTCTTTCTCCGATTCTTCCCTTATCCTACAGCCCTATTCTAATTTCTATTTTCATGTTTCGCTCCTATTGGTGTTCAGGAAGTTTATCCGTCGGATATGTTTTAAATTGTCCTGTATTCGCAATAATTTTGTTTTCTTTTGAGCTTTTATCGAGTTACGGTTAGCCTTTATTTCGTTACCTTCTACCCATTTCTTTCTTGTTCGTATTTAAGATGTCTTCTTTTTCGGCTTCCTACTACGGTCTCCCAGTGTGGGAGTGGAATTTTATATTTTCTGGTGTTCCGAACACTCTTACCGTACGTGATTTTTTGGAACGAGTCGAGAAACTCCGACGAGCTCACCATGTATCCGAATTTGATTTATTTGAGTCTGCAATGGATTTATTCGAAGCTAAAGCTTTACTTTAGTATCGTGGTTTTCGGGATAGGTTTTCTGACTGGAAATCGTTGTCTAATTTACTAATTCTTCATTTTGAACACAACCAGCTTATTTATAAGGCTACTACGATTGAGAAAAATACTTTTGCTTCACATGACCAAGTTGTTAAGGTTTCTCCTACGCCTACGAGTAGATTCGATACTTCTTCCGTACGTTCTACTGTTCTTCCTCCTACTTCTACTCCTACTCGTCAGGTCGTATGTTTTAATTGCGACAAACCTGGTCATGTTTCGACCCGTTGTACTCGTCTTAAAGTGCTCCATTGTTATGGTTGCGGATATAAGGGAGTTACTCGCCATAACTGTCCCAACTGTATTCCTACTACTAATAGCTCTTCGAATAATCCTCCAAATTCTGCCCTCACCTCTAGTTGCCTAACTTCTTCTACTTCTCAGTCTACGCTCTCTTCGGTACTTCATTTAGGTCTTCCCGCTCCTACTATCAAAACTTACTCTTCTTCGGTAAATATAGCTTCTAACAAACTTTCCTCCGTTTCTAGTTCTGCCTCCTTTTCTACTCCTTCTCCTGCTCGCCCTACTTATACACTCTCACCCCAAAATGTGCCTCCATCACGCTCACAACCCATGCTTCTAATCAGTGACTTGCAGCTAGTTTCTCAAGAGTTTCTTCCCGCTTTCCTAAACGATTCTACCAAGGAATTTTCTGTCGCGTCTGCAAGCACAAAGGTCGCTGTAATGACCATCACTTCTAATTCAGCCTGGGAAGGTCCTCCGGAAGTCCTTGACCCTGTACCTTTAATGCCTCCTGCCGTTTTTGTCAAAATTTTACCTGTTCCAGCTTTCTTAAATGATTCTTGTCAAGAAATTGCTGTTGTACCTACAATAACAGCTGTAGCTAAGTTGACGATAACTCCTAATTTAGTCAGCAAAGGTTCTGTCGAAGTTCACGAACCTGTATCTTTAGTATCTGTTGCTGTTGCTGTCAAAATTTTACATGTTCCTTCTTTCGTAAATTGTTCTGCTCCAGAAATTTCTGTCGTGTCTACAAAAACAGCCGTAGCTGAAATGACGATAACTTCTAATTCCGTTTGCGAAGGTCCTGTTGAAGTCCATGAACCCTTATCTTTAATGCCTCTTCCCGTTTTTGTCAAAATTTTACCTGTTTCTACGTTCGTAAATGCTTCTACTCAAGAAATTCCTGTTATGCCGGCAATCACAGCTGTAGCTGAAGTGAAGATAATTCCTATTACGGATAGAGAAGGTCCTGTTGAGGTTAGTGAACCCGTAGCTGTGATGCCTGTTGCTGTTGTCGTTAAAGCTTTACATGATCCTGTTTCGTTACTTACTCTTACTCCTTTTTCTCATGCTGATAAAATGCTACTTGTTTCTGTTCTTTTAATTAAAGTTGGTGAATTTCTAGATGATGTTCCTTTATCTACTGTTGTTGAAGTGGTTCCTGATACTGTTTATTCTGGTAACGTTGATGAACTTCTACCCGATTCTATTCCTTTATGCAATGTTACTGAAATGTTATCGATTCTGCTCTTTTTCCTAAGGAGGATACTTCCACAGCCAATACTGTTTTCTTTTCTAATTGTGATACTTCTAGTCCTGCACATAACGTCAATGAAATTTTATCTACTTCTGTCCCTTTCTCTACCGTAACTGAAGTATGTTCCGCTTGTGTTTCTTTCCGTCCAGTTGGTTCTCGTACAGCCAATACTTTTTCTTTTTCCACCGTTGATATTCTGACAACCCATGATGTTTCTTTTTCTGCCGTTGACCTTCTTACCACCCACACTAACAATAAACGACGTGCTTCTATGACGTGTTTTGAGTTTTCTAAACTACCCTTGTCACCTCCTACACCGTGTTCTACCACTACTACACTTCCTGCTATTCCTATTTGGCAGAAAACTGCCCTAAAGAGGCAGACTTTATTCTATGCTCCTTCCGAACCTGAGGATATAGGTCGACGAAACCCTAATGTCCTTGATCTGGTTTCCTTTTCCTTTTGGCGGCGTAAACGCCTTAAGCCCAATACCAAGTCCGCGTGCCCCCGATTCTTATGACGACTTTGCTATCCTTCGGACATGAATTTTGGATTTACGATTTCGCTTTATTCCCGGTTTTACTGGGGTTTATTTCGTTTGCTTTCCTTTTTTTTCTTTTTCACCTGTGTGGGTCCGGGAATAGAATAGCCCCATGGTACGACCTGCCTGTCGTAAGAGGCGACTACAGCGGTCAAACACATACACACACGCACACTTTATACCCGCATAACACATACACACACCCTTCTTACACTCCCACACACACCCACAAACACACACACACACGCACGTACACGCCCACACTTGCTCATACATAACTACACTAGGAGTTTGTTTTATTTTCTTTTGTACGATTTTTGTTTTGTTTTTGGGTTTTATACGTGGTGTTGGTGTTATTCTTTTTTTTGTATATTTTATTCTTTTTTTATATATTTTTTTCTTTTTCTCTCGTTTCTTTCATCCCATTTTCCTTTCCCTATCCTTTGCTGGTCTTCTTTGCCGTCGGTCCCTATACCGAGTGTGTTTCGTCCATCCGCTCCTGTGGTAGGTGCTTTCTAGTTCGTCTTTCTTTCTTCGGAAATCACGACTCGGTCGACTTTAGGACTAGTCAGCATTTCTCTTTTTCGGTTTTAGTTCGTTGCGATTCTTCGTTACCACAGTTGAGAGTACATCGTTTCCTTTCACCAGCGTTCCTCCTCTCTGCTTCTCGTGCTCCCTTGTTGTCCTTTTTTTCTTACTTGAGGCTTGACACCTTTGTCTTTTTGGTTTACACTGTTGGTTCTCTTCCTCGTTCCGGTTCTTCTTTTAAGGTTGATAACCTTTCCTGTTTCTTTTGAAGATACATCCGACCTCTGACGACTTTTTCAGTGTCGATACCATTCCATCTTTGTCCTCGACGATTGTTACCTTTCCCTTCTCCTTTTCCTATGTCCTTTTCATTTTTGGTTTTGATCCGGTTCCTGGGTCCGTCGAGCCGGATGAGATTTCTTTTTAGTTTGTTTGTTTGTTGTTGGAGTGTTTCTTTGTTTTTTTTTGTTGTAATGAGTTTTCTTTTAGTTTCCAAGCGAATTTTTTTTTGTTGGTCCTACCCACGCCCATTATTTTTCTTCTCGACCCCGACCTTTTAATTTTGCTGGGGGGGGATTTGTTACGTTCATTTTCGTAAATTATTAATTAGTGTAGGTACAATAATTTTTATCTTAAATTCATTTGGCGTTCAACACAAAAATTGATTCCGTTAATTAAAAATAACCTTTTCGTATATTAAAATTTGTATGGTAATTAAAAATAAATATCCTTTCTCAGAATTTAGTCCCGTGGAATTTACGCCTTAAGTAGATAGACGACTTTTCAAGTATTTTAATACTTAAATGCTAGTGTGTTTTCCCTTTTTAAAAGAATTCGGTGAATTTATTTTAATAAAACTAGGGTTTCCTGGTTTATTTCCTTGCTTTGGTGCCTAACACATGTAATTTTCATTTGCTGCTCGATAATCAACTAGACAACAAGTTGGTTGGCTTCGTTCGTTATTTTTATGTAAATTTCCGGCACGCCTTATTTAGCGTGGTAAGTATATAGAGTTTGTATAAAGCCATACGTTTCGGCTTCAATAAATTAATTTATTGTTTGTAACTATTCTAGCTTCCTGCGGGGGACACGTTGATCCCTTGAGCTGCGTTTCTTTTGGGGGACTGCGAAGTCCAATGCGCTCCGCTTGGCCGTAAGCTGGCCTGTTCGCTGAGGCAGACCAGCGACAGCCTTCCCCCCGATGTCAGGAACTCGAGGGTGAGTCCTTCTTTTTTTTCTTTGTATCCGCTTCTTACCGCGGAACAAGAACGCCTGTGATTTTACCGTTCTAAGATGACATTTCCAAATTTGATTTTTTTTATATATGAAAATTATTGAACGATTTTGGTATTTACTGTTTTTTGTTTGATTAATACTATACATGTTTGTAAATTTAGTTTAAGTTTACTTTTACGATGGTTTAGAGCTGTGGTTTTTAGGGTTGCGTTTGTTTCTTTTCTCTTTTTTTCTTACTAACTACTGTCAGGGGTTATTACCTAAAAATTACAGCTCGCCATTTTCATGGGTAATTTTTTTTTTATGTTTAAGGGGTGTTTATAATGTATATATAAATTGGGGATATTGACTTTTTTTGGGGTTGGGTTTGGGAGTACTCTTTTTTTGTATATATATTTTGGTTTTAATTATAAGCTCTTTCTTTTCCGTTGTATGTTTTGTTCTATGTGTGAATGAGTGAGTGTTTATATAATTTTTTTTTCTTTATTTCAGGTTTCTTTTTTTTATTTAGCTATAGGTATAAGACCCCACCCACTCGCCGCCTGAGCCCGGACTTTCTTTGCCTTTCTTTCTCTTGATTTTTTTTTATGTTACGTCAATGTACGTAGCACAGCGACTCATTGAAGGCCTCAGTTATGAAAACAAACAAGACATCAATTATATAGAAGGCGTTATAGACAAACATCGTCATTATTTAAATAAGATTTTCTTAAATGAAAATCCCAGCTCCATTGGTAAAAGTACTTGGAAATCGATAAATAATTAAATAATAAATTGTCCGCTCCAACTATTTCTACAACCAAATCAGAAAAATTGAAATTTCAACTACAAAATACACTCTCAATCTTTCAAGTACATTAAAATTACTCTTCTACATAATTTAAAACAATTGAATGTATATGGAGAAAATGAAAATATTACTAAATCTGAGTAGTAGGGTCGCTCAATTTAAACGCGGTATTACAATATACAGAGTGTTTGGTCAAACGTTATAGATATATTTTGAGTGATCATGGGTGTAACAGTAGGCAATTTAAACTATATATGTTACAATGCATAATGTTATAAGTTTTGAAATATCGACACAATTTGATATTTCGTTACGGTATTCCGTGCAGACAAGAAAGAAAAGTAAAGTAAGCAAAGAAAATTGCCGGCACCGAATACCGCAACAAAACAAGGGGAAACCAAAGAATTAATGCCATACTGGCTGAAAATGGCGTAGAGTGGGGTGGGTCACACAGAAAAAAATAGGAAACCTCAGGATATAGATTTATTACAAACACTTAGTTAACAAACATGATATCAAAAGAAATATTTATAAAAACCAAAACGAACTTTTAAGTAACTTCCTGTACAACATGATCTACACGAAAACGTCAACTCGCATACAATATAACATTCCTCCAGAAAATACCTAAAATTTAAACAAATATCAATTAGGGATTATTTCCCGGTCACGTAAAATTTTAAAATATAAACAACAGGTACAAGTATACTTGCACAATGTGCCCAGTCCTAAATAAATACAAGAAGAGAATTAGACATCATATATAGCTGTTTACCTGCTACTTACCGAAATGCGTTTCCTAAATTGAAGGTATGTTTTATAAATAACCAGGTGCTAAGCTTATCCTAGCTAATAATTAGTAAACAAGTTGTTGACGTTAGTTAGCATTTCCTAAATCTTAAGTTAAAGTAAGTAAATTGCTTCAACGCAAGCTTGTGACCTGAAAACCAATCAGGTAATCACCATTTGCACTAACATTTTATAGTTAATTTTAGAACCGGAGTCTGAAATTTATCGAGCAATAGCCATGCATAAAAAAAACTACAACACTGACTTTGTTATCAACCGTAAAAGAATTAACTAGGTTTCATATAAAGCATCAAGAAAATTACACAGTATTCCTACCTTAAGTCAATTTGTGTGCCAGGGAGGAATAGCTGCATTCCGCGGAGACTATTTGCTTATCTGTAGTATGTACCCAATCGTACATCGCCAGTCTGCCTCTAGTACGATCGTAGCAGATCTGAAAGTGCGTACTTACAACTGTTAACAGGCCGGACACTTTTATGAAACAATTTCACTCAGTTACTTGCTACAAAACATTGATTAATTTTGACTTTATAAAACCGAAACAAAGCAATGCCTCTTAAAAGAGAGCATCTTAAGTGACATCGCGACTTTTCAGGTTTCTTCACGTAAAAAGAGGCTGCATAGTAATCATCTCTTCCGCTGTCCAACTTGTATATATAGGTGGATATGATCCATCAAATGGTAACGTGTTTTCCTTCAAAAAAATTCCCATCGACCAAACAACCACCTGGAAGGCAATCTCAAAACACCACCTGCAGATAGGCGAGAATAAGAAAGCGAACGGTCTCAATACAACATAAAGGATTCCACAAATCATGTCTGCTTGAAAAACCTGCCTGGTAGTATCAAAACAACGTATGTTCCATCTGTTAGGAATATCTGCAACCCACATTGTAGAATTATGTAGTTAAGTGTATAAGTCTACATCCTGTATAAACCCATAGAAATTTACCATCCATATGTTCGTAATTTATTTAAAAGATGCAGGTATTTAAACAGATTTCCTCCTGATTAGCAGGTTTCGGAAGCAAATGTTTTGAGAAACAACGCGTTCTAAACTTAATCCATATTGCAAAAAATTTTAACCTTTGATAATCAAAATATGTGGAAAACAAAAAATTTGGAGAAATAGAAAAGCAGGATACGTTCTAAGGCATTTTTGGGGAACAGTGCGGGATATATTACAAGCAAATATAGGAAAAAAGAAGTAGGGGTAGACCTAGATCAGACTATTGCATGCAAATAGTGAAAGATGCAGACTATGGAAATTTCATAGAAATGTGTAGGTTAGTTCAGATTAGGAAACAATAAGGGTACCCGTCTAACCAGTTCCAGAACTGAAGACCTCATGATGATGAATCAAAATAAATTTCCCTACTTTGTAATAACAAAGCCCTAGGTTTAGCACGTTATCAAAATAGAATACAACGTAATTAACCTGTAAATTTTTTTGCGTTTTATAGACAAGAGAACGATCTCTGTGCGTTAACGTTGGTGTCAAGAATTGTACCAAAAATGCAGAATAATTTATAGCATCCAGGAAGTATTGCAATAATTTCCTTACCTTGCATATTCTTAATCGAATCCAAAAGGCTTTTTCATATAAAACTACTTTTGTGAATTGTGAATTTGTGGTTTTAATTAAAATTTTCATAACCTTCTATCATAAAGAAGTCCATATGTATCGATTACTGAGTATAATACATTTTTCGGAAAAATATTGCGGTATTCGATGAATTTTTTTTTATTTTCCAATTGCAAAAATTTAAACTTTTCGTAATCGGAAAGACAAGACGTTCCTCAAGTTGTATCAATATGTTATCTATAACTTCAAAAAGATTCTTCCGAATTTGGTTTAGACTTCTTGAGAAATTCCAATACTGTATTGTATGAAAGTTTTAACGTCGTCTATACATTTAGACTTTGTAATGTCACTTCTTCAGCTTTTTAAGACTGTCAGGTAATTTTTAATTAAGTAGCAAGAAACTGCAAATCATTACCTTACACATTTCTTTTGAACTGAATTATATGAGTTCTGTTTATTGAAAATTTTCATTAAATATGTTCAACATATAAACAAATTATAAGTTTTGAAGATTTCGTTTATAGTCAGCATCTAATCCTTTTACTGGTTGCATTTGATTCGGAGAAACTTATTTCTTGAACCGAACTCTTTTTCTTTTTGTCGGAAAAACGGTAATAATTATCGCGTTCGAATTCCGTTGCATTTTACTACTTGTTAGAATAGTTTCCCTAAAAACTTTGTTTAAAAAATACGACTAATGAAACTCTAAAATGCCTTGAATATTAAGAAAAGGTATATTTACACTTGCTATTCTAGAACAGCTTTGCTACCACACAAAACCAAGTATAGCCTGTGAGCCAAATTAAGTAGTGGAAATAAGTCGCTTGATGTACGATCCTAACCACCCTTCCACACCCGCATCCTCCCACCTCTCACCTCCTCCGCCCACAATCTCCCACCTCCACATTACATCACAAGAACTATTTCGATCAACTTTCGGTTTTTTCACACCATCGTGGTATAATTTGTAAACTCACCCTAAATATTTTTATTAACGACAACTCATTTCGCGTCCGTGGATTTTGAGTAGGGGAAAAACGAAAACGATGCACAAATTTTGTATATAAATACGCAAGCACAATAAAATATTGTATTTAATACACTTTATACAAATCTTCTATATTCGAGCTGGTACGTTTTCGGTAGTTTCTCTAACAAATTCGCTAATCAACGTCTGTTAGTTGCACCTACACAAAACATAATGTGGTGCCTACACTTTTCGTTAATATTGCCAACCTCACTGTACAATAAGCTGCTTACACTCACATGTTTTGATTTTTACGTCATAACTAGCAGGTAGAAATTTTCGAGAACTTCCCGTGCAAACTACTATTAACATTCTTACACATCTCTCTATCTTAACTGTAACATTTACCATAATTGTTGTTGTATAATGTAGATCTAAATTTCTTCTTGTAGTTCATTTTGTAACCAATAATTGGAAAAGTATAGCACGTATTGATTTTCGAATTGGAGACTTGTATTATGCTCAACTTTTCAATTTCCAACGATAACAAGTTCTATTCCTACATCTATTTGCTCCAGTCTTTGACACTTCGTAATATGTCTGCTCGTTCTAACTCTTTCTGTATAAAGGATACGTTCTCCATGTTTTTCCAGACATCCGAAAAAAATCGTAAGCGCTCTACTTTGGAAAGTGAGCGACCATTATATGGTGTAATACCATTAGTTCTTAATGTTGCAAAATATTTTCTGTAGGCAAGCAAATCAAATCTTCTTCATTAAGAGGAATAAGCATGTATCCTTGTTTTGTAAGCTCTTCTCTTGTATCGTACATCTTAGCAAATTGGGTTTTGTAAATTCCCTATAAAATAATACACATACTTATGCCCTTTCATATCTGCAAAAACTCCGACACAGAAATACGTTTCTCGGTTATTAACTGTAAATGCAGAAACATTATATACGCTAGATGTGTTTAAATTTTTCCCGTGGGTTAAATGATTTACTAACCTTTCCTTTAATTGTGCGATCTTGCATTCTTTTCTATCAGATGTTGATACTGCTGCTTTTGATGCAATTGTCTTTGCTTCTTTTTCGTTTTTAAATCTACTTCTTCCAATTCCATTTTTCTTTTCTTAATTAGTAGTATATAAATAGTCGACATAGGTTCTATTTCTTCTAAAGAATACGGTAAAAGTTTGTGGCCTGTATTGGTTCTTTTTCTTAAAATCTGTAGCGGTACATTACTTGCAGCGATCAATCCTACAACATCGATGTTTACTCTGGAGTTGTTGATAAGGGTATTCTAGGCTTTGTACAAAACGCGTTGCTGGCTTTAACATAACATATCTGTCTAATTAGTACCCCATCGTTTTTTGATCGATCTTCCACAACTTGTATATAATTAATCGGTAAACGTATAAAACTGAATGTGGATATTACGTAATTTATTATCATGTATGTGCTCTTAATATTGAGTGGTAATTTAAACTGAAATCTAGTTAGTTTCTTTGTATTACTATTTGCTCAATAAACGTGCTGCAGAATATTATTAAATACAAGACAGCAACTGTTTTGCAGACTTTCGGTTAGTCTCTTTCACATATTTGCAATCGATACCGAGTACACCAGTGCATTTCACAAGTATAATTTCCTGCCCTCCAATAAAGTTAGACGATCCTTTAATGGATTATGTATATTATCTACCATTTAACTATTTTCCATCGTGTAGTTATATATTGCGCTTGGTCTCGTAATACCATGTTCTTTAGCCACAGTAGATCTAAATGTCTGCTTTAATCGAGCATCCGAATAATTGATAGAATCCACTATATAATTCAACATCTGTTTGCTAATGCCGGGACAGATTACTTGGCATTTAAACTTGTTATATATCAAAGCGCGAATATTGCAATTTACCCACATTAAGCAATCTTTACCAGCTGTTTTATCAATATCCAAAATTACATAATCATGTTCTGTATGTTCTACATGGCAGGCAAAGTTAAAATTATTCGTGAGTATTAGACCATTTCCGCCTTGTTAAATATCCTGCTAAAATTTTGGACGATATCTAGATCTAGGACATAGAAATCACCTCCTTCGAGCTGGTCCAATATATTTTTTGCAGTTCCTCCAACAAAATCTCTAACTTAAAATCTGCTGGTACTGAGTGCATATTGGATTTGCATACTTCTAGTTGATAATTTTCAGATATTTCCAATAAAATATTTTGCTACCTGTGCCATTTTGTATCCGCTTTGTAGTAGGAATGGAAGTTTAGCTTATACTCCATATCTAGCAGATATAAATTTCGAGAACTTCCCACGTAGGTAGCTATAAAAAGAATTACATATCTCTTTCTTAAAAAGCTCACCAATATTTTTTAATTCCACTGTGCAATCCACAATGTTGCCCATTTTAACTAGCATTATATTATCCTAGAAAAGTAATGTAATTGGACTGGTAAGTCGTTGCCCTCTAAAAGTTTCCAATATCGGTGATTAAATACTGAACACAACAGAACGAAATTATGGACTTGGTAGATGAACTAAAATGCAAAGTACACATAACTTTTGGAATCAACTGAAAGTTGTCGAGAGAACCCCCAAACAAAGTCAGTGCGGCCGAGTCGCAGTTCACCGTAACGTGCAAGGCTGCTTGTCTCACCTAACCGCGGCCCATTGGCTCGGCCAACCCAAGCACCAGTGCGACCACTCCAGCCCAGCCCGCGACCTACCACAGCCTCGGCCCACCCGGCAGGCGATCAATCGTAGTCCCGGCACGCAACATTCTTTGATAACTTAAACTGCAATACAGCGAGTTACACCGAATACGACATTTCGGAAGCCAATTTTAATGGATTATATACGTTATCATCATATAAAAATTTCCAAAAATGTAGATATATTGCGGCCTTCAGAAAAACTAAATATGATAGTTTGCATAATCCAGCATCCGGGCGGCAGATTAAATCCGCTATATAACTCCCTATTTGTTTGCTAATTATACGTTAGCACCAGGTCGTTTCCGCCTAGTTAAATAAATATTTCGACCAAAATTCAAAACTTTTACTTTCGTAATTTCATCTTCGCTTATTCGAGTGATACGTTAAATGATTTTTAATTCTCCAATACAAAACCTATGTAGTATATTTCTACCACCATCGAATACTAACTTACATAGAAAAGATACTATCTATACTCTATACAGCAAGAGCCTAATAATGTCGAAAATGTACTGATAATCGAATACCACATACAGCATTGCATTCAGCGCAATGATGGACATCATCCTTTACACAACACTAAATCCAGGTCTTCGTCGTGAAGCCACAACATTCATTTCTTCAACACGGAAACATATCGAGCAACTTTACAAACCAAAATGATTTACTGTTAAAACACATTTGCAATAATTACGCACACAAAACTTTTGAAAATATTTTCCTTGTGCGTCATGCCTTTAATGTATTATTATTAGTTTACGTTTTTAATTTGTAAATAAATGTTATCTCTGTTGCTGCGAAGCATTAACAAGGGGACCTCAAACAAACCAGAATGCCACATAGACATAACACTACTTTTTTGACAGCTACTAAAGGTGCACCCCAATAATGATGTATAAAACCACTATCAGAACCAGGTAACTATAGCCAAATAACACAGAGAATATCTTTTACGAAAGGGAAGAGCACTTGTTCGTCGTTGGTGGTTGTACCACGCAGACATTTGTATTCAGCGATTCTCAATGACTAGCGTCATTCTCCTAACCGATGCAAAACGCTCCTACTATTCTACTGTACGGTCCATTGTCCCGTGCAGTAGAACCATAGAAACGTGTTGCAGCGGTTAGGAGAATGACGCTAGTTATTGAGAATTGCCAAAAACAAAATCCTATGCGGTACAACCAGGATCGGCGGCCACTTCTCATCCCCTTCCTAAAAGATGTTCTCTTGGTTATTCAACTTCCGTTAGCTGATGCTGATATAGTAGTCAGTAATGTTTATAATTGTTCGTTGCGGTGCACTTCTATAGTGTCTACTTGAAAAATACTGATATAGATAGTTTTATTAATTATATATTTGATAGACATTGTTGAGTGGGGTAAGTAACAACAAAATACATTTTTGCAGTTGTTATATTCGCATCTTTTCTACAATACAGATACAAAAATATGGGTTCAGATTCCATAAAACATATTCCGATGAAATTGTGTATACAGTTTCATATTAAAAGGATAGAAGTCAAAAGTAATGAACAATTTAAAGTCGTTTCGCAATGTAAACTGGTAGATGGAGAGAATTCTAAAGAAAAATGTAAAAATTGGATATCAAAATTTTCTAATATGACTTGTACTAACTGGATTACTAGACGGCGTTTTGCAAATCCCACACGTTCCGGAAAATATTTTCATGCCAGCATGCAGAATTAAATAAAGTAGTTAAGCGACGCAGAGGAGATTCTAGGAATAGGAATAAGAACTATGGAGCAACAATTGATTTTAAATTTTAAAAAATTAATCGGGACACAATCAGAAACGATTATTTGTTAAAAGAGTGTAAAAATGTAATCGTAAATATTAATTTTTTCCATTCTCATAAAGTCTGTGTTGCAGAAGCTTATAGCTATTTACGTTTAAACACTGATACCATAGAGATGTTTAATTCATATTTTAAATCAGGGGTGACACCATCAGCATCTAAAGCATATCATGAGATCAAAATACTCGAAAGCGAGGGAAGCGATGTTTTATCTGTGTTAGCCAACGCACAATTCAGTCCGACAGAAAGACAAGTGAAATATCTATACGATAAATGGCGGACATCTGAATATGGTGGTCGCGAAGAAGCTAGCGTTTTACAGGTACTACGTTCAAAATTGCAGATTTCGAGAAAGCTGGTGTTAAAGTAATTTTACGAGCAAATTCTCTTTTAATAGTTGTTGTTACTCCAATTATGCAACGTACGGTGGCTGAAGAATTTTCTAATGAAATTATTTTCACAGACTCCAGTGGATCATGTGATAAAACAAATACATGTGTTACATTTATGTTCACTGCTAGTAAAATTGGGGCATTACCTGTAGCGTGTATACTCCACACCGCTCAAACAGAATCAAACTACGCTTTGGCATTTTCTGCGGCTAAAGAAACTATAGAACTGAGCGGAAAAGCATTTTCACCACTAGTTATAATGACAGACGATAGCGCCGCAGAGCGCAATGCATTAAAAACAGTATTTCCATCATCTACTTTATTGCTTTGTACTTTTCATATATGCCAAGCTCAATGGAGGTGGCTGTGGCAAAGTAATCATAATGTGTTAAAAGAAGATAGACGCAGTATTATGAAAATGTTTAGCGATGTATTATATTCTGACACACCGGAAGAAGCCGAGAAACATTTCTGTGGTTTAATGTCAAGTGAGAAAATAGCTAATAATAGTTTGGTAAAAGACCATTTTATGAAACTATGGGAAAGGCGATTAGAGTGGTGTCTCACCTACAGATCCAATATTCTTACAAGGGGAAATAATACGAACAATTTAACTGAAGCGTCTATTCGTATCTTTAAAGACGTTGTTTTAGAACGCTGTAAAGCTTTTAACAGTTGTGCACTAGTCGATTTCGTTGGAACTACATTTGAACACTACTACAAAAGGCGACTATTAGAATTTGCAAATTCGCGTCGCACCAAACATCAAATCGATTATAAAAGTTTTTGTATGAATCCGAAAGACATTGATAAAATTATAAAAATCGAAAAAAATGTATATCATATAGTAGTAGGGTATATTGGATGTATCTGGCGCCACATTTCCTCCAGAATCCCACATTTCCTCACACATCTGGACCAAATTTACATGTAAATTCCCACTATAAAGTCTTATTTTTTAAGAATCTTCTCCTGCTCTCTCCTTGCTCTACTCCTTGCTCGAACCACCCCTTACCATTTTGATTACCTCACACCCGCATTCTTTCACCCGCGAGATAAATCTTTCTCCACATTTCCACCCACGAGATAAACCTATCTTGTTTGGTATCAATTAATATTAGAATTTTCTCAGCTACCCGAATCTCTAAGAATTTTTCAGATAGCATCATCCCCAAGGGAGTTACCCTGATTTTAAGATTTCTTACCTGTAGCGCCTTTTGAGCGTTCTTATAAATTTTTTTAGTCATGCGATACATCTTGTTAGTCTAAAATTTTACGCACAATTCGAATCTGTAAACAGATTTGAAATCGGACCACGCCCTGCAAAGTTATACCCCTTTAAAGTCCTGATCTTCTAAATTTTGCTCTTTGCTTTATAAGCAAACCTAACAAATAGTTTTCTTCGTCTATCCATTGCATCTTTCCAGATAAACCTATCTTGTTTGGTATCAATTAATATTAGAATTTTCTCGGCTACCCAAATTTCTTTAAATTTTTCAGATTGAACCATCCCCAAGGGAGCTACCCTAATTTTAAGATTTCTTACCTGTAGCGACTTTTGAGCGTTCTTATAAATTTTTTTTAGTCATGCAATACATTAAATTAGCTTAGAATTTTACGCAGAATTCGAATCTGTAAACAGATTTGAAATCGGACCACGCCCTGCAAAGTTACACATATACCCTCTGCGAGATAAATCTTTCTCCACATTTCCACCCACGAGATAAACCTACCTTGCTTGGTATCAATCAATATTAGAATTTTTTCAGCTACCCAAATCTCTTTAAATTTTTTAGATAACTCCATCCCCCAGAAAGCTAACCCCCATTTTAAGATTTTTTTTGCTGGTAGCGATTTCTGACGGTCCTTATAAATTTTTTATACATGCAATACATCTTGTTAGTCTAGAATTTTATGTAGAATCCGAATCTGTAAACAGATTTAAAATAAGGCCACCCCTTACCATTTTACACACACCCTTTAAATTATAACTTTCCTGCAGCTCATACCTAAAAGAAAATCTAAAAACAATACTTAAAACTTTTTATTACAAACAATTTTTACTAATACAGTTTAAATTTGTAAACCACATTTCTAAATACATATTTACAATTTTTTATTCTTAACCTAGAGCTCATATCGGCTTATACTTATTAATATTTATTTCTAAATAGAGCACCTTTTCCAAAGACCAACCGGACCCGCATGTTTCAAATTCCTCTGATTTTGTTCTTATGGTTTCGCTTAAGACCTCGTACATATTTTCCAGATTACTAGAAGACGTTATAACCACATTTTTTGTGTTAAAGGATTTCACATCGGTAGTCTCTTCCCCCATTTTGGTGTAAACGCCGTAGAGTTCGCAATAGACTTTTATTGCTGTATGTTGTATTCTTTTTTCATTTATTAATCGAATAAATCGCTCTTTCTGCTTCCAAAGAAACTCGGACACTCCATCGTCGACACTGGCGTTCTTTATGCGATAGCTAGCCATACGGTTGTTAAACGCTGTACACTGAGAAAAGTGATTTGGTTGATACAACCAATTCTGTTGTTTTGAAGAGTAAAGCATTTGATCAAGTATTTTTTAGTCGTTCTAAACGAAACTATATTAACTGAACCGCTTGCAGATGGTTAAACTAACATCAAAAATTAGTTGACTTAAATTTGTTTGTTTGAATGCATAATAACAGTTGATTAATAAACGAATGCAAAAGTGAATTTCATTCAACATCAGTCGTATTTAATACAAACTAATATTGTCAACAAATTTAATATTTTAGTCCAATACTACATTAATGTTGAAAAAAATCCATTTTAGTTAAATGAATGCTGAAAAAGTGTCAAATGAACACGTTTTGTGACAAACTGAACATTGAAACAAACGTACTCTAGCTTGTTGATTTAAATAAACTACGATTGCCACATCAAACGTCGGGTTATTTGTTGAATGCAACGCTATTTAGTACGTCTCCGATGTTGCGTATTGAATGTTCAGCGCGCGCACATTATATCTTTAATATACTGCAAGGTTCGACATCGACACGTCAACATGGCTTCAAGCGTTACTTGGCATTGTTTATTGTGTTAGTTTCCATTATAGTATTTCAACTCACTGTAAAAATACATGGAAGATAAATTTAGTATGCTGTACTATGTTTAAACAAAATCTCTTCGTCTAAAAATACGTAAGTACCTTCATATAAATTAGTCTCAATTGTCCATAACTAAATGCAGTTGTTTTTAGCATTCAACTATATAAGCGAACGTTTAACTTCAAAGACCAATGGCAACGACAAGGAATAAACAAACTTTCAATAATCAGTGTCAGTTTTATAAAATTGAAGTGGAGCTTAACTGAAATTATGCAGAATGAACTAGAGTTAATGTAGCATTCAAGGTGAGATCTGATTCCATATTCAACTTGATAATGTGACTGAATGAAGTTATTTTAAATCAATATTTTTTTAAAATCTGTTAGGGATGAACAAACTCATTTGTTGATCGCCAAGTTGTATTAAAAAAATTTGATTAAAATAATTGCATTAAATCAGAATCGATCAAGCTGGATATTGAATCAAACTACCTTGGATGTTTAAACTAATTCTATATCTAAACAATGTACAACGCAACGAAATGATTGATTTGACAACACAATAAAAGTTTGATTAAACCAAAAATGTTATTATTTGAACCCTTATCAGCCACTTACCTTAATAATTATTATCTACTCAACATATGGGTTAGTTAAACCAATGACACTTTTGGTTAGTTGAAAAATTTGAATAGTTTGTTTTAATGCTACAAACCCTTTCAAGTATTTGCTTCAATGATTTTTATATGTAAGTGGGATATTCAAAGTGTTGATTTAACATAACAGTTTATTTGATAAAAGTATTAAATAATTCAAATCAAACCTACAAGCAATTGAAGTAACGATACCTAACATTCAAGTTACATTAATAGCGATTTGAGTAAATGCCATAATTATTGTGGTGCAAATTTAGGTTTGTTTGCTTCAAAATCGGTTTTCCAACATTTTATTATGTTCTATTTAATGCATATAGATCATTGTTTATATACAAACCAAAATTCTAATTGAATCAACTAATTCTCAGTTGAAGCAACAAAATCCTTTTCTCAGTGTACTAACCATTTCTACACCATCGTCGTTAGTAGCGGTAACTGATGCATTTTTATGTCTGTTGCTTCTCAAGTGTGCGGCATAGGTAGTCTTTTCCATTTCGAAATCGCATACTTTACACATAATTCGTGGTTGTTTCGTACAAGGCCCTTTAACAGCTGGCGGAGCTGAACGTTTACGGCTTAATGACATACCGTGCTGTTTTTCCTTGTGTCGCTGTAAGTTGCCCATTCTCGTAAAAGCGATTCCGCAAGACCCACAGTTTAAGTACTTTGCTGCGGACGGATGTATAAGCTTAACCCTGGGCGATGTTACACCACGACATTTGTTCTGGTGCCGTTTGAGAGCATTTTTCCAGGTATAGGAAGCACCGCAAGAGTTGCACTTAAAAACGTTTGCAGATACCATTTTAGTACAAAACAAAATCCGCACTATAAGACTTGACTTGTAAGCGAACTAACTTATAACTAAAGAGTTTACTCTTGCGCACCTGCTTTATGTACCCTATAGAATGCAAACCAAAAGTTTCCGAAGACACCCGAACGAAGTTGAGGATTCAGCGGGGAACTAAATGACGTCATAATCCTTGCTGCTCGTCCAATACATTTAGCGCCAATGCATGCACCTGGTTCGCATCGTCGATGGTGCGAATGCCGTTAGTAGAAACATCGGAAACGTCTTCCATGTTATACGGATCGCGTGCATATTAAAAATCCAAAAAGGTGATAGCACACGCACACAAATTGTGTGCAAGTCGTGCTGTAGAAGATGCAGTGCTACTATAACCAAAAACACTTTAAACCATTACTAAGAAAATACCAACTTGTTGTCTACAGGATACTTACTAATAAAGCAATTTAATTTTAAATAACTTCTACGTCATATTTTAGGAAATGGTGGGCTTGAATATTTTCTAAACAAATCACCGAGCAAAAGTATATGCTTAGCAGTATTAAAATTAACCATTAATTTCCCATTTTTAAGACCATGGTTAATTATAGATTAAAATTTAATTTGTGCACGTTCGAGCTTCTCGTAAACTAACATATTTTATAGCAACAATGCGCTGTATAATACATGCATACCCCTTCGCCGCGTTACTGCTATTCTTGTAATTGCTAGAAAAAGTCACTCTCCTTTTTACTGTTAGGACCGATGCAAAGCACCATTTTTTTTATACTTTCTATAGCACATTAAATTTTGCTTCTGTAGGCTTTTACACTTTCGCATAGCGGTCGGCCGCACGTAATGATTTCTAGAACCGGTAAGTACTTGATATCGTCCAAATAGAGAATTAGATGCTCGATGTCTGTCAACTTCCAATTCCCTCGTAAAAGGTAGAAAAAAACTCAGTCAATCATCCATCTAACTTAAACTTCGACCCGCTCCTGTTCTGATAATTTACAAACATTTTTCAAACGACAATGGGCCGAGAATTTTTAAACCTCCGAGGGATCTTTAAGTCGTGGTCAAATACACATCCGAGCTACGCGTAAACTAACATATTTTGCAGCAACTGTGCACTGTATAATACATGCATACCCCTTCTCTGCGCTACTGCTATTCTTGTAGTTGCTTGAAAAAGTCAGTTGCCCTTTTTAAAGCTAGGGCCGCTAAAAAGCACCATTCCATACTTTCTTTATAAGTGTAGCACATCGCGCACTTTTTTGTCGGTTAATTAATTTTTGTTTATGTAGGCATTTACACTTTCGCTTATTTAAACATCTAATACGACCGATTAACCACTTTCGATTATTCTAACGGGGAACCACCATACATCTCGCCGCACCGTTCTTTTTTGAATCCTATGGGCTTCCACGCACTAACACCTGACGTATCTTTCCTACTATTTGTTAAACAAAAACTACCGGTATCGCCATTGTGGACGTAAACAGATGTTTGTGGATATGTACGAGAATATGTAGCCATATACATTAACCAGTCCAAGCTATTTTATTTAGTCCACGAAAACTACCATTTTTCTAAACCATAATTAATAATCGTCTTTATAGGTTCCACATTTCTACCGTTACCCAATGACTGGTGCTACGTACATGGAAACTTTAATTTCTTATTGGAGAGAATTTTTATTCTCCCGCGCACTGCTGCGTAGTTGCATGCCTACCCCTTTTGAAAGTATATGCTCGTTATAGGTTGTAAGACCCTCGGTTTTACTTAACTACAATTCGTGAGACCCCTTTAATCTTTTTAATCGTATCTTTCTCGCCTACAATACAGTAGGACTTAACATTACTACCAACAAATTCTAATACTGGACCCCCATTAAATACGTCTTTAATTTTCCCTACAACTTTTTTTTGTTGACAAGTGTTATATTGTATTTATTATACGCAGGGTAGTCACTCTTCTAAGATAAATATATTTTGCTAGGTATCAACTAATATTAAATTTTTCTAGGGACCCCAAATCTGTAAATAGATTTTAAATAGGACCACTCCATACAAAGTTATGCGTTTTAAAGACCCAAATCACTAATTTTTGCTCATCTTTATTTAACACCATTTTTAAAACCTTTTTCGCTACCCAAGACATATGCCTTAGCCAACCATCTCCCGAGAAATCTAAAACCGCCGTGTCCCGCGAATACCACGTGGAGATAACACGTATACTCTGTCAACCAGGATAGAAGCCGGAAGGATTTGGAAGGTGGGAGAAGAACTTAAAATTATGAATCTTAAAACTAATATATACAATAGATTTACAAAATCCATACAAATATAAACAACTATCTTATATCTTTACACCCCATGCGTAGATTGTTGTACTATTAGGAATGATGTACCTTTTGTCATCTTCCCTCGATATACTAATTTTATTAATAAACTGCGTATGCAAATCGTATTCTTTTACTCCGGGTACATACGCAGGCAAGTACTCGATACCATCCAAATAAAGAATTGGATGCTTGGTGACTGTGAACATCCGTTTCCCTCGTGTACGCCCAGACACATCCCAGCCCAAGAGCACCCCTGCGCATGCACACCCCTGCCCATGCGCACCCTGCGCGTACGCACCCTGCCCATGCTCGCTGCCCATGCGCGCCCTCTCTGTGCGAGTGCTATTTCGGGGTAACGTCACAGCCTTTTATAAATAAAGAACAATGTTATATACTATTATAAAATGTTTATTCTGACATTATACATAACAAATTTAAAATATTTAATGCCAAGCATGGACTCATTTAAACTTAATTTTAATACAAAGTTATACACAGAAGACAGTCCTTTCTTTATGTTTGTTTGCAGTGGTTTTAATTTTATCTAATTTTATTCGCAGCTTAAAATTTAAATCGACACCCAAGTCTTCTATCTCCTTTTCTAACCAATAGTTTGATACATAAAGACCGTCTAGGTTTTCGAATTGTAAAATGTACCGAAGTTTGCCTCTATATTTAAAGTCTTTGATTCCGCCGACAACCAGATCCATTCCTTCGTGTAATTCTTGCAGCTTGTGACAATCTTTTAATCGCAGCTTTCCCACTATATCCTTCATATGTATCTTGTTAGCTTGATCGACTTCTTCTTGTCGGTATTGGAGAAATCCTTTTCTCCCACACACTGTTGTGTAGTTGCATATCGACCACTTTTGGGAATATATGGTTGTTATAGGTTGTAAGACCCTCGGTTTTAAATGATCCGAAAGGTTCTTTACTAGGCAAATATACAATGTTTAGCGGAACCCCTTTGCGTGTGGTGTACGCCAAGGTTACGAAACCCGCATTCCTTAGTTCGTCTTTGTTATCTGCCATTTTGTTAAATACGTTTTTAGAATAACCTTTTAAAAAGTATACGGATTTAGTACCATCCTTTTCTGCAAGAACACCTACATAACTAAAAGAGTCTTTCTTACTAACCGCAAATGCATACAGCTTGTACAACCCGGATGTATCTAAGTCAGTCCATCGACACATAAAATAATCTTTTAATTCCTCCTCATTTTCTCTAATAAGATGTTCTTTGTCTAACACATCTTTGTATTGTTCGCGTATTGTCGCAGTGTTTTCCATGTAGTCCAATTTTCGCCTTTTTGCATCCATTTCCTCTAATTCCAGTTGTCTTTTCCTTCCACTTACAGCGTATGGTATACATAATGGGGTAATTTCCTTTAGCGTAAACGGATAGAGTTTACTACCAATATTTGCGCGTTGTCGTACAACCTCTGGGCGAATGTTAGGTTTATTTATCAATCCCAATTCCGAAATGACTATTTCTTTTGGAATTGTAGAATATGGTGTTGCAGATTGTGTAAAATATGTACTACCTGCTTTAATGTAGCACTTGTGTAAGATTTTTATTTTATCTTGGCTGCCTTCCTCCTCTACTATCTCCAAATAATTTACGGGTAAATAGTTAAAACTAAAGCCAAGCACATACTTTATCAATGTTTCCCTTTCTTTTGGTTTTCGGACAACTTAATTTGCAAGCCCGTCAATTTCTTTGTATTACCATTACCCCAATACACGTACTGTAGCAGGTTATTATACACTAAACAGCAGCTATTTTGTAGCTTGTCCGATAGCTTACTCCACATTTTGACAAGTGGTAACGAGTACATTGGCGCCTTTAGGAAGTATAACTTACTATCTTCCAATAACGTTAAACAGTCTTTTAAGGGATTATACACCCGTTGCGCACTGACATAGCTTCCAATTGCACAGTTGTATATTGTCGCTTCCAATCGCGTAATACCATGTTCTTTGGCTAAAGTAGATGCAAAAGTTTCCCTTAAACGTACATCTGGACAACGTAAAAAATCTAGTATATGATTGCCAAGTTGTTTATTAACACCAGGACTTGTTATCTGACACACAAATTTGTTGTATATCTTAATTCTTGCATTGGTTGTTAACCATGTTAAACAATCAATTCCCAGAGTTTTATCGTTGTCAACTATAATATTACACTTTTCTTCGTATTCTCCTTTATAGCAAAAGTTATGAGTTGTAGTTAAATAATTACACATCTCCATCTTGTTAAATATACCCGCAAAATTTGGGTTACATCCATGTCAAAAAGATAGAAATAATCTTTTTCGAGTTCGTCTAATATATCTGGTAGTTCCTCCAATAAAGTTTCCAATTTAAAATCTGCTAGTTCCACTTTGTATGGAACACATATAGGATTTTGGAATTTTTATTAATGCATTCGAGGTCTTCTTTTCCGATAATTTCTTTTACTCTCTGGCCCATCTTGTTAGTGCTTTCCAGAGAAACGGAAGCTTAGCTTTAACACCATGCCTAGCGGAAACAAATCGGTCAAACTTTCTTCGTAGATAGCTGTTAAATGCACCACAAATTTCTTTTTTTAGGATAAACATCCTTTTGCTTGCAGAGGTTTGTTCGGCGTCAGAAAAGTCGCAAATTTTAACCAACATTATATTGTCACAAAATGGTTCTGTAATTGGTGTGTGTAGTCCACCAGTCAGCATCTGCTCGCCTTCGACATAACAAATATTACCAATATCTGTTACCAGATTATTGTTGCACATATTTTCTGTCAACAGCCATAATCCAAATCGCTCATTTGTCGGTTTCACTTTATTCCCAAGAAGTTGAGAAACGTTAATCACCTTGGAGACGCTCATTGTTTACCGTTCTAGCTACTATCGAATACTAAATTGAATACGAAAAAATTGTTCTCTTATGTATTCTACAGAGTGGGAACGTATATTGCCGAAGATAGTCGAATATGTTGTTATCCGACCTAGGCCGACAGGGATGCGCATCGACATATATCCGGATATATGTAGGATGTTAAGTTAGGGTGAAATTGCCCCATAGGGTGAAATTACCCCATAGGGTGAAATTACCCCATAGGGTAAAATTGCCCTATAGAGTGAAATTGCCCCATAGGGTGAATTTGCCTCCGATCTAGGTTGCATGTGGACTTGTCAGGAGTTAGGTTAGCTGGTGTTGTCCGGTGTTAGGTTAGGTTAGTTAGACTTGTGTGGACTTAGGTTAGGACTTAGGTTAGGTCAGCGTAGCGACGCTGACCTAACCTATCAATTTTTCCTTTTATCTAACCTAAGTCCACACAAGTCCAACTAACCTAACCTAACACCGGACAACATAAAAGGAAAAATTGATAGGTTAGGTCAGCGTAGCGACGCTATGGGGTAATTTCACCCTATGGGGCAATTTCACCCTAACTTAACATCCTACATATATCCGGATATATGTCGATGCGCATCCCTGTCGGCCTAGGTCGGATAACAACATATTCGACTATCTTCGGCAATATACGTTCCCACTCTGTAGAATACATAAGAGAACAATTTTTTCGTATTCAATTTAGTATTCGATAGTAGCTAGAACGGTAAACAATGAGCGTCTCCAAGGTGATTAACGTTTCTCAACTTCTTGGGAATAAAGTGAAACCGACAAATGAGCGATTTGGATTATGGCTGTTGACAGAAAATATGTGCAACAATAATCTGGTAACAGATATTGGTAATATTTGTTATGTCGAAGGCGAGCAGATGCTGACTGGTGGACTACACACACCAATTACAGAACCATTTTAGACAATATAATGTTGGTTAAAATTTGCGACTTTTCTGACGCCGAACAAACCTCTGCAAGCAAAAGGATGTTTATCCTAAAAAAAGAAATTTGTGGTGCATTTAACAGCTATCTACGAAGAAAGTTTGACCGATTTGTTTCCGCTAGGCATGGTGTTAAAGCTAAGCTTCCGTTTTCTCTGGAAAGCACTAACAAGATGGGCCAGAGAGTAAAAGAAATTATCGGAAAAGAAGACCTCGAATGCATTAATAAAAAATTCCAAAATCCTATATGTGTTCCATACAAAGTGGAACTAGCAGATTTTAAATTGGAAACTTTATTAGAGGAACTACCAGATATATTAGACGAACTCGAAAAAGATTATTTCTATCTTTTTGACATGGATGTAACCCAAGATTTTGCGGGTATATTTAACAAGATGGAGATGTGTAATTATTTAACTACAAATCATAACTTTTGCTATAAGGGAGAATACGAAGAAAAGTGTAATATTATAGTTGACAACGATAAAACTGTGGGAATTGATTGTTTAACATGGTTAACAACCAATGCAAGAATTAAGATATACAACAAATTTGTGTGTCAGATAACAAGTCCTGGTGTTAATAAACAACTTGGCAATCATATACTAGATTTTTTACGTTGTCCAGATGTACGTTTAAGGGAAACTTTTGCATCTACTTTAGCCAAAGAACATGGTATTACGCGATTGGAAGCGACAATATACAACTGTGCAATTGGAAGCTATGTCAGTGCGCAACGGGTGTATACTCCCTTAAAAGACTGTTTAACGTTATTGGAAGATAGTAAGTTATACTTTCTAAAGGCGCCAATGTACTCGGTACCACTTGTCAAAATGTGGAGTAAGCTATCGGACAAGCTACAAAATAGCTGCTGTTTAGTGTATAATAACCTGCTACAGTACGTGTATTGGGGTAATGGTAATACAAAGAAATTGACGGGCTTGCAAATTAAGTTGTCCGAAAACCAAAAGAAAGGAAACATTGATAAAGTATGTGCTTTCGGCTTTAGTTTTAACTATTTACCCGTAAATTATTTGGAGATAGTAGAGGAGGAAGGCAGCCAAGATAAAATAAAAATCTTACAACAGTGCTACATTAAAGCAGGTAGTACATATTTTACACAATCTGCAACACCATATTCTACAATTCCAAAAGAAATAGTCATTTCGGAATTGGGATTGATAAATACACCTAACATTCGCCCAGAGGTTGTACGACAACGCGCAAATATTGGTAGTAAACTCTATCCGTTTACGCTAAAGGAAATTACCCCATTATGTATACCATACGCTGTAAGTGGAAGGAAAAGACAACTGGAATTAGAGGAAATGGATGCAAAAAGGCGAAAATTGGACTACATGGAAAACACTGCGACAATACGCGAACAATACAAAGATGTGTTAGACAAAGAACATCTTATTAGAGAAAATGAGGAAGAATTAAAAGATTATTTTATGTGTCGATGGACTGACTTAGATACATCCGGGTTGTACAAGCTGTATGCATTTGCGGTTAGTAAGAAAGACTCTTTTAGTTATGTAGGTGTTCTTGCAGAACAGGATGGTACTAAATCCGTATACTTTTTAAAAGGTTATTCTAAAACGTATTTAACAAAATGGCAGATAACAAAGACGAACTAAGGAATGCGGGTTTCGTAACCTTGGCGTACACCACACGCAAAGGGGTTCCGCTAAACATTGTATATTTGCCTAGTAAAGAACCTTTCGGATCATTTAAAACCGAGGGTCTTACAACCTATAACAACCATATATTCCCAAAAGTGGTCGATATGCAACTACACAACAGTGTGTGGGAGAAAAAGGATTTCCTCCAATACCGACAAGAAGAAGTCGATCAAGCTAACAAGATACGTATGCAGGATATAGTGGGAAAGCTGCGATTAAAAGATTGTCACAAGCTGCAAGAATTACACGAAGGAATGGATCTGGTTGTCGGCGGAATCAAAGACTTTAAATATAGAGGCAAACTTCGGTACATTTTACAATTCGAAAACCTAGACGGTCTTTATGTATCAAACTATTGGTTAGAAAAGGAGATAGAAGACTTGGGTGTCGATTTAAATTTTAAGCTGCGAATAAAATTAGATAAAATTAAAACCACTGCAAACAAAAATAAAGAAAGGACTGTCTTCTGTGTATAACTTTGTATTAAAATTAAGTTTAAATGAGTCCATGCTTGGCATTAAATATTTTTAAATTTGTTATGTATAATGTCAGAATAAACATTTTATAATAGTATATAACATTGTTCTTTATTTATAAAAGGCTGTGACGTTACCCCGAAATAGCACTCGCACAGAGAGGGGTGCGCATGGGCAGCGAGCATGGGCAGGGGTGCGTACGCGCAGGGTTGCGCATGGGCAGGGGTGTGCATGCGCAGGGGTGCTCTTGGGCTGGGATGTGTCTGGGCGTACACGAGGGAAACGGATGTTCACAGTCACCAAGCATCCAATTCTTTATTTGAATGGTATCGAGTACTTGCCTGCGTATGTACCCGGAGTAAAAGAATACGATTTGCATACGCAGTTTATTAATAAAATTAGTATATCGAGGGAAGATGACAAAAGGTACATCATTCCTAATAGTACAACAATCTACGCAAGGGGGTGTAAAGATATAAGATAGTTGTTTATATTTGTATGGATTTTGTAAATCTATTGTATATATTATTTTTAAGATTCCATAATTTTAAGTTCTTCTCCCACCTTCCAAATCCTTCCGGCTTCTATCCTGGTTGACAGAGTATACGTGTTATCTCCACGTGGTATTCGCGGGACACGGCGGTTTTAGATTTCTCGGGAGATGGTTGGCTAAGGCATATGTCTTGGGTAGCGAAAAAGGTTTTAAAAATGGTGTTAAATAAAGATGAGCAAAAATTAGTGATTTGGGTCTTTAAAACGCATAACTTTGTATGGAGTGGTCCTATTTAAAATCTATTTACAGATTTGGGGTCCCTAGAAAAATTTAATATTAGTTGATACCTAGCAAAATATATTTATCTTAGAAGAGTGACTACCCTGCGTATAATAAATACAATATAACACTTGTCAACAAAAAGTTGTAGGAAAATTAAAGACGTATTTAATGGGGTCCAGTATTAGAATTTGTTGGTAGTAATGTTAAGTCCTACTGTATTGTAGGCGAGAAAGATACGATTAAAAGATTAAAGGGTCTCACGAATTGTAGTTAAGTAAAACCGAGGGTCTTACAACCTATAACGAGCATATACCTCCAAAAGGGTAGGCATGCAACTACGCAGCAGTGCGGGAGAATAAGAATTCTCCAATAAGAAATTAAAGTTTCCATGTACGTAGCACCAGTCATTGGGTAACGGTAGAAATGTGGAACCTATAAAGACGATTATTAATTATGGTTTAGAAAATGGTAGTTTTCGTGGACTAAATAAAATAGCTTAGACTGGTTAATGTATATGGCTACATATTCTCGTACATATCCACAAACATCTGTTTACGACCACAATGGCGATGCCGGTAGTTTTTGTTTAACAAATAGTAGGAAAGATACGTCAGGTGTTAGTGCGTGGAAGCCCATAGGATTCAAAAAAGAACGGTGCGGCGAGATGTATGGTGGTTCCCCGTTAGAATAATCGAAAGTGGTTAATCGGTCGTATTAGATGTTTAAATAAGCGAAAGTGTAAAGGCCTACATAAACAAAAATTAATTAACCGACAAAAAAGTGCGCGATGTGCTACACTTATAAAGTATGGAATGGTGCTTTTTAGCGGCCCTAGCAGTAAAAAGGGCAACTGACTTTTTCAAGCAACTACAAGAATAGCAGTAGCGCAGAGAAGGGGTATGCATGTATTATACAGTGCACAGTTGCTGCAAAATATGTTAGTTTACGCGTAGCTCGGTTGTGTATTTGACCACGACTTAAAGATCCCTCGGAGGTTTAAAAATTCTCGGCCCATTGTCGTTTGAAAAATGTTTGTAAATTATCAGAACAGGAGCGGGTCGAAGTTTAAGTTAGATGGATGATTGACTGAGTTTTTTTCTACCTTTTACGAGGGAATTGGAAATTGACAGACATCGAGCATCTAATCCTCTATTTGGACGATATCAAGTACTTACCGGTTCTAGAAATCATTACGTGCGGCCGACCGCAATGCGAAAGTGTAAAAGCCTACAGAAGCAAAATTTAATCATCCGATAAAAAGTGCGCGATGTGCTATAGAAAGTATAAAAAAAATGGTGCTTTGCATCGGTCCTAACAGTAAAAAGGAGAGTGACTTTTTCTAGCAATTACAGGAATAGCAGTAACGCGGCGAAGGGGTATGCATGTATTATACAGCGCATTGTTGCTATAAAATATGTTAGTTTACGAGAAGCTCGAACGTGCACAAATTAAATTTTAATCTATAATTAACCATGGTCGTAAACATGGGAAATTAATGGTTAATTTTAATACTGCTAAGCATATACTTTTGCTCGGTGATTCGTTTAGAAAATATTCAAGCCCACCATTTCCTAAAATATGACGTAGAAGTTATTTAAAATTAAATTGCTTTATTAGTAAGTATCCTGTAGACAACAAGTTGGTATTTTCTTAGTAATGGTTTAAAGTGTTTTTGGTTATAGTAGCACTGCATCTTCTACAGCACGACTTGCACACAATTTGTGTGCGTGTGCTATCACCCTTTTGGATTTTTAATATGCACGCGATCCGTATAACATGAAAGACGTTTCCGATGTTTCTACTAACGGCATTCGCACCATCGACGATGCGAACCAGGTGCATGCATTGGCGCTAAATGTATTGGACGAGCAGCAAGGATTATGACGTCATTTAGTTCCCGCTGAATCCTCAACTTCGTTCGGGTGTCTTCGGAAACCTTCGGTTTGCATTCTATAGGGTACATAAAGCAGGTGCGCAAGAGTAAACTCTTTAGTTATAAGTTAGTTCGCTTACAAGTCAAGTCTTATAGTGCGGATTTTGTTTTGTACTAAAATGGTATCTGCAAACGTTTTTAAGTGCAACTCTTGCGGTGCTTCCTATACCTGGAAAAATGCTCTCAAACGGCACCAGAACAAATGTCGTGGTGTAACATCGCCCAGGGTTAAGCTTATACATCCGTCCGCAGCAAAGTACTTAAACTGTGGGTCTTGCGGAATCGCTTTTACGAGAATGGGCAACTTACAGCGACACAAGGAAAAACAGCACGGTATGTCATTAAGCCGTAAACGTTCAGCTCCGCCAGCTGTTAAAGGGCCTTGTACGAAACAACCACGAATTATGTGTAAAGTATGCGATTTCGAAATGGAAAAGACTACCTATGCCGCACACTTGAGAAGCAACAGACATAAAAATGCATCAGTTACCGCTACTAACGACGATTGGAAGTAGAAAGAGCGATTTATTCGATTAATAAATGAAAAAAGAATACAACATACAGCAATAAAAGTCTATTGCGAACTCTACGGCGTTTACACCAAAATGGGGGAAGAGACTACCGATTTGAAATCCTTTAACACAAAAAATGTGGTTATAACGTCTTCTAGTAATCTGGAAAATATGTACGAGGTCTTAAGCAAAACCATAAGAACAAAATCAGAAGAATTTGAATCATGCGGGTCCGGTTGGTCTTTGGAAAAGGTGCTCTATTTAGAAATAAATATTAATAAGTATAAGCCGATATGAGCTCTAGGTTAAGAATAAAAAATTGTAAATATGTATTTAGAAATGTGGTTTACAAATTTAAACTGTATTAGTAAAAATTGTTTGTAATAAAAGTTTTAAGAATTGTTTTAGATTTTCTTTAGGTATGAGCTGCAGGAAAGTTATAATTTAAAGGGTGTGTGTAAAATGGTAAAGGGTGGCCCTATTTTAAATCTGTTTACAGATTCGGATTCTACATAAAATTCTAGACTAACAAGATGTATTGCATGTATAAAAAATTTATAAGGACCGTCAGAAATCGCTACCAGCAAAAAATCTTAAAATGGGGTAGCTCTCTGGAGGATGGAGTTATCTAAAAAATTTAAAGAGATTTGGGTAGCTAAAAAATTCTAATATTGATTGATACCAAGCAAGGTAGGTTTATCTCGTGGGTGGAAATGTGGAGAAAGATTTATCTCGCAGAGGGTATATGTGTAACTTTGCAGGGCGTGGTCCGATTTCAAATCTGTTTACAGATTCGAATTCTGCGTAAAATTCTAAGCTAATTTAATGTATTGCATGACTAAAAAAAATTTATAAGAACGCTCAAAAGTCGCTACAGGTAAGAAATCTTAAAATTAGGGTAGCTCCCTTGGGGATGGTTCAATCTGAAAAATTTAAAGAAATTTGGGTAGCCGAGAAAATTCTAATATTAATTGATACCAAACAAGATAGGGGTTATCTCGAAAGGTGCAATGGTTAGACGAAGAAAACTATTTGTTAGGTTTGCTTATAAAGCAAAGAGCAAAATTTAGAAGATCAGGACTTTAAAGGGGTATAACTTTGCAGGGCGTGGTCCGATTTCAAATCTGTTTACAGATTCGAATTCTGCGTAAAATTTTAGACTAACAAGATGTATCGCATGACTAAAAAAATTTATAAGAACGCTCAAAAGGCGCTACAGGTAAGAAATCTTAAAATCAGGGTAACTCCCTTGGGGATGATGCTATCTGAAAAATTCATAGAGATTCGGGTAGCTGAGAAAATTCTAATATTAATTGATACCAAACAAGATAGGTTTATCTCGTGGGTGGAAATGTGGAGAAAGATTTATCTCGCGGGTGAAAGAATGCGGGTGTGAGGTAATCAAAATGGTAAGGGGTGGTTCGAGCAAGGAGTAGAGCAAGGAGAGAGCAGGAGAAGATTCTTAAAAAATAAGACTTTATAGTGGGAATTTACATGTAAATTTGGTCCAGATGTGTGAGGAAATGTGGGATTCTGGAGGAAATGTGGCGCCAGATACATCCAATATACCCTACTCATAGTATCTGCAAAAGACAAGCTATATACTGTTAATACAAGTATTGCATTTTGTGATTGCCCACGGGGTAAAGGTGGATCATTCTGTAAGCACCTATGTGCTTTAGAACACCAAGCAGTTTTCTTTTTAGAAATTCTCCTGCTTTATTTTACCACGACAAAGTAAAGTTAGCTGAAATAGCAGTAGGAAAAGATGCTCCTATTGATTTTTTCAAGAGTATGGAAGGTGATGAATCATTGCAACCTCTAGATGAAACCTTTAATGCACAAACTGCAATGAGACTTACATCATTCAGCGAACAAACTATTCCTGTATACAATTTACTAGATGACAATCAGTTTTACCATAACAAAATTGTCAAAGAACTTCGTAAAGAATTTAATAGGATTGGTAATATTTTTCAAGAAAGTTGTTCACCAGAAGCCACAACTGTTTTGTTAAAATTAAATTCAATGTTAAAAATGGTTCAGACCCCAACTCAAGCATTAAATTTTGCAGCAAATGCATTTACTCGGTCTAGAAAAATTCGAGTACAATCAACATCAATAGCCAAAACGCGAGGATAGAGGTTTAACACAAACAACCAAAAGAATACAAGCAGGACGACCAGCAAATATGGAACAGAAATCAAAAGCACGCCCAACAAAGAGAATGCACAATTTTTCTAGAAATATCTGTGAAAATAAACCGAACGCAAAAATTCATTAACTTTTGTAAAGTTAAACAGTTTTACACATTTGTTGTATTGTAGTATTTTTGATGTTGTTTTTTTGTTCAAAATATAGATATGTTACAATTTTCTGTCAATAAAAATTTTCAATAATTATTATTATACTACTGTTTGATCATAACAGCGATTACGCGAGGGTGCGTTGAAACGCACTGGGGTATGTCAGTATTAACGCTACTTTTGCTCAAGCATTCTCTATGCGTGTACAACCGTAATGTATTGCAAGTATGGTTGTAGCACGCGGGGGTATGGCTATACGCGTCCGGGTATAATGTTTCAATCGTCACACCGGCAACTTATATACCTAATGTTCTGGATCGTGATGCATATTTGTAATTAATTAATAATATGAAACGACACAACAATTGAGTTTGTTTATTTGCTTATATTGATATTAATTAGATGTGACATGGGCATGTTTCGTTAAATGATTAACGTCATCGAATACATTAAAAGTAAAATAGGTACTCCTAAGGATACACCTTACGTGTTAGTGCGTACATTATTTTGGAAAGTCATTCACCAAATAGTAAGAACACACCGTGTATTTTCGTGTATCAACGTGGGATTTACAACCCCACGTCTCGTGAACTAGGCAAACTTATACATTCAACTGTACTTCATATTCTGAAAGATAATTTGAGGATGCGAAAAATTGAATTACCTTGATCTCCATTTATTTACGGCGTATGATTGCCATAAGTGAGAATTGTTCTAGTTCACCATACACAATAAATGTGCATCAGACCCCAACCGATTTGAAAGAAATTGTGGTTCTTGTTTATAATTCTGGTAATGTTACTCAAAACGCTATTCCTCAAATTATTAATGCACGTTCTTACTATTCAATTTCGGAAAAGAACCTTCAACCAGCTTTAACAAACTTCATTTACTGTACAATTCATCTAGCGTTTTGCATGACAGTGCTAGAGTGTAACAGGGCAAATTGTGGCTGATCTACTTAATTGCTAGAACTTGAAAATACTAGACTGTCTTCCATATTCACAAAAATGTGATTTTAACATAATTGTCAAAGTGGAAAAGCACTTGGTGAAATTCAATTCAGAATTGTTCCAGAAATTCTTTAGGTAATAGGTTATCTATTCTCTTCACGCTTTGCCAGAACGAGAGTCATTAGACATTCAAAGACTTCTGCATAGGTAGCAAAACGTTGAAAACAATGCTGATAATTAATATCGAATACATATAAGTTAGTAGTGCCTTAATTTCACATTTTACCAATCTAATATCAAAGGAAACTATTCAGCATGATTTAAATTTAAATTTCCATACACAACATACAAATATCAAGCCAAATTCTATGACGAAGAGGATCGTAGATAAAAGTGATCCCCCCCTCCCTCCATTTATCAAAGAAAGATTCCTAGGTTTTAAAAGTCGTACTATAATAGTTTCAAAAGCGAATGTGGCAAGTTAAACCTCTTTTAACAACCTTATCTATACGTACCCTTAAAATGATATTTGCCTTTAAAAGTGATCCTGTAATGTGTATAGTATTCAATATCCGGTGGCGGAAGTCTAATCTGTATAACCATGCATGTCAGTAAATGTTAAACAATATTTAAACTTATTATACAACACTGCTACTGTAAAAAAGGGTAATAACGAATGAAACCACATGTTCATCTATGCTCGTTTCCGTTTCATCGCATTGCGTATCATAAAAAGTTTTAAACAAGTCGGTTTATGTTGAGCTGCTTCAAAAATAAGTTTGCATGTTTGTGAAATAGTTGCAATACCTTTATTAGATATTTTTAAGACGTCTGAGCTAAAGTAAAACCTTGTGAGTTAATTTAAAATGCAAAACATTTTAGCGCACTAGGATCTAAAATATTACCTCAACTACAATAATATGCAAACACTTGTTTGCGTTACAATCAACTTAAACAAAAACTAGGGTAAGGATTTGAAATCTGTACGCGCTTAAGATAAACGACCGTATATGTTGCGCATAATTTATATATCGCAAAAAAATTATTAATACAATGGACGCTGATTAATAACAGTATAACAGGATACCCCCCTAAATATGCTGATAGAACAAAGAAATAATTAAAAAACTGCAAGTGAAAAAAACACAAACAAGCAATTAGGACTAAAATCTTTGTTTTTCAAAATTCCAAGAGAAAACTTAGGAATAAAAATTCTAGTTACCACATACACACTTTAATCTTGTACACCTTGTTAGTTGAAATATCTAACGCTAAAACAAGTAGTTAAAATACGTTGGTTAAAAAAATAAGTTATATATATATATATATATATATATATATATATATATATATTGACGTGATAAGGGGTCACGAAAGGTCATTGAAACCCAAATTCTACAAATAATACCCACCAAAATATGAAAAAATCCTGAAAAACGGACATTTCCGTAAATTTATGGTCACGCCTTATATAATACAAGCATACTTTTATTCATTGCGGTACAAGCGGAAAATTAAATTCACCGTGTATAAATAATCACCCTGTATGATATAAGTGTATTGTAAATACATAGCAAGTAACGTAAGTTGTATATGTAAAAATAATTAATTGTAAGATACCGTAAAATGCATTCAATGCGAACGCAAATCGATCATTTTAAGATAAATAGAAAGCCATTTATTTTCACTTATTAATTATCAATACATTTTTGATAAAAATGCTTTCCATTTGCTGTAAATAGCATAGAATAGTACTAGCTTTACGCATTTAGCATAAAAAATACAATCAACGTGTATTTAAAACCGCAATTTTAATATTAATTTTGTGTACTGAAACATGTTTTGCCCTAAAAGCAAATATTTCTATAAAATGCATTTGCATTAAAAAGCAATAAAAGTTTAAATTAATTAGCCTACGGATTACAGAAATTTATTTTAAATAAAGAATTTTCTAGAATATTAGGAATATAAAAGGACGAGTCAACCGTATTTAGAACTACGTAAATATCTAACTAATAAATAAAACATTTAGTCCAAGAAGCGGTCGGAACATGAAAAAACCCGTAAAATTCCTGGAAGAACTGATAAAAATATATATTACCTTTTGCATTCACTGTTGGAGAAAAACGATGCGACACAATAACTGACTGGACAGCGCGCGTCACGAATAAGTGGAACGAAATTACGAGGTAATAAACGCCGTGATTTTAGATGCTAATGAGTTTTTCTGGGAAACCTTGCATCATAATGTTCCATACTATTCTAGTACATTCTGGAAATAGATAATTTGTATATATAAGACGGCGTTTATTAAATGATTCATTCGATTCTTAAATTCGATCGCAAAACGTTATTTTGATTTGTCTCGAGCTGTTGCTTTGCGAAGATAATATTTAAAGAATGCAGTAAGCATAGTGTAATTTAATAATTACATTGTTACAATGAATATAGAAGTGATGTTTTAAACATAACCTACATAATAAATGAAAATAATTAAATTACAATGAAGAGGGAAAATTCTTCAATATAACGTTATTTTAAAAATTTAATTAAATAATCGAAAGGAAGATTTAACCAAACCTGTACTTTGGTAACTGCTGTTTGAAACGAGGATTTTAAATCAGGAAAATCTTGTAAGCTGATTTAGACATTAATTTAAAATAAGAAGATATTTAATTACAAGTTGGATAAAGAAACGCTTCGTAGATTTTTGCAAGTATAATTTTTGTGTAACTGATATTTTCAATTTTGTCATTTAGTTTAAGAAAGTATACGATAGTCCTAATAATTCTTTTTGTAAAGGATTTTTACCAGGGAAGTTTGTGTTCAGGGTTCGAAACACTTTCGCCTTTTAATACATTCTGTCAAGGATTTTTTGGCCAAACAAACCTTACAAACGTGGGAATAAACAAAATCAAGTAAAACATCCATAAAAGAAGAAATTTAGTTCTTTAAATTTAAAATAAGGTAAGAAACTTTTTTTTTATAATAAGTACTTCTTAGAAATTATTTTTTGTTTGAAGGAAGCGATGTTGTAAATGTTCTATATGCTTTTGTATGAGAAAAAATATTTCATACTGTATAAATGCTCTGTGATATTGCTGTATTTGATTTCGTTTTCAAAACTCCCTCAACTCCGTTGAGCTAGCCAGACAAAGTTAGAAAGGAAGGTAAGTGAACAATTTCAAGTTTTACAAATTGCTGTATCTATGTATCTATATCACAGCACTCCTTTAGTGACGCTCTCAACGCGACATTATCAGAGCACTCTTTTAGTGACGCTTCAACGTGCCGCGTTGTCATAGCACTCTTTTAGTGATGCTCCAACGCAGTGCTTATTACAGCATCCTTTCAGCGGTGCCTTAACGTGTGGCCATTTTCATATCAATTTATATATATATATATATATATATATATATATTTCTGTGTTTCCTCGTATTAAGAATCGAGCCTCACGAATTGGGCGTCAAGATTCTGTGAAACCTACAAAAAAACTCACCAGGGTAAAAAAAACACTCGAGCCCCAACGTTGGGCAGTCCAGATTGCTGTGATTCTCTTCTGATAATCGCCTCTTTACTCTCTCCGCCTCGGCTGCTCACCTAGTTAAAACTTTCATCCTCATTCATAAAAAAAAAAACACATTCCTACCACAAACATCAACCTAAACTCTATTTACATCAATATTCATAATACATTAAAATTTCAAAATTAAATTTCAGCATAAATTTCAGCATCATAAAATTTCAAGTTAAAATTTGTCATCATTTTAATTTGCATCCAGAATTAGAGTCCTTGTAGGATGCATACTAATTAAGTTAACAATATGTGCAGACCTAAGTCTGAATAAAAGGGAGCATCTCCCACCCCTTTACGTTAATTTAACAGGTTAGTCTAATTGAGCTCAAAGACAGACCCAAATTTTCATCATAATCAAAAACATAAACCTGATAAATACTCCTTTCTACTGATACAAGGAAATTTTACCTTAAAATTAAAAATTTGTTGTTTATACAAATTTACTACTGTCCATTTTTATCAAACAAATTATAAAGATATTCAACACACTCCAAAACATCAAAGATCGAACAACAAAGCATAAGTTACCTGAAGGTTACTGCACTCGTGGCTCCAATGTACATCGTCCTTGCTAATTCCACCATTTCAGTTGGTTTATGTTTACGGCTTCAGATTCTGACCGCTTTTAAAATTTTTGTACACCACCATTCGTCTAACAAGGTTTCAGGGCTTCTCAGGAATTCATCTACGTATATCTAAATCTTGTTTTGTGGATCCAATCACGTTTACGAATAACATTTGATTATTAACACCCCCGAAAAATAGCACTGAAATTCATAATTCTTTCATGCTATACCCAAAACTGCCTACTTCTATTTATTTATTTATCGTTACTAATTTGGATAATTGGTACAATAATACTCGCAAATATAACTAGACTTTATTACCTTGTATCTTCTCTAAGTGCACTAATAACTTTTATTGTAGCACGTAATCACCACGTATTCTACTTAAAGTATCGAATAATCAAAAAAATAAAGAGCAAAACTGTTTAAAGTATTGAATAAAATCAAAAATCTAAGAGAGCGAAACACCTATAAGCCCGGGTTTATATAATGGCCCGCTTGCAAGTCGAATTTGTCCCGCAACGGACAATTTTTAGAATTTCGCATTCTATTTTCCCTTCCGACGGCTCGGCACAGCGATTCTACTAAAAATTTGCACACGGCTCGCAACACGTCCGAGAACAACTAATTAATTTTACACACCAACTGATATGCTTTTCCGTCTCATGTTTGCATCTTATTTCAATCGTAGACCTAGTGACGCCTCACAAATCACGTCTTCTATTATCAGTGTCTCTGCTTTACGCGTTTTATCCATCCCTTTCTACCCTGGTCTGAGTGGTACAAATCAATATTCCAGTCTATCTGCTATTTAAATCCACGTGAATTCCTACGTGAGTAAAATAACCCCTCATCTAGCATTTCCTGCTAAAACATCCAACCGTTTCCAATATACGTAGAAACTGCATGTTTATCTGTTCAAACTTATTAGAACGTGACATTTAAAAGTTTGCAGGTGTGTGCTCCTAATAACCGTTTTAATATAATTCTCCGAGTTTTGTTTCATGGTATTTTAACCTTCCTTTTAGCTGTTTGTTACCAACCTTGGATTTTCACAGGCTTTTATGCTTATTATATATTACTAATGGTTCAATTAACTCCAATTAAAATAATAATGAATGGCATTGACTTCTACCCTTTAATTTTTAGCGAATACCAATTAAATATTAATTATTATTTGTACACTTTGTTTAATACCCGTTACTTAAAAATTGAATTAATTAATATAAATTTCGCACGTAATTGCCATTTGTTTCTTTATACAGGGTGATTAAAATTATTTGATGTCGTTAATTAATTTTCTACCCTGGTCTAAATTTGAGTAATATATATATATATATATATATATATATATATATATATAGCTGTAGATTAACCTAGACTCGATTCTCGCCCCACGAATTGGGCCCCACAAAAGTTGCTGTGGATATCGGGAAACTACCGAGCCCCAGCATTGGGCTGCAAAAAATTGCAGTGGGGTCTCAAAAAACATCGGGATCGCCTTCGAGTCACAGCGTTGTTGGGCCGTCATAAAATTTTCTGAAAATATATAATAAAAAAAAATCTTCCGATACCTCTGTCACAGCGTTGTTGGGCCGTCATAAAATTTTCTGAAAATATATAATAAAAAAAAATCTTCCGATACCTCTGGTACGCCTCCTTATTTCTGCACACCCCGACTAGCTCTAAAAGCTGCTTCTTCCTGGATACTTACCATCCTAAGTTCACTCTTTCTCACATATACAGCCAAATAAAATTACCACTCAAATACTGCAACAAGACATACAACCTTTTTATTCATACATATTAAAAAGTTTCCATTTCCAAGAAAATATTTACACATTCGTATATACAGCTTCATAAAATGTTACAATCTCACTCCTTAAACCTTTTAAAAATTCCATGATTTCTATTTATTTTAACAGTTTTATTTTATACGAGTAGATGGGCCTGTCGTGAAACCCTAAATTGACTTTTATTCCGGTTTATGGTGAGTTCAGTATAAACCCAGTTACTCTAAATGCCTAAATACATTGCATCTTTGTTTAAAACAAACTTAAAGACCCGTTTACTCCTTACATCAAAAAAATTTTAATGTCATTTATTAACACTTATAAATAATAAATACCAATTGTCCTTTACATATACCCCTTCAAATGAGTTTTTATGGTAATAAATTACACCCCCAATCTGTCAAATCACTCAAGCACAAAATAACAGCACAAATGTTCAAGTAAAAGCACGAGAAATTCATTTCGTTACCTGGAGTAAGCTTTTTTTCATCATCACTTCTAAAGATGTTGTCCAAAACCCTCCTCGTTGCATCCATACATTTCGCTGTTATACGTAGATCACACCCATTTTCACTCGCTATCCAAATCTCTGCAGCCGCCTTCAGTGTTTCCACCCCGATAACTGTCTAGACGAAGCTAATCACCTTCCGTAATTACTAAACCTCACGCATTCGTGTTTCAAACACTTCTCATCTCGCTTACACTAGTAACATCCTTCCATTAGTTTGTTAAATGTAGTAACAGCACCGTCTATTAGCCAGCACCCACTTGTGCAATTCACACGTTCAATTAATTATCGACGTACGGTACTAACACTTTTTATACACTTTTAAATTAGAATGTTGTATTATAAGCAAAGCGAAGTCAAACGGATAAGCGACGTACGAGAATAAGTAAGAGTAAGAAATCTTTACTACATCTCCTAGTGTATTTATATTCTTTAATACACCCCTCTCGGACCCTATTTCAGTCGAAAAGCTCATTTCATCATAACAGATTCTAAAAATTCCAATTCCAGAAATCGACAATAGATATTCTTTATTTTAGTACAAAAATAAGTGATATTATTTGTCAATTGGAATTTGACAGGGATGATGTGAATTTAGAAGTACTTTGAAAATGGGCAACATCTCAAAAAGAAGACAATAATCCAGAACCGAAAACTAAAAGTCGTCGAACTGATAGTGGTAATTTAATTCATTGCCTACAATACTGTAAAATTATTGACAACATTGCAGAGTACACAAAAACAAGGTAGGCTCGTTTTCCAAACTGGTATTCTTCCATCTCCTCATTCATCAAACATTTGAGCACTACAAAAAATGTTCCTAATAAACTTATAAATACCTTAAAATTAACTTACGGAACCATGTTCCATTACATTCTGCTCAAAAGTGAATTAAGTGTTGTTTATTTGAGCCCCGTTCAAGGTACGCCCGATTTTGAACTTATTCAGTTTATGAAAAATAACGATTTAATATCTGGACCTAAAGGAGTGTGTCATTTGAAAGAGCTTATTTCAATAATTCTCAGTACCACAAGCTCCCCTACATGTGATTTGCCAATGTTCCACCCGAAGGTACTACATTGACCAGGAAGCTAGTTTGTTTTTTACCTGAAAAATTCTGAATTTTGCTGAACCCTTGCTGTTCCAAGCACGATAGGGATCTTTAACGTGCGCGACAACACTCACACGCGGGACCTCCATTTTGCCTCTCATCTGAACGAGAGCGTATTTTTGTGAAAAATGCTCGCCTAACATTTTTCAAGCAGACCGTGTCGGGATTCGAACCCGGGACCTTGGGCGTAGTAGTCACGCGAATACCAACTACGCCACGGAGCTGCCAGTTCAACAAGCTCCGCGGGATATTCATTTTCAAATTCATTCTTACTGCAGATGTACTCAAGGTCAAGAACGTTTGAGTGGCTTATATTTAATTTTAATCAAGAAACAACTGGTGCACAGCTTAAAATTGGAAGACTTTATGATCTAGTGATTAAAAAGTTTTTGATTAAAACATGAACACGAGTTAATTTATAAACAAATAAAAAATGCTTTGAACTATTCCAATAAAAAGTATTTTAATGTTGCTATGTGATGAAAGTTAAATACATAATTACTTAGTTTATATTTGTTCCGTTATCATCGAACAATTCACGGGAAACATGTTACAACACTATTAGTGCGGGCTATTCTGCAACACGGTGTCGACGCAGTCGTAGATGTCAATAACTTAACCGAGTACGCAAGTACATACCATTTCTTCTAGTAAGTTGACAGCTGTGTCGGTAAAGAATAGTTTAGTTAATGACACTAAGCGGGCGTTTTAGTTTCTACCGTTTATTTGTTTGTGGTATCAATACACTGTAACGTTACCCAGAGCGGCACAAGTAAATTCAACGTATTTATACCATTATCCTTGTTTTTTTAATGTCACTGCAAGTACTTGTATACCAACTACCAACACCACTAAGTAATATTTTGTATAATAATCGGTCCTTGCATAAACCTTCTTACATTATTTTATATCATATATGGTCATATTCAAAAATTGTCAAATTCATCACGTCAGTTTTTGAACTTATGGATGATGTCATCATTGTAATTTGTACAATCTCATTATCCAGTTGATTTGATTAATAATGCATTATGCTGGCGACCGATAATCTCATCGTCTGAGCTTAAAGACAGGTCATATACAAATTTGTGTCGACTCAAATAAATGGAAAATCCCTGTTAAGTAGAAAGAGGTTAGATAGAAAAAACAACACGGGGTATTTTTATTTTACAGTCTTAATTCATCCGTGCGAAGTTTACCGAAAATGTCTTGAGCATTGTAGAAATAGTAGAAACATTTTCTCAAAGATCACTTCGTAGGTACCATCTAACCCATCAACAAACCACTTTAGTAGGTTTGAATAGAAGGTTATCGAACAAGGCTGTAAAGTAGTCTAATCATGTTTAGATAATACCCCACCAAGCTGGTTAGTTTCAATTTTAGGGGCACATTGGTTCCCAGATCAACAACTAATGTTGGAAATAACCATATTGAAAATGGTGAAGTTCTACTAGGCATCTTATAATATCTACCGTAACTATAGCCAATCACATGACACTATGCCAGAGGGAAGGCGTTTTTACAAAAAAAAACTTTAAAATTTAATGGAAGAACTGACGAAACGTGCCTATAGTGCGGCTGTGTTTAGATTAAAATTCTGGTTGAGTAATTCTGCGATATATTTGATTTTTAATATTTGCTTAAGACTATTTTATGCATTTGTGATGAAAACGTAAGTGTGCTATATAGTTAGAAACAAATCTTGTATAATAGTGTAAAGACATGGGTACATTTGGGTTTTTGTTCATTACTGTAACGGAATAGTAGCAGTTTTGTTCCAATAAATTGTTTTGCAATTACCTAGAAGGGTGATTGAATATTCAGGTTATTTAGCATTTGCTTTTAGTAACCTTCTTTGCAGCTAGCAGTTTTATATAGGGCTATATGTTCTTATGGTTAAGGTTTGTTTTATATTTAAGTAAGTGTCCTTGATGATTTTTCAGGTAAATTTTTAAGTCGGAATCACTCTCCTGATATCAGATTTTGGCAACCTCTTGTTATTCTTTCTAGGGTTTTTCCCTAGCAACCTTGCGAGACTAGATGACGTCCAAGGTATTTTCCGATCAAGACATATTTCACCCCCGATAGCATTCTGAAACCCTCTTTAAACACATACACCACTCGTTCCACTGAGTTAGTCGGCAATTAATTTTGTATTGTACAGTCGAGGTTTTCGGTATTCTACCGAAACAGGATTTTTAGCGGAGTACTTCACCGAGTTTTCTGTGGCTTACCGGCTAAATATTATGGGAGCCAAAACTGTACGTAGCAAATTCTTTTAAACTAACAAAAGGATTTGGTGTCTGTATTTATTAGTTCAAAACGTGTATGTGTAGCAAGCATTCGACATATTAGCATTTATTATTGCATATAAGTTATCGATTATACTGAATAAAGTGATTAGTATACAGCACATCAAGAATATGGAACAACGATGCGTCACTGCTTCTTGTTTTATCTGAAAAGTAGACATTTTGGAGTTGTCTCATTGTGCTTCCAGAACTGTGATATAAGATAATTTCCATATATATTATAAACATAAACGATTGTTACATGTTTGAAATTCCACGTCATTTATATTGAGAGTACAAATTTCCAGCGCCGTTGTTTTATATTACATGCACGTTTATTAAAAGTACCGAGTTTTTTATGATTACCTAAACCTAAACGTATTACGTATTCTGGTCATACTTTCCAAACATTAAATTGAAATCTGCATTAAGGGTTGTTTTAAATAAGGACGACTTTGAGTTACTAAGATAAACCCAAAAGGTTTAAAAATAGTATCAACTTCATTTAAAATACCACCTTTGTATTTTTACGAATTAAACTTTAACCATCTTCAATAAACTATGTATACCCTTTTGTGATTGTTGGGTCACTTTAAATTTAGCTTTACTTTAACATTTTCAAATAAACCTTCACAATAATAGCTGCTTGATTGTGAAATTCATGATTTCGTAGATAATTTAATATTGCCTTGAGATAATAATCATCAGATCCGTGTTAAAATTCCTTAATAAAATATTCAAGGCAAAATAATTAACTATAACCGGAGATTTCCTCGAACAATTAAAAGGTATAGAACATTTCTGTTTGTTGCATAATTTAGATAAATAAGCATTGCTTTTCAATGGCGTGATGAGTGTTAATACAATATTTTCACTTATATTGAAAACACGTACTTCACTCCAGAAGGAGGAAGTTTATAATAAGTTGTATAACTTCGAGGAAATCGACAAAAACACGGTCATGATTCATCCTGATATAGAAGAAACCAGAAAAGAAGACCTTCCATGTCAATGGGGTCTGAAAATGTGTAACAATACTTCTTTACTAAGAACACGTACAAATCGTATTGCTATCTTTATCGTATGCATGTTTAAGCGTTTAAAGAACTTTAAAGGTACGTTGTGAATTTAGTCTGACACCTATGACGTAATGATGTCTTTCCTGGTTTCTACTATATTAAACTTTACCCAATCAATTATTCCAACTCTGAATTATAGTGAATTAAGCGCTGCAATATTGTATAAGTAAGTCATCTTTTTATTTGAGTATCACGTATCACGTATCACATGGATTTGATTTTAAACAAAAGATGTAAGCTTTCTGAGATAAAAATTTAAATTTTTTTATTTTTATTTTGAACTTTACTGGCATGGAAAGTAATCAATAGAAAACTTTGAGATTATGACTACACGCAACTTTCCATTCTCGTATTTTAGTATACCTATGAAATAAACATTTCACCTTCATCGTTATTTTAGAAAAAATGTGTTTAGCGTGTCACGGTAATTTTGGGGTAGGTTGGCAAAGTGTATGGTTAGTTCCTTAAAGCTACGGTTACATGTAAGTGCTTAGGGATGACTCACAATACTAATCATCCCTGAGTAACTAAAGTAATCCCTATTAATTGCAACCCTAAAAAATAATTGTTCCGACATGAGGATCCATTCTAAAGTACGTTGATATAGCTAATTAGTAAATTAGCGGGTAGTAACTTGTATGGTCACGCAACGCACACTTGCTGTTACCTAAATGTATATAATAATGGGTATGGTTGCGTTTAATTCAGTTTCGTAAATCCTCTAATAATAATTTAATTATCTAGGTCTATTCCGCATACAAGACGTGCATCAATATCTTTATCTACCCTACAATATTTCAATAATCCTACAATAATTAATTTCTTTAAAATTACATCCAACTACGTGTAATAGACTAGTTCTAATTTCTTTTGCTAGTAAATATTATTTAAAATAAATAAGGTTTGAAGGGCACATATTGTATATGCTTCAACAATTTACATATAGCTTGTCGCTGGTTCAATCATTATTTAAGTTTTAGAATTAATTTTTAAGTACTATAATCGATTCAATAACAAACTAAACGAAAAACTTTTTAATGAGCGAACGAAGAATTAATTTGACGTTTTTATTGACAGACAAAACCAAAACCTACTTGATTACAATTCTGTACATACCCCTCGCCTTGAAAAAGTCCTTTCGACAATGTAATAAAAAAAAATTGTATAACCTAACACTATATAAGCAAACCCCTTAGTTTCTTTCACAAGGGAGCAAGCACAATCTATTCACGGCACGCTGCACTTCACCAAATTGAGTTTTGAGCTTTACAACGCACACCTTATCTGGTCCAAAAACAGTAGCACTCACCCGGCCTAACTTCCATTTCAGAGGAGGTAAGTTATTGTCTTTAATAAGCACCAACTGACCTATTCGAAAATTATCACTTTGAACCCACCATTTTTGCCGACTCTGCAATTCACTAATGTAGTCTATCGACCATCTGTTCCAAAAGTATTGATATAACATCTGAATATGCTGATATCTTGAAAGACGATTGATTGGTACGTCCACCATATTTGCATCTGGAAGTGCAGATAACCGACGGCCAATTAAAAAATGTGACGGCGTAATCACATCATAGTCATTTGGGCTTGATGTCAATGGAACCAACGGACGAGAATTAAGGCCTGACTCAATCTGTGTAAGCAGTGTATAAAGACCTTCAAAGGTAAGTGAGGTGTTCCCAATTTTTCTTTTCAAATGTAATTTGCAAGATTTCACTCCCGCTTCCCAAATCCCTCCGAAATTTGGAGAATTTGCTGGTATGAATTTCCATGAAATTCCTTCACTTCCCAACGAATTCGATAATTCAGAAGATTAATCTTTCACAAATTTTACCAACTGTTTTAGTTCAGTGTTAGCCCCCACAAATATAGAACCATTATCTGAGAAAACACAAGTAAGCTTACCTTGCCTAGCAACAAATCTACGAAACGTAACCAAAAATGCATCAGACGTCAAATCTGTAACCAACTCAATATGAATAGCCTTTGTTGCAATGAATATGAAAAGACAAATATAGCATTTTGATAACTTTGCCATATTTGTTTTTAATGTATAAGGGACCTGCATAATCAACGCCAACGTTATAAAAAGGAGGAAAAGGAAGCACACGTTCTTTGGATAAAATCCCCATAATTTGACCCATTGGTCTAGGATTCGATTTGAAACATTGAATACAATTAAACGACACTTTCCTAGCCAAATTTCTTCCACCAATAACCCAATATTTATCACGAATTAAACTCAATAACATTTGCGGACCTGGATGTAATAGTCTTTTATGTTCCGCTTCAAACAATAAAAGGGTAAATCCGTGTTTTGCTGAAAGAATAACTGGATGCCTCTTTTCATAGTCGAATTCTAACAACTATAATCTGCCCCCCACCCTGAGGATACCTTTGTCATCGAAAAAGGGACTTAAGTTGCGAATTCCTTTTGTCGATATATCTACCTTCTTTTCAAGATTTCCTACTTCTTGACCATAAACCTCCCTTTGCACTAATTTTATTAATGCGGTAAGGGAATACTCCAATTTTTCTACATCTAAAGCTTCTCTAACTCTGGATCTTTTCTAAATTAAGATCTTACAAAACCGAAAACAATATGCAACAGTTCTTTTGAGTCGATTAAAACTACTAAAGTTTTGAAAGGGAAAACCATCATTTTCGACAACCAAACTACAAATGTTTTCTTTTCATTTCTGTCAAATCAATTTTTTCCGGGAAATTAGGAATTATTCATGAACTCTGACTTAATAGTAGAAATTCTGGACCAAAACACTAGTTTTCACAATTTAATATTTCTAAGGGAGATATCCCTCGAGATAACAAGTCTGCAGGATTATCTTCAGACTTTACATAGTTCCAATTACCAACTTCAGTTAGTTCTTGAATCTGAGTGACTCTGTTAGCAACAAATGTTTGTAACAAATGAGGAAAAATTTCAATCCAATTTAACACAACAGTAGAGTCACACCAAAAAAACACACTATTATATGTCAATTCTATACAATCCTTCACCTTACAAACTAATTTAGCAAGCAATAAAGCACCGCATAATTCTAAACGAGGAATTGTTATAGGTTTAAGTGTAGTCACCCTCACCTTTGCACAAAGCAAGGAAACCGTTACTTCAGTGTTAGGTGTAGTACTTTTTGAATATACACATGCTCTATACGCTTCCACAAAAGGGTCTGAAAACCCTCGAATTTCAATTTGCACAGGATTAGTACAAATTACTTGGCGATCAACTTTCAATCGATTCAAACTCAAAAATTCATTTTTAATATTTTCCACTCAGAATCAATTTGCATGGGCAATGTTTCATCCCACGCCAAATTCTCGCACCATAATTTTTGCAACAATATTTTTTCTAAGATTATACAAGGTCCCAACAAACCGAGAGGATCAAATATTCTAGAAATATCTGACAAAATTGACCTTTTGTATTTTTCGACACATCTACCTTAAAATCAAAACTAAACATAAGTTTGTCCAACTTAAATGTCCAGTATAATCCCGGTGTTTTGTGTTGATCCTTTTCACCAAAGTGAATATTGTTCAAAGTTGCATCTACGTTCTCGAGACTTTCAATAACTATTGGACCATTTGATACCCATTTCCTAAGTGTCATACAACCAGTTTTTAATATACAATCAACCTCCTTACCCAATTTAATTGTATTTTCTATGTTATCAGAGCCCCCTAGCATGTCATCAACGTAAAAGTCTTTTAATATTTCTCGAGAAGCAGCTGACAATAATTCCAAGTTGTCTAACCCAAGTTGTTTCAGACACCGAATTGCCAAATATGCAGCTGACTCTGTCCCATAAGTGACGGTATTGAGTGTATACTCACTAATTTCTTTAGTAGGATCTGATCGCCACAGAATTATCTGTAATGATCTTTTCTTCTCATCTATCAAAACCACTCTGTACATTTTCGAAATATCTGCACAGATGACAACATTATATTCCGGACTCTCAGAAGAATAACGATCAATTCGTCCCGAAGATTTGGTCCAGTATATTGCAAATCATTTACTAAAAGTCCAGTATCTGTTTTTGCCGAACCATTAAAAACTACTTTTAGATTAGTAGTCACACTATTTTCATTAATTACACCATGGTGTAGTAAGTAATACGAAATTTCATTAGAATATGAACGACACTTTGACATGTGTCCTAAATTTTCATACTCTACCATAAAATCGACATATTTTTGCTTCAAAGTAGGATTTTTTTAACCTTTTTTTTCCAATGAAAGAAATCTATTCAATGCATATTGCCAAGAATCACCTAACTTCGAAGGACAATCGCGAAATGGAATGTTAAAAAGAAACCTTCCATCAACATTACGTTTGGTAATTTCCACAAACATTTTTTCACATCCGATGTCTTCCTGTGAAAGTAATTTATTTCCAAAAGGAATTTCCTCCACGGCCCAAAATTTTTCTAATTGTTTCTGAACATCAACATTTATATTCAGATTACACCTAACCAATGTTTTTTGATTGCAGGGTATCATATAACCCGTAGCAACCCAACCCAATCGAGTTTTCTGAAGTACTGGATTATTTTCTCACAAACTTATTTGTCCAATGCAAAGAATCTCATAAAATACACTTCAGCTCCGAGAAGAATGTCGATTTTTCCAGATGATGCAAAGGAAGGATCTGCCAGTTTTAAATGATTTGGAATGTTCACCGATATATTCAGATCCTGGCTAGAAGTTGTACCATTTATTTTTGGCATCACCAAATACGAAATTGTGGTTTCATGACCACTATAAAGCGATTGAATTTTCACTAAACACCTATGTTTAATGTTAGACATTGCTTGATTAATTCCCATTATGGAAATTGCAACATTTTGCTTTGTTAACCCCAACTGGTTACAAGCATACAAACTAATTAGGTTAGATTGAGATCCACTGTCCAATAGTGATCGATATGTCTTCAACCCACCATTCGAATCGACAATTTGCACGAGTGCAATAGATAGCAACACTTCTGGTTGTGTTACCCGATTATTTCCGACAAAAATTGATGTTATCTGAAGCGGCAACACATCTTCAGATTCAACTATATTATGCCGATTATTTTCAATAGGTTTCGACCTTTCTCTCGTTGCCCGTTCGAAATGTAGAAGTATGTTATGTTTTGCACCACATTTTCTACAACCACTTACATGGCAGTTTTTACAATAATGGTTGCCTTTTCGTAAGCAACTAAGACATAGGCCCAGACCTTTAGCCTTTTCATAGCGAGCTTGCACCGACAGTTTCAGAAAATCTGAACAATTGTTAGAAAAATGCTTACCATTGCAAATTGCACAATTTGCATTACCTACGAAAAACGATTTAGTTTTAGAACTAACTTTATATTCAAATTTATATTCTCTTTGGTTTTGCTTTTTTCTAACATTACTAATATTTCAATACGATCTTTTAGGAACACTTTAAATTCTCCCAAGGTAGGAAATTTCCCATAAGATATTTTCTCTTGCCACACCCTTTGTGTAGTAGAGTCCAACTTTTTCTCAATGAAAATATTATTATTGGATCCCAACTTTCTGTATTTTGTCCCAATTTTCCCAAAATAGGTCGACAGACAGGTGATTCTTTTTGCAAACTAGCAATATTTACCAATCGCTTTAAATGATTGTTGACCAACAGCTGCGTGTTGTCATACATTTAGCAGAGCATTTGCTACATTAGGGAATAATTGGATGCTGAAACATCCACCAAGTGAATAACCTGCCCCGCTTCGTCCTCGAGCGCACCCTTAAGGAAGTAGAACTTTTCTATCTCCCCTATGGAGTCATTACAATCTACCAAAGACTGGAAGGTATCCCGAAATTCCAACCAGTTTTCTTCCTTTCCATTAAACCGAGGTAACGAGACCGGCGGAAGCTGAGGACGTGCTCGGAGAGCCAAAACAGAACCGCCTACAGTCTCGCTCGATTTATTGGAACTGCAAGCATTTGAAACGTTCCCAAACTTGTCAGAATTATCTAACCTATCAAAACTGTTTTCAGACAAAACGTGATTGCACAATACAACCACACTATGATATGAACTTTCAAATGCCATTCGTTTTTCCAATTGCTTTTCATAATTTTCATCAGATACCGCCATTTCGATATTATGTTGAACTTCATTAAACTCAACCAGCAAACTACTCAATTTCTCTAACCTCAAATTTAATTCACCTAATTTTACTTTATCCATTAATTTATGAATATGCTTACTTTCCCATTCACAAATTTTTCAGTATTAGTAATACGGGCTTTTAAAGCACCGCGTTTTCTATTCAATGCCTTAAGTTCTACTTCGCTATCCATTTTAAAAAGCAAATTTAAGCAACGACACGACCAATAACAATAAAGAACTAAAATTGGTAATAAATACTACTTACAAAAATCGAGTTGAGGGAGTACCGAAAGGTTTAATTTCTTACTTAAAATTCCGTAGATTATTTTTCCACTTCCGCGTGCAGCTACTGACCTTAAGCTTCAATGATGATTTCTTTTTCACTATCTAGTTCGAATATAGTTGTGCCCAGTATATCACCATTCCATTTCCATAACATAGAAGGTGCCGAAAATATTTCACCGTCTAATTTCCAAATATTAGTTGCCGCCAAAACAATTATATCGTTGCAAGCTTCGAATTACAACCGAGTGTTGATGTTGCAACGCCGACAGATTGTATCCTTGACCGAAAATATACGTGCTCTCGTTTAATACACGCACCGAACAAACCAGCTTAAGTTATTTTTAGTTCTTTTTCTACAGGTTAACCATAATTTTACCTGCAGTACGAAAATATGTATTCTAAGGATACCAGCGAACTTGAATGAGTTAACGTTACTCTTCAATACTATACACTAACATAGATTGAACAACACGAAGGACCTCTAGTTTCCAAATTCCAAGAACCACAATGTAGTTATTGATACACTGTGTTTTTGGTACGTTGTAACCACTTTCAATCTACAGTACTAACGAAACGATTTACAGTCGCGGTTAAACGTCCGATATTACGATATGTTTAATTACTGAATTAAACTGACAAACAACTCAAAATCCGTGCTCTAAGGATCACTTTTGTATATGCTTCAACAATTTACATATAGCTTGTCGCTGGTTCAATCATTATTTAAGTTTTAGAATTAATTTTTAAGTACTATAATCGATTCAATAACAAACAAAACGAAAAACTTTTTAATGAACGAACGAAAAATTAATTTGACATTTTTGTTGACAGACAAAACCAAAACCTACTTGATTACGATTCTGTACACGTATTTTATAGCAACCAATATAACGGAATCATATTTCGATTCAATAATGTTTCCCATTTGCAATACAATGAATAACTTCGAATAACAAGATAAATATGCATAGGAGATTTAGAATTTCTGCAGTGAACCATAAACAGATGACGATTACAGCGTGGGAGTAGCTCCAAAATCTTCAGCGGTACACCAGCATCAATTGCAATGTAGTAATACCTTGGATTTGATGGATAATAAGTATCCAGGAAGAAAAGTCATACTATAGTCAAACAATAGAATTGCTATCGAAATCAGTAAAATAAATTTCCACCACAGGTGGACTTTACATAAATTTATAAATTGCACACAAAGCTAACAAGGCCGGTAGGACGTTTAACAGATAAAGAATCCTTTCTAACTGAAGACGCTAGATTTAATTTGTAGAACGACGTTAATTCTACAGCAGTGCAAATACTAACCAATAATAGAAATCAACTAACATTTCTTGATTAATCGTCGAAACGAAAATTGCCAAAAGCAAGTAAACAACCGTAATATCTTAGTCAGGAAGAGAATGTCCTTTCGACCAACAATGTTATGGTGGTATTTTTCAAATCGACCTGGTACATTTGCAAGTGTACCCCATAATTAAAATCTCCAATTTGATTGACTTTGTTTCGAATAAAACGTAATATTGATAGTGCGTCGAGTTATTAGATACCGGTTTCTGGACTAACTGTAGTGGTTTCATCACATAAATTCTACACGAATCAAGCACTTTTAATCAGATCTTCGAAACGTTAGCATTTCCGCTTTGTTGAAAGTATTTATGACTAATTAATTAAGGGAAATTATCTTGGTGTATTTATAATAATTTTCATCTCCATATTGGGATCTTTGTGATTCATTTGCAGCTCAATCCATTGTGTTACTTATTGTCTGTGTTTAAACGATCTAGACCGGATTGAAATTGAAGTTGGAGTCGTAAGTTACAAGTTGAAGTTGCGGTTACTTGCTACGATACAGGGTTATGACATAGTTGTTTGATTTGTATGTACGTTGAAACGAATAAATGGCTCCTGCCGCCCATATTGATTGATGGATTTGTTATCTGTTGGCATATACAATTTCATTCTGGTACACTGCCACTCTATCTTATCATGAATTTGAACCTGGGGTCAGTGTTTAACCACACACTGCCGTCGTCTGGTGAGTCGATCTTTATTTATTTTAATTATCGCCGTCGTCCATTAGATGCTGTATATGGCTGAACCAGTATTTATGCTGTTGTGATTTGCTTTTTATTGTATCGTGATAACAATTTGTTATAACAGGGAATTTTGTGTACAATCTAACACCATTGTGACGAAATTAAATAATAGCGTGGAGTCAGAACTTCACAACTTTAGAGCGTGTAAGATTCAGGCATCAACTTCAGTTAAAATTGTAAAGTGTACCTGGGGTGTTTAGGGATACCTAATGTTAAGGCCTGGTATACCAACTCTTAGCTATCTATCTATTTTGGTTCTGTTGTCTTGGCATACATCAACCCCTTTTGTTGGCTGAGTCAATAATATAGAATGCAATATTAAAATACAATATATGATACAATATTAAAATATAATTGGGTTTGCACTAGCACAATATTTTTTGGGTTATATGTTAATAATAAGGGTAAGTTTTATTTACTCTTATGTTCATTGCTACATGCTATTTCCTGCAGTAAAGGTATTGATTATTAATGATGTTTGTATTACATTGTGTGGTTGTATGTTTAGTTGTATTGTATGCCGATTTGGTAATTACCAGTGATCGTGAGAAATTTCCTATTTCAGTTCCGTCGAAACCCAGTGGATTATTGGGATTAAGGAGATGATATAGATATGCTAATTACAGGGAAGGACCAATTGCTTTTTGTAGCAATACCGATTGGCGGTGGAGCGGTTATGTAATAACTAAAACCAACTACACCAAACTACTTAATAAAGGGTATAAATACCTTAAAGCCTGTGCCGCTGTGGGCAATAAACGTTCACACACAAAAGCTTTCGACGGACAACCAAAAACACGCACGATTGGATGTCGATGTCGCTTTCAAAAGCTCTCGTACAACCGTCTTCTGCAAGGGTTCGAATGCGACTGTTCTCACGCACTTTCACTGTCGGTATATAAAATGTTTCACTCAAACTGCAGGACACCCGCACCAATAGTATTCATTGTCACAAACACCAATAAATGTTCGATGATGACATAACATACCGCCCACCAAATTCATAGAATTTTGAAAAGGAGGGAAGTAGGTTGGGTGAAGGAAATCACATGGGATTTGACCTTGCTAGGAAAACAGGTAACGAAAGATAGGGTGGTACACTACAGCGAGCGATATTACCAACTATGCAAAAATAAAAATGTATATATGTAAATAAGCAAATGTGTAAAAATAATATACTACTATACATGTAAGAAATGTGTATATACATCTAAACATAAAATAAAATTAAAATACCGGTAGCGGCGCTAGTTTGACCAAAGGCCGTTTTAATGTGCCATGTGCAGTTTTGATCTGGGTAATACGTGCTGCCGGTAGGTCTCCCATAGGAGGAGTTACCAGGACCGGTTTGGTACGAAAACATCTATGACATGATGATAAGTAATTTCTGATTGAATTTTTAATAGAAAGGATCTAGAAATTCTGTTGGATAAGATACGCTGTGGTATTAACACCGGGATGGCAATACCTTTCATGAGTTGACCGAATGATAAGTTCGGTTAATCGGTGCCGCTGAGGCAATAACGCAGGAAACTTTTCGAAATAGGAAAGCGAAGAATGTGTCAAGCGCCCACCTACTCTTAAGATATTTTGTGGATCAACAAATGGAGAAAGTTTTCGCAAGCTTTCAGGTAATTTACGGTTTGCCTTGATCGAAGCTATTTCCTTTGAAAATGTAACATTTTGTACATGCCGAACGATAATCATGAGAGCATTGTGTAATTCAATGTCTGTTAAGGGACCCGTATGACGTTGAGCCATGGGTTTAGAAAATCTATAAATGTAAGCCACGATGCCTTGGATTTTATATAACGATGAAAAGCGACTTAGTAAAATGTCAATGACGTTTGGATCTGTTTGAGCGACAAATGTTAGGATCTTCTTTTCCGTAGTTACCTCAGCAATTGAGGTTGACAATGTTGGTTGAGGCGGCCACGAGTCACTAGGGTAGTGAAGCCATTCAGGCCCCGCCCACCATAGCGAACATGAAATAACCGCGCTTGGCATTAATCCCCGAGATGCAGGATCAGCCGGATTATGCGAAGATTTAATATAAAACCATCGACTAGGGGCAATGATTTCTTGAATGTGGCTAACACGGTTTGCCACAAAAGTTTTCAACGAAAAGGTGGAGAACGTATCCAAGTGAGAGCGACCGTAGAATCACTCCACGCTGAAACATCGGAGATTTCAATCAAGCCTTGATAAGACCGAATGGTAAAGAAAGTAAATCGGTTAATAAAACGGCGGCACATAATTCCAAACGTGGAATTGAAATGCGCTTAATTGGAGCTACCTTTGTTTTAGCGGTTACAAATTGTACAGTTATTTCTCCAGTAGTTTGATTTATGAACTGGAAATACACTACCGCTGCATACCCTACCTCGCTAGCATCGCAAAACCCATGCAAATGACAAGTAAAAGGATCCGAAGGGGGTAAACAACGTGGTAACTTTAATGACGATAATAACGGCAACTCTTCTTGATACTGCTGCCATTGAGACGAAATGTCTGCTGGTGGGATGTCATCCCAATTCAAACCTAACATCCACAGATGCTGGATTTGGCGTTTTTGCAAAAAGTGTTAGTGGGGCTAAAAACCCTAATGGATCATATATTCTGGCAACTTGTGAAAGTATGTTGCGCTTTGTACATATTGGGTTTAATGGTTTAACCCGAAATGAGAAAATATCTTCTGTAGGTGACCATTGAAGACCTAATATTGTTATTGATTCGTTAGAATCGAAATCGAGAGAAGTATATTGGCAAAAATCTGACGGAATGCCTTCCATAATAGAAGCTGAATTAGAACTCCATTTTCGAAGTTCAAACCCAGCCAAATGTAAAAGTCGGATAAGTTGATCTTTAATTTCTCGGGCCGATTGTATAGAATCTCCACCGACGACGAAATCGTCAATATATAGATTTGACCGTATAGCCTCAGCGGCTAACGGAAACCTTTTGCCTTCGTCAATGGCTAATTGCTGAAGGGTTTTTAATGAAAGATAAGGCGATGACTTAATACAATAGGTCACTGTATTAAGCTGATAAGTCTGAATGGGTTCTTCTGCGGAGAACCGCCACACAATTAATTGAAACCTTCGATGTTCTTCGGTAACCAAAATTTGTCGATACATTTGGCGAACATCACAAGTAAAAACGAAACGATGAGAGCGAAATTTAAGTAAGATTGACGAAATGTCATTTTGGAGACTAGGTCCAGCCAATTGAGTGTCATTAAGTGACACGTTGTTTATAGCCTTTGCAGAGGCGTCAAAAACCACACGAATTTTAGAAGTATGACCTTCCTCTTTAAACACAGGGTGATGGGGTAAAAAATAATTATCGTTCCCAACGGGCGGAGAATCGAGTAATGCCATATGACCCGCATCAAGATAGTCCTGCATGAAATTGTTGTACTGTGCGCGTAGTTCCGGTTGAGCATGCAATTTGCGCTCTAACGAAAATAGTCTTTTTTTAGCCATCTCAAAGCAATTATCAAAAACGGGCAAAGTATCGTTGAACGGTAACGCAACAATAAAACGACCGCTAGGGTCACGAGAAAACGTGTTTTCAAAAATCAAGTCTGCCTTTTCTTCTTCTGGAGAAGTATAAGGCTTGGATGGCTACTCTTCTATCTCCCAAAACCGCCTTAGGGTCTGGTCGATAGGATCTTCTACAGAAGTAAAAAATGCTTGGACAGTATCAGACTGCAAGCTTTTTGTGGGACCAATGATAGTCCAACCAAAAATTGTATTTATGGCGGCAGGCTGAAGAAATTTGCCATGTATAACACCGCCATTGATGATGAACGGATAAACATCTGCTCCAAGGAGCATGTCAATAGTTCCTGGAGAGTTCCAGGTCTGCAAAGTGCAGGTCGCATAAGTGTTCCCAATTATTAGGAACTTCAACGCTGGGTAATTTGCCAGATATTGACGAAAGCACAAAAGTTGTGACTTCTAGAGATTTTTCAGAGTCTAACATAGAGCGAATGGTGCAGCTGACGGCACCCCTATTGACTGCTGAAGTTGTCTGTCCAAGTCCATAAATCGGAACTTGAGAAAGTATGCGTGGAAGCCAAAGTTTGCTCACGCAATCGTCTCGAATAAAGCTAGCTTGAGAGCCAAGATCTAAGAGTACCCTGATCTGTTTGTATCTACCAGAACGATCTTGAACTTCCACAACAGCAGTGGAGAGTAAGACAGTAACCCCAAGATTTGGATTCGTCTGTGAAGACAAAACATTTGCCGGGATAGGAGAGGCTGACTGCGTCCTATTGGCATTTTTATGCATAGGTGTAGCGATCGGTTCAGCTGAACGGCTAGAAGCAGGTTGCGGTTCAAAATGTAGCAAGGTATGATGCGGCTTGGCGCAAGTTCGACAGGAATTATAAGCTTTGCATTGCATGGACGCATGGTCTGTTCGTAAGCAATTTAAACAAAGGCGTAAGCGTTTGACAATGTCGAAACGTTCTGTCGGAGTTTTCTTTAGAAACGATTGACATCTATAAATTAAGTGATTGCCTTTGCAAGAAGGACAATGGTGCGAAAATGAATTCTTTGAGTCACTGGAGCTACTTGGTGTGTCCAGTGAGACTACGTTAGAAGAAACTCTTGGTTTAAATTGAAACGCTGAGGATTTCTTAGGCACTGATGTGTGAGATGTATGGACAGTCGTCGAATAAGAAACAGGTGCGGTTGAAGAAAAGGTTTCAACGCTGCACATTGTTGAGTTAAAAATATCTCAAATCATCGAAATTGGGTATTTGCTTCGGATCCGATTGGAGTTCGAAGCGTTTTCTAGTGAACGGATCGAGTTTTTCTAAAAGACAATCGACCAGAATAAAGTTCCAATGTTCAGTGGGAAACTTTAAGTTAGTTAGAACAGCAAGGTTCTCTGAAAAACAATCAATAAGTGCCCTAAGTTTCTTAGGGTCTTCTGATTTTAAAGGTGGAAAGTCTTTCATAGCTTTCCAATGCAAAGTTGCCAATAAACGCGGATTGCTAAATCTCTCACGCAAGGCGTTATATGAAATGATAAAATTATCTCCTGAATGGGTACCGATTTAATGATTTTCAAAGACTCCCCGCTACAGCAACTGATAAGATGATTTAGCTTTTCGATATTGGACAGCGACGCGTTATTATAGACCAGACTGTCAAATAAATCGATGAAAGATGTGAATTCAGTTACCTCATTATTAAAAAGTGGGAGCTTTAACGGTAACAATTTTGATCCCGAGCTGCTTGGAGCATTTTCAATGATTTGTGGTGCTTTCATTTCTTGCATCGTTTCGAGATGCAGCAGTATGCAATAATAAGAGGAATCTACTTCCTTCCGTAAAGCGTTGTAATTTAATGATTCTGCCTCGTCACAGGAGGCTAAGACAGCAACTAAAATTGTATTGAAATTTCTGTAAAGGTCATTTACTCCCCTTGTTTGAATAAGGAACAACGTTTTTAAAGTTGGGTCACTTTGTATAGCGTTACTAAGCTCCAACATTTCTATAACGCGTGTTTTAAGCAATTCTAGCTCGGCTACCTGTATTTTCTTGGGAGCCATTCTAAAAGCTATTCTGTAAGCCTACACTATAAAAATGCTTTAAAACGGTAAAGCTCAAATGTGCACTGAGAAATATTAAAATATTATGAGTTATTCAAGGCACGAAAAGGTAAGATAGCGTATAAACCAATAAATCACGTTTTATGACTATTAGCCTGCAATGTGGTCTTAAAACGAGACGTCGAAAACCTACCGGTTTGTCAAACAAAGCCTAAAGATAAGATTTACAGCTTACAACCCGGGCGGCCTCTACCCTCAAAAGATCACAGGAACATGCAGCTTAACGTGTTTGCAAGAAGCGTTCAGCTTTACAACATTATTACCCTGCAAATGTATTAAATATTTTACGTTGTAAACCGACTGAAAGGGTTGTGAAACTAAAAACGCGCAATGGCTTTTAGTGCAAATTATCTAATTTTATATTAAGGATTTGTTTGTAATTAAACGCTGGTTTAATTACGGCGAAATCACTTAATTTAGTCTAACGAAAGTATGTAGCTAATATTGTACATATTTTAACCCGCTAAATATGGAGCTTGAACACAAATTTAAAGCTAAATCATTAATTAATTAAAAAACGCTCGCTGATGTGCAAAATGATATTTAATTTAGGACATGCGTATACCATAGAACTGGTGAATTCGGATCGTTTGGACCAATGGATTATTGGGATTAAGGAGATGATATAGATATGCTAATTACAGGTAAGGACCAATTGCTTTTTGTAGCAATACCGATTGGCGGTGGAGCGGTTATGTAATAACTAAAACCAACTACACCAAACTACTTAATAAAGGGTATAAATACCTTAAAGCCTGTGCCGCTGTGGGCAATAAACGTTCACACACAAAAGCTTTCGACGGACAACCAAAAACACGCACGATTGGGTGTCGATGTCGCTTTCAAAAGCTCTCGTACAACCGTCTTCTGCAAGGGTTCGAATGCGACTGTTCTCACGCACTTTCACTGTCGGTATATAAAATGTTTCACTCAAACTGCAGGACACCCGCACCAATAGTATTCATTGTCACAAACACCAATAAATGTTCGATGATGACGTAACACCCAGCTATCAGATTTAGGTGGCGCTTATTTGGCAAGAGGTCGGTTTGTGGTTTCCCCACTGTCCCCTCGGTTCTGGACTAGCCCAGAATATTTTAAGCTGATTGCTCTGACTGCCCGGAAAAGCATTTCTTTACATTGCGAACCTATGTTGTCTGTTTTGAGCGTCACAACAACTTTAACCTAAATCCGGCATGACAGCAGATTAATCATAACCAGTTTTGATTGAAAATGGCGAAGCAATGACATTTTTATAACTTCCATTCCGATAAATTTCAAAGTAATTATTACAAAACTCGTAATGTTGTCGATGAGCTTACGAATTGGGGCGTTCTGCTTCCATACTAAAAACATTGTAATAGTAATTAAGAAGTATATAAAACATTCTGAAAAGTACGCTTATTCGGTTTTTACTAAAACTGTCTCATCTGTCTAGCGATTAGAAAGGATGATTCAATCGTAATACATTCATATCTGTGTAACGATAACAACAGATTGACAGGTATCGTAATACAATAGGGTTGTTCTCAAAATATTTAAAGACACATTCTAAATTTCTCTGTATTTTTCTTGAATAAAGGATTATTGTATTTAAGTGCAAACCCCGTTGCGATAGATTAGTATTAGTTTGAACTCTGTCCTAATAAACGCTTTATATACATAAATGAATATAAAGTTAAATTCGCAGTAAGATTAGTGCTATAATAGTGTCCAATTCGTCCTACTTAGATTAAATTAGTGCCTACAAATTGTGATTAAGTTAGTGTTAATATAAACAAGACTCCGTAAATACTTGTGATTGTGAAGAATAATTATTAGTCGTGTATTTATTAGAAATAAAGGATAATTAGAGAATTCGTTACACTGGTGTCGAGTGTATGCGGTTATAGTGAAAAAGGTATTTGAACAATGCTCATCTGCATGCCTACTACCAGAAGTCACTAACAGAAAATAGACAGCAAAACTCTTTCCTTTTTGAAGTCCTGCATAGATGAAAATTCCGTAAAACCACAAGAAAGTTTCACACGAATACACAGTCATTTGAGACAGGAGTTTATTTAGAGAGGTACTAAAATCGCGAAGAAACTGGATCAAAACGTAAAAACGGTTGAGCAAAAATTAATAGAAAATTACCCCCAATTGAGAGAGGAATTTATACAGAAAATCTAGAATGTGGGTCATCAAACCTTTCAAGAACAACTCTATTGTATTACGATATCTATCAATCAATTATTGTCGCTATATAGATACAATTGTACTACGATACTTGTAAATCTCCCTTTCTTATCGCTAGATAGATATGAGGGCGTTTTAGTAAAAACCGAATAAGTGTACTTTCCAGAACGTTCCGTGTAATTCCTAACTACCGTTACAATGTTATAGATGAATGAAAGAGCTAGATTCGAGAGTTCCAGATGCAGTAATTAGTCAAAATAATTTAATATTCACCACCCAATACCAACAGATATCAATTCTCTGCTTTGTATGCTTAAATAAGTGTTTGAAATGTTATATTTTAGAGCCTGAACCTTTATGATTGCAAAACTACCGCACTTTTGTTATACATGGAGCACGTACACAAGTTTCCACGTTTATATTATACGTTCACACAAACCACTTTTCCTCTTTTAAAATATAAACATTTGTTATATTCTTTGTAATATGACCAAAAACCGTTTTTATTTACACCTATGAATAACAATATATATTTGGTTCTTGTAATATTAAATTAGCAGCTACCAATTTAAATTCACCGAGAGATAGTTACGCAATTAATTTTATAGATACAAGTGATTACTGCTTAATCCAATATCAGATATATACAAACACTTCAAATATCTGAGACCAAAGTCAAACCAAGAGTAGGTACCACAAGCATGATGAAATTCAAGAACGACTGCTAAAATTTGTGGATGTGGTCACAGTGTGGTCATCAGAGGCTTGATATATGAGAATCTATAAATTTTGGCACTTGTGTTCTCCAAATGACGGAGTAGAAAATATTGAAGTTTCCTTGCAGTATAATTTTAGGGTTAATAATATTTGAAGAAACATGAATTTGAATGGTGCGCATTTTTCAGTAATCATTTTGTTCGATTTTCCTTTCCTTCTCTCTCCCCCCTCGCCCCCAATGTAGCTGTACAAATTATTCTAAAAACATACCATTCTATGTAATTAACTGTACTAATTGTGACCTCTCAAACAAAAGACCCCCATCCTATTCCACTAGATTTCCGACATCTTCGACCACAGCTGCTGTTTGATGTTTCAAAGACAGCGTATATCAAAGCCATTGCATCATCGTCTCTCCACTGGGCGTCTCTACCTTTAGTAATGCAAAAGTGCAAATAATTAAAACTGAAGACCCATACTGGCGCGTGCGTATTTGAAAACACGCGTTGTTGTTTAGGGGTTAAAAAGTATAGATAATGAAATACCAAGTTGTAGCATGCGTATTTGAAAACAAGCTAGGCTTGGTGTTGACTTGTGTATGATGCTTGAATGAAAGGTTAACAGTCTAAATGACCAGCAAAATAATGGATAATCAGATAATAATTATAACAGATTGGTTGTTAGTATAAATGATAGGATAACTAACCTTGATTTTACATGTGGTGTAGTTTCGACTATATTCTTGTTGTTTGAAGTGGTGAAACGGCTTACACTTGATGATGGATTGTCTCTTGATTCAATGTTCACTTTTCACGCTCTTCAATGTCACATTTATTAACTGATTATGTACTTTTAACGCTCCAGATGCACGGCATATCGGAAGACGCGTGTTGATTGCTTGAAGGTTGCTCAAGCACTCGCGTTTCTTATCTGTTCCTTTGTGTTTGGTTAGTTTAATTAGGTAGGGATAATGTATAAAAATCGATTAGGTATGCAGGAGTATTTTATGATATATACAAGGTGAATTATACATAGTGAACGGTTACGGAACACATACTTTAAAACAACTGAATAACATTGTACTACAATATACTAGGAATCATTAAACACATTCTGAGCTGTCTACATTAACAGCACTTCAAAATATCTGTTCCAATATATGGTGATTGCACAGAGGATTGCTTTAGTATTAGGAATGTCAAAACAAACTTGGGTATAATAATACATTATCCCTGTACCTACATTTTAAAAATATTTATGTGCATCTAGGGTGATTCACAAGAAATGCCGAACCACACTTGTGTTTTTTAAACGAAACACCTTGTATACTTTTATGTATTCGAATTCCCCGTAGTATTCACATCTAAAAATGTACGATATTTGAGCTGGCTAAATGTAACCTTTCCAGGGATATTGTCAACTTTGGAGCCTTATTGCTATGACTTTAATCAAGGTTCTTGAAATCTGTTTGCGACATTAACTTTCGATATTATTAGACTTATAAAAAACGTACCAAACGTTTCCAAAATGCATAATGCTATACAGGTCGATTGTTTTACATAAAATGCAACTATTCTCGGTTCTTTTCTTAAATAGAGCACCCTGTATATTTTTCACAAGTTGATTTCTCGTGAAAGGTAGATATTAAAAAATACAGGTTTTATGAGCGTGAAATAAACCGTTCCAAAGATATTGATAATTATACAAAAACATTTCAAAACTATCTTATTAAAATCACTAGAAAATTTAAACTATCAGGTAGACCAGAATTACAACTTAAAAACAATTAAAGGAATATTGTTTGCTGTTTGTCAAATAACTACATAAATGTTATATTCGTACTCTTGTACAATTATTAGTTGCTACTGTTTGTTTTCCTTATCTAATTTTGATCACAACAAATTTTTATAAAGAAGAAGTGCTTCGTATAATGTTTATTTTTGGAGAAGCTCAAAAACTGCATTATTTGCTAAACGATTGTACGTTCAATGGCACCCAGAAAAGAGAACTTAGACGAGAACGTTTGTTAGTGTGGCTGAAAGATTTATAAATGCTGAAAGTATGGGTTGTTTGAAGCAGAATAAGACAAAATGCGGTAAAGGAAGCGACTTCAACTTGTCGCATCTTGGCTTGAAAATCGGCAAGGTAGTACCAGATGGTTACGCAAAAACTTAGATTTAAATAGGAAACTATTCCAAGGGTTATTTAATAGAAATATGTTCCATTTCCATCACATTGTACAACATTAAATTTTAAAAGAAATAGATCTTCAAAATCGTGAAACTTTTTGCTAATAGACAACTAACAAAAGTAACGAAAAACCCAATTTTGTTAATAGACATCCTGTTTACGAATAAGACAACAATTCATAATAATATATACTTCAATAAGCATAACTATCATTACTATTCAGATAGTAATCCTCGCATATTAAGAATTGTTGATAATCACTATCGAAGGTTAGTTAATGTATGAGATGATATGTTTGACTGAAGTGTCATTGGCCTTTCTTTCTTTGATAAAAGTCTTACTGTTGAGAGATACTTACGTTTTTGGAAACAAATTTATGTGATTCTATGAAAGATAGCGATCTAGAGAGAATTCGAACCACGTGGTTCCAGCAAGATGAAGCCCCTCCATATTTTTAGACCAGCGTCAGGCAATATCTGGATGAAAATTTTCTGATAAAGTGTGTAAGATGAGGTGATGTAGTAAACTGGCCAATTGGATCACCAAGCCTCACTCTCTTCGATTTTTCCTTCTAGACTCGTTATCGAAACTGTTTTTAAAGATCCTCTGACCGCCAGAGAAGATATGGAAATTGAGAGTGCGCTGCATTTGAATTACTTACATAAGAAATATTGTCACACGTTACACGTTCTTTCTCTCAAGTATTCCAGAGGCGTTTGGTTAAAGGTAGGCAACATTTTCAACATTTATTTTAAATTCATTTTATTATTTTTGTCGTTCATATTCTTATTTGTTCAAGATTGCTTTTTCGTTATAATTTGTATGTCAATTCTACTTACTTTTGAGTTATTGACTCGGTTCCCTTTAAGTTACCTACTTGATAAATTTTTTTTTATTTTGTTCGATTTTTTTCAATCTTATTTTGATATTTGTTGCTATTAATTACATAATAATTCAATATTTTTCCGTAAGTATCACTGTCTTAAGAGCGGCTTGTTTTACGCGTAAAAACCAATATTAGTTATTATCCACTCTTCAATAGAAATCAATTTGTGAAAAGATATTCAGTGTGTTTCATTTGAAAGAACCGAAAATAGTCACATTTCGCATAATGCATTATGCTTTTTAGAAAAGTTTGGCACGTATTTAGTAAGTCCACTATTATCAAAAACCGATAATGCAAACATATCAAAAAACTTAATGAGAGTCATAGTCAACAAGGTACCAAAGTTGACTCGATTTCGACACCAAAGTTACAATATCTCTAAAAAGTTTACATGTATCCACCTAAAATCCCCATACATTCGTCGTTATAAATGCCACGGGAAATCAGAATATACCAAAATATACAGGGGTTCCATTAAAAAAAAACATGTTTGAGTCAGTACATTTTTGTGAATCATCCTGTAAGCACTGAAATATTATTACAATGTAGGTACAATGATGACGTATTACAAAATTGAAGTTGGTTTGATAACGGTTAGGAAGCAGTCCTCCGTCTACGCACTAAACAACTACACTGTATACATTACTTACATCGAATCCATAACAAACAAGTTGAAAATGCAAGGCATTGTCGCAACGAACTTCCAAATGTAGACTTACTTTAAAACAATTTAAAGAAATTAAAATTATTATGTTGTAATAATTATAAGTATTCAGATAAAATACAAAAAATTATAAACAACAAAAGAGACATTTTAATATATTTTATTTTATTGAATAAATATTTTAAAAGCTATATATGTGTGTGTGTATGTATGTATGTATGTGTGTTTGTGTGTGTGTGTGTGTAAATAAGGGGGCATCATATTTCGATTCAGTTTTATCAGAGGATTCTAAATATGTATCGCACATTAATTTTGGACCTATTTGAAATTTTTGATAAAATTAATTCCCGGGGGTCGGGTATCCGTGGTCAGATTTTGTGGGGGGTACCATATTTCGACTCAGCTATGTTAGGGGAGTCCAAATATGTATCGCACATTAATTTTGGACCTATTTGAAATTTTAATTTTCCCGACGGAATATCGCGGGGGCACGGCGTCCCCGTGGCCCGATTTCAACTGACATCAAAACTTAAGCTCAGGACACCGAGCTGAATCGATTGATGTATCACACATTGATGTCCGACCATTAGAAAGGCCTCGGACGGACAGACGGACGGACAGACGGACAGACAGACGGACGACAAATCGATTTCATAAACGAACGAAGTTCGTTGAAAATAAATAATCTGATTTCAAACTAGGTATGTTTGTTTGCTTAACTAATATTGAAACGATTTTTAAAAATTTTATATTTAATTGGAAACTTCTTCAATTAGGAGTTCTATATAAGGGTAACTAATTATTAATGAATACTACATACTATTGCTATCATTCAGAATGACTGAAATTGTGGTTAAAATTGCAATACACAACCCGAGGCGTTAGAGTCATCAAACAATGTATTATAGACTGCAACTGCTCATTATGCAATATAATATCTGATTTCAGTTATATAGGACACAACATTAATTTGAGTATGTGCGCTGATTATACACTTGGTACAGTATAATCAGGATAAACACAAAACGCTTGTTTGTTACCAATGAAGTATTACTATGTAGCTATAGCTACAGCAACCAGCTACTGAAGTACAATATAATTAACTACCAAACATCGAAATAGAGATTGTTAACTACTAGTCATGACGCCCTCTTCTCCACCGTATAACTACAAAACATGCTATGTAACAGCGATTTCCTTTAAATAGTGATGAAATGAGACCTTACATGTGATTTTTCCAATGCTCCGCCCGAAAGTACTACATTGGCAGGAAGCGAGTTTTTTTACCTGGAAATTTTGAATTTTGCCGAACCCTTGCTGTTCCAAGCAAGGTAGGAATCTTTAACGTGCGTGACAACACTAACACACGGAACCTTCATTTTACCTCTCATCCGAACGAGGGCGTAGTTTTGTGAAAAATGCTCGCCTAACATTTTTCAAGCGAACCGTGTAGGGATTCAAACCCGGGACCTTGGGCGTAGTAGTCACACGCATACCAACTACGCCACGGAGTCGCCAATATGAAATGAGACCGAAAGCAAGTGTCGGTTTTGGTCTCGAAATTGAAACCGAAACCGCCATTTTAGAATCGAGACCGACACCGAAACTGAAGTTTAGAGATAAAGACCGATACCGACACAAAATTATCGCTTTTAGTTCCGAGACCGAGACTAATCCCGGTCTCTTATTTTTATTTGGAAATATTTATTTTTAGGTTCACTAAAGATTTACAAATCTTTATCGTCTTCTACACATTTCTATTTAAAGAATAATTAAAAATATATTATAATTAAAATAGGTATAATGTTTGTTTATGTATATTTTTTCTGCTTGAATGTATTGCGTGACACGTGCGTCAACATTTATTTCCTCTTTCGCCTACCTTAAAAAACTGTAATTATAATACTTAATTTTTGATCATCACAATCATGGATAAGGCAAAATTGGTTTTAAAAAATAAGATTTTGGGGCTTCACAGTTGGTTTCCTTTCTCATTCTCTGTGACTAATCCCAATTCCATATTTATCCTAAAAAGCTTACGAAACAAACGATTCACGTGCATTTTTGTTGTAGCAGTGTCAACAACCAGTAACGCCAATATTTTTTTAAAGAATTCCAATTTTTAAAAAAGAGTTCTACTTTCCGATTGCTTTTGTATACCCTTCTTATACACTAAAATTATAAATTCTGTATGTGTGTGTGCGTGTGTGTACAGGTATGTGTGTAGGTGTGTGTGGGTGTGGGTGGATGAACATGGGTATGCGTGAATTTGCACGCGCGTACACGCGCACTTGCGTGCGCGTACGTGCGCATGCGTGTCTGTGCGTATGTGTGTATTTGTGTATGTGTGTGAGCCCGTGTGCGTACGTGTTCGCGCGAATGTGCGTGCGTGTGTGTGTAGTGCGCGTAAGCGCGCGCGGTGTGCTTTGATTAAAAAGGTTAATTAAGATTGTTACTGTAATCCGTGTGGACAAGAAAAAAGTAAAGGTCAAAAAGCAAAGCAGCAGTAAGCACGCACCGAGTACTGCAACAAAACCAAGGGGAATTCAAAAAAGGCCGTGCTAGCTGAAAAGTCGTAGAGTGGGGTGGGTCAAGTAGAAATAAAGGGAAACCTCAATAAAAGAATTTTATTTACAAAACCTTAAGGGAACAACATGTTATAAAAAGGAAAACCAACTCAAAAAATCATTTATCTAGAACATCTCGGAAGATTTACACAGTACATCAAAATCTACACCAACAATGAGTACAACTCGACTACCTCAATTTAATTTTTAACCTAAAATAAGAATTATCAAAAACGTTAGGAGTTGTTCTCAGTCGCTTGGTTGCTTACATTTTTTTCTTTAAAAATTAATGGAGAACAAAAATTACTTACATGGTTATAGCAATCAATAAGAACTGTATATAGGGTGAAATGGATTCCTTCCTGTATCTGAAAAAAATATTATTAGAAAAAAAGTCACACCTAAACAATGGTGTAACATTAAATTAATATAAACAAGATTTATAGGACAATCAATACTGAACAATTATCTGCTAAATACTCAACTAATAACAGCTCTCACCGTAACATTTATAACGACTGGAGCAAAGTAAGTTCAATTTCACACAGTAAAATCTTTAGTTGTGCGATAAGTAACCTTATAAACTTACAGAAAACGAATCCGACCCAATTATTAATGAGAGAAGTCAGGAAAACGATCCAGAGAAAAAACAGCAAGCCATACCGTTTAATATGATATTCCTGGTTCAAGCTTATAATAGTGTGATCTTGAAAGTTCTGATGAGTCACGGTTGGGTCACGGCAATCTTTTGCAGTCGATATCTGTTGAAACACATAGAACGTCATGCTATTAATTCAAATATATAGAATTATCCACTTGACTGAATAGGAAAATATCAATACGTGGATTTATTTTCTCTCAAAATACTAAAACTGGTATTCCAAAGTGCTTAATGTGGGACTCTAAATTAGTTCGAGTGCTACTCAAAATATTAATCGAGGTATTTCAAAATGTTTTAGGTGAAGCTCTGAATACTAAGGGAGTTGCTAACAACTACTTATGAAAGTGCTTATAAGCACTAGAATAATACCTTTACCAAAACAATTCAATCACACAATCCTACGTACGATTTCACCAGATAAGTCGAATAACTTAATTTCAATTTTCGACATTGAATAATTTTTAATTCTTACTTAATGGTAGTAGTTTATGTATTTATACACCTTACTACTCACTTAAAAATTAATAACCCTCCCTCCCTGAGCACGTTTATTGTTATTTATAATATTAGTTCCGATAATGAAGTATTTGTTCCAAGAATTTTTCATGCCACGCTTCGTATTAAACTTGCAGAAATGCACGTACTTCACATCGAATGAGCGACTTGCATTTTAAAATAATAAAATTTTATCCGGTGAATGGTTTGATATCGTTAGTTCGTCGTCATTCTCATAGGTAAATTCTAATAATGTTAATATTCAATTAATTCTGTAATCACAAAATGTAAATATTAGCTTTGTTTTAATAGCGACCTTATCACAAGTATATGTTGGTTTGTACAACGAAAATTTGCTAGACTACGTGACCGAGAGAATGGAGTACGCTTATAGTAAAAGTTTAAAGTGCCCAGTGTAACATTTGCGCGACTTTCTGTTATTAATATATGCATGATGTTTCAAAATAAATGCAAATTTTTTTGTTTAAATTAATGCGTTTACCCCATTAATGACTTTCAATATCAATGAATGAAATGATGCATAGAATATTACTTGGTTTGTTCAAAATAAAAACGCGCCTTTAATAAAGGTTTCGTTCCTTCATACTTATTAAAAATTTCAATGCTGAATGAATGAAATTATACATAAAATGTTTCTGAATTTCACTTATATAAAGCGCATTTTTAACATCAAACTTTATAATAAAAGATATATATATATATATATATATATATATATATATATCTCATCATTAGGTCGTCAGTCCTACAACTAGTTAGACGCGTACCATCATTGTTTCCTATTCTGAACTAATCTACACATTTCCATGAAATTTGCACCGTCTGCGTGCGATAGTCTGATCTACATCTACCTTCTTTTACCTATCTCTGCTTGTAATATATCCCGTACTATTCCCCAAAATGAATCCTGCCCTTCTATTTCTCCTATTTTTTGTTTTCCAAAGATCTTTTTTCCTCTACTATTTCTATAACCTATATGTTATTAACCTTGTTCGTCCATTCTATCATCCTCATACATCTAAAGCACAACATTCCAGAAGGATTCTATCTCTTTCTGTCTGCTTTTCCTTTGCCCCTATTTCATAGCAGTACTGTGCTGAACTTCACACACATGCTCTCAACAATTTTCTTCTTGTTTCTGTTTGTTGTCATTGAACATATCCGCTATTATTTCTTGTTCGATGTAGTTGGGACCCCTGCTATTGTTTTACAATTATAAACCCTATTTCCCCGATATTCAGTAGTATGTGAAGGGGGGTAAGCATCCTATGGCTACCAAGTTCCCCTAGCACTTGAACATTTTCTGAATTAATAGTTTTTCCAATATACCCTTTCGCACAATCAACATTAATTGAAAATATTTCACAACCAACACCTGTAGTTGTTTATAATAATCATCAGATTTAAGTGCACTTATTTTTTTGTCACTAGGTTTTCCGTCTTGAAACTGGTTGGACGCGTACCACCACTTATTTATATTCTGAGCTAGCCTACACATTTCCCTGAATTCCCACAACAGCCGATATATAGCTCGGTTCCCCTTCTATTGTTTTCTAATGCCCTATTACACCGAGATTCAGTGGTATGTGAAGGGGGTTAAGCAGACTGTGGCTGTCAAGATCCCCTAGCATTTAGACATTTGACGAATTAATAGTTTTCCAGTAAATACTTTCGCACAATTAACATTATTCGAGAATATTGCACAAACAATACCGGTAGTTGCTTATAATAATCATCATGTTTAGGTAAAGTTATTTTATTCGTTATTGGTTTTTCCATCTTGGGACTGGTTGGACGCGTACCTCCATTGATTTCTATTCTAAGCTAGCCTACACATTTCCCAGAAATTCCCGCAGCCTACATCTTTCAGTATGTGTGCAATAGTTTAACCTAGGTCTACCTATACTTCTCTCTTTTCCTATCTCTGCTTCTAATATATTCCGCACTATTCCCTCATGCCTTAGTATCTTTCCTATCTCTCCTATTTTTTACTATTTTCCACAGATTTCTTTCTTCACCTACCATTTCTAGTACCTCTTTGTTCTTAATCTTGTCTGTCCATGATATCTTCATCATACGTCTGTAGCACTACATTTCAAAGGCTTCTACCTTTTTGTCCGTTTCTTCTACTGTCCATGCTTCACAGCCGTACAGTGATGTGCTCTACACACATGTTTTAAGCAATCTTTTCCTTGTTTCTAGGTTTGTTGTCTTTGAACACAATAGTTGCTTTTTCTTGTTAAATGTAGCACGACCTTCTGCTAATCTTTGTTTTATATCTTTTGCGCTTTTCCTATCTTGCGTTATTTAGCTTCCTAGGTAGCAGAAATTCTTAACCTCTTGTAAGTCGTTGCATATTTGTACCTTTGTTCTGGATTTATTTCCCCCTCCTTTGCATACTAGTGCATTAGTTTTCTTTTTGTTAATCTTCAAACCGTATCTCTCTGTTAAAACTATTTCCATTTCATTAAGAGCAGCTTCTAACTCTTCTTTGCTAGATACTAATACCACTATATCATCTGCAAATCTAAGCATATCAATCTTTTGTCCGTGGATAGTAATTCCAAATGTCTTCCTGCATTTGACAGTATTCATTGCATCTTCAATGTACAAGTTAAAAATTAATAGGTATAGGGTATAAGGTAATGTGGATAGTGCACATCCCTGTCTCACCCCTTTCCTAATATTTACTTCTCCACGTTCCTGCTCTAATTCTACTACCACTGTTTGCTCTTTGCATAAGTTATGTACTATCCGTCCATCCTTGAAACTCATTCCAATCTTTTTGAGTATTTCAAACATTTTTTTTCATTCTATATTGTCGAATGCTTTTTCCAGATCTACAAACCCTATACCCGCTTTCTACTTTTCCTATTGTTTTCTCTATTATCACCCTCACAGCTAAAATAGCCTCCCTCCCGTATTCCGCTGGTTCACCTAAACCCAAATAGATCTACTCCTAATATTTCTTCAGCTCGTTCTTGCATTCGTCTTAGTACAATTCTAGTATATATTTTTGGCACGTGTGCTGTCAACCTTATTGTTCGAAAATTTTCACAGCTATCCGCGCCTTTCTTTTTTGGTGTGGTTACTATGATGTTTCATTTAAAATCTTTGGGTATTTCGCCTGTTTCATACATATAGCTTACAAGTTTGAAGAGACGTTCCGTTACTGCTTACCCAGCGGCTTTGAGAATTTCTGCTTGCACCTTATCTGTACCCGGTGCCTTACCATTTTAAGACCCTTTAATGCTAATTCAAACTCATCTCTAAGTATAGAATATTCCAAGTCTTCATTTTCAGTGTATGATTCCTGTTCTAATGCTGTTAGTTCCTCTCCTGCATATAAATTCCCTATGTATTCTTGCCAGCTAACCAGTTTCTCTGCATTTTCTATGACGTTTCCTCCCGCGGCCCTTGTATTTTTGCTATATGGTTTTATATCCCTAAAATTCATTATAATTAGTTTGTGTGCTTCGTCTGTCTTACCTATTTCCATCTCAGTTTGTACCTCTTTGCACTTTTCATCAATCCATTGTTCTTTAGCTTTCCTGCATTTGCGAATAATTTCCCATTTTATGACTTTGGGTTTGTTTTCCTGTTTCGTCTGATCTATTTTTATATTTAAATTTACGAAGGGTCTTCATAATTACGATGTTGTGGTCAGTGTCTATATCTGCTTCTGGACAGCATCTACAGTCTTTTACTTGATTTCTAAACCGTTGTCTAATAAGAATGTAATCTATTTGATATCTCCCTATAGCCCCTGGCATCTTTCACGTGTATAGTCTTCTAGCATGATGTTGAAATAATGTGTTTTGATGGTTAAATTAATTTTGTTGCCAAATTCTACCAACCTATTTCCCGTGTCGTTTCTCGTACCTAAACCAAATAAAGCTACTACCGCTCGTTCCTTACCCTCACCTACCACTGCAATAAAAATATCCCGTAATTATTAAATTTTCATGTTTATACTGTGGCTGGAGGTGGGAATGTATACTTGTATTATTACTGTATTTACCGGTTTAGATTCTAATCTAGCCATGAGTACTCTATCGTTCTTTTTTAAGTAGTTTTCTACACAGTGTCCTATCTTTTTTCGTATAACTATCCCCACACCAGAATTGCCTTCCCCTGATCCTGTATGAATTAATCTAAAGTCTCCACTTCAAAAATCCCCCGCCCTGGTCACCAAACTTCGCTAATCCCTACTATGTCTAGTGCCAACCTATTTATTTCAATTTTTAAGTTCTCTAGCTTACCTACTTGCTTCATACTTCTGACATTCCACGCTCCAACTCGAAGGATGTTCTCGATCCTTTTTTTAAGTTTTCCGATCACATCCTCTGAAATAGTTGTACGCGCCGATCGGGAGCGCCCGCACCCTCTTCCGCGACGGCCTGTGACGTTATCGCGCTAGCAGTAAGTACCGAGCAAGCGAGAGTTCCGCACGGACCTAGGGATAATAAACTCCTCCTTATTATCACGCTCTTGTCTACTACAATAAATCAAACAGATCAAACTCCACTTTCTTCACTTTCTATCCACCTACCCTAGACCTAGATAACAATCAGTGCTACCAGAAGCCAAGTTTGGGGTACGTGATTTAAAACCATTTCTCTCATGTCATTACCATATGACAATCCCCTAAACCCCTATTTTACAGTCCATTACAACCTCTCTCAATTGACCTCATAGATTCGGTAAGGCGGCAACAGTAGTCCCTCCCGGAGATCCGAATGGTGGACTATTTTACCTCCGGAATCTTTTACTTCAGAGGATGCCGTCACTTTAAATACAATTTAAGTACGCACTGCAAACTGTAAAACAATAGGTGACCGAACTACAGCTAACACGAAAGAGCAGCGGATATGCTCAAAGACAACAAACATAGAGACAAGAAGAAGATTGTTCAAAGCATATATGTGGAGCACAGCACATCACGTCTTTGAAATAGAGGCAGCAGGAAAAGCAGACAGAAAGAGATAGAAGCCGTCTGGAATGTTGTACTTCAGCTGTATAAGGATAATAGCATGAACAGACAAGATTAATTACAAATAGATTATAGAAAGATATTTGTTGGGAAAAAGACGTTGGAAAATAAAAAGGGTAGGATACGTTCTAAGGCATTTTTGGAGAATAGTACGGGATATATTACAAGCAGAGATAGGAAAAAAGAGGTAGAGGTAGATCTAGATCAGAATATCGCACACAGATGGTGATAGATGCAGACGGTTCAAATTTCAGGGAAATGTGTGGGGTAGTTCGGAATAGGAAACAATGAGGGTTCGCGTCTAACCAGTTCCAAGACTGAAGACCTACTGAGGATGAAGTCAGAAGGAATTTGAGGTGCCGGTGCATTACATACCGTTGAATGTCTAGACCTTTGTTGGTTGATGGTATCTTTTCCCCTACACCACGATTATTTTCCCAAGTTTATTCAATTCCTTTAGCCAAAAATGGCGGAATCCATCCAAATTGTTGTGCTCTGGTGCATAATAAACAGCGCAAAAAAATACGTGACAATTTATGAATTGTTGCAAAAATAATGCCTAAGTTACAACCTTAAAAATTTACTGTGATTTTTAGAACGCAGTTTTTCAAACCCAAATATACGGTTGTTTTTGTAATTGGCACAGAGTATGCAAAATCATTTAGGAAAAATGCAACTTTAATACCCAAGTAAGATCAAATTTATATTAAACGCAAAAATGTCTTACACTGACGTTCGTACCACAAACAAGTTTGGACCCAACTGCAAATCGTTTACACATATAACTTCTTGTAAAGATATATCTTTTCTAATAGGTATGGTTTATAGGAAACTACATTGAACTTGTCAACAAATTTTTTGCTTAGTTTTCATTTTGATTATTTGAATGTTTTCAACATAGCTGCCGCTGGGTGGCAATCAGTGCTACTTTTTCACACACCCTATAGCGTGATATCTTCAAATGAACTTGACTGACGGTATACAAGAGGTTGCATACAATAAGTTTATTAAGCTTACAATAGTAATTATCTAGAAGTTATTTGCATATTTCTAGTGCGTTCTTAGAATAATCCAGAATTATTGATTATGTATATAAATTGCCGTTCACGGGCATTAGAGTGAGTTTCAATTCAAGCTTTGATTTTAATGCTAGTTTTTTTGTCTTGATATGAAATAAATTAGGGTTAACACAGATATACAATAAATAGCTCAATGTGATATAAATTATTGTAGTAATCAATATAAATTAACTCTTAGTGCTTTGATAGTTAATTATAGTGTTTCGATAGAATTAACTTTAAAAAGTTGGTATTTGCGTTGTTAGCAATTAACTGGAAACAGATCGTCCAGTGTTAGTACTACAGAATTTCATTGTAGCTACGAGTAAAAAAGTTTATGCAATCAATTCATAATAATGTATTATTGATATTACAAAAGAGTTTTCGTTACATTATTTGAAGTCCAATTTTAATGTTTGTTATATAATTATTTTTATTTTACACATAACAACATTTGCTAATATTTGTTCTCTTTGATGTGTTTATTCAATCATAATGTATTTTTATTAATTTCATTCCATGCAACGGTTAAATATGTCCTGTTGACTTTTACAATTTTTGATCTCGTTGATCTTCTCATTTCGCTGGTTATGTTTAATTTAAAACTTGGCGTTTTAATGGTAAAACATTGCAGTAGCTAATTGTCCGCATGACGAATAGGTCCTGTGGCAAACAGATTTTATGGTAGAATGTCTTCATCGCCATACGTCTATGGCAAACCGATACCGGCAAAACGGTAATGCAAAAAGTCTTCCAATTAAAATTCAAATAGTTGTTGAATGCTCTAGGGTCTTATAAAAACCTGAGAGAGTTCCAAAGAAAACATTTGGCAGTCTTGAGAAAGAACTCAATCCAAATCTGTTGTAGTGCTTATTGCACTTCTAAAATTTAACACAAGATTTTGTTATACAGTTTAATAATGCATTTTATAACGGTTCCCGATTGAGTTGTAACCCTATTGAGCGGTCCTTAATTAAGCAGTCACTGTAAAATGTATACTGCAGTGTGTTCTAAATGTAGTTTTTAACATTGGGATTTCAGAAATTATACGAGCCATAAAGTAGATTAAATATAGAAAGTTTTAGTAAATTTCAAATCCGTTAAGAAATGAAAGTTAACTTAATGAATTCATAGAATATTTGACCATTCCTGACCAATCTTTAAAGAAGTTCTAAAATACTAGAACGGGTAGAATGGCTTGCGTGTTTCAGTGAACTAAAGAACCGAAATACAGGTTGAACCAAATTAGTAGAATCTTTAGTGAGGAAGCAGACTGAGGCAGGTCCCAAAAAGAGAGCAGCAGCTCTTTCGGTACATATAGTGGAGGAAACAAAAGGGGTCGGTGTGGCATTCTAAAACACGCTGCTGCGATGCGGAAGGCAAAGGAAAACCAACACCTGATCTCGTAAGTACACAGCGTACTACAAATCTTTTTGAGTTGATTGAAAATCAGCAACTTAAAAAAAATAGGTGAAAACATTTTGCTAGTCAGAGCGGGGAATGTCAGCAGTATGAAGCAAGTAGGTAAGCTAGAGAATTAGAGAGTTGATAAGGATAGGTTAGCATTATACATGGTAGGGATTAGCGAAGTTCAGTAGCTAGAGGCCGAAGATTTTTGGAGCAAAGGCTTTGGGGTTATCCATAAAGGATCAGAGAAAGGAAATTTGGCCATGAGGATAGTTATGCGAAAAGAGATAGGAGACTGTGTAGAAAACTACTTACAAAAGAACGAAAGAGTAATCATGGTTAGTTTAGAATTTAAACTGGTAAATACAGTAATAATACAGGTGTATATGCCCACCTCTAGCTACAGTGAGGAACAGGTAGAAGCGATCACCGAAGATATCAAAGACATACTAAGATTCATAAAAGAACATAAAAATTTGATAATTATTGGAAATTATAATGCAGTGGTAGGTGAAGGTAGGGAAGGAGCGGTAGTAGGTTTATTTGTTTTATGTACGAGAAACGATGGAAATAAGTTGATAGAATTTTGCGACAAAAACAATTTAACCATCACGAAAACATTATTTCAACGACAGAAGACGTCAGGAGACATACGTAGATATCAAACAGATTACATTCTTGTTAAATAATGGTTTAGGAATTAAGTAAAAACTGTAGAAGCTACGCAGACATACACACTGAACACAACATAGTAATTATGAAAGCGGCGTTTGAAATAAAAAATTAAAAAGGAATAGAAATGGCATTTTGACTTTGAGAAACTAAAAGATAAAGACATCAACAAAATATCTGAAAAAAAGTCAAATGAATTGCTGAAAGACATTGGGAAAGTTTTTGATACTAAGGAAGTAGAAACAGAATATAATATCAATAAATCCAGCTTAGACGTTGCGGCCAGAGATATTCTGGGGTATAAACAAGAAGAAAATAAGAAACCATAGAAACAATAGAAAAAAGGACGAAAATATACAAACAGACCAGACGAAGCAGAAAAACAGATACAAAGCCATAAAAAGGGAATGTTATTCGCAAATGCAGGAAAGCTAAAGAACAATGGATTGATGAAAAGTGCAAAGAGGTACAAACTAAGACCGAAACAGGAAAGACAGACGAAGCATACAAACTAACTAGAACGAATTTTAGGAATATAAAACCGTATAACAAAAATATCAGGGGAGCAGGAGAAGACATCATTATAGAAAATGTAGAGAAAGTGGTTAGATGACAGTAGTATAAAGAGAATTTATATGCAGAACAGGAACTAGAAGCACTAGAACAGGACATCGAAAGGAATGACTTGGGGTATACTATACTTAGAGATGAATTTGAATTAGCATTAAAAAGTCTAAAAATAATAAAGCACGGGATATAGGTAATTTACAAGCGGAAACTCTAAAAGGCGCTGTACATGCAGTCTCTTTCAACTTGTAAGCTATACGTATAAGACAGGCGAAATACCCAAAGATATCAAACGTAACATCATAGTCACTATACCATAAAAGACAGGTGCAAAGATGTGCAAATTTTCGAACAAAAAGTTTGATAGCACATATGTCAAAACTATTCACTTGAATTGTACAAAGACATGGAAAAACGGGCTGAAGAAATATAAATCAATTTGGGTTTAGGCAAAACAGGGCAACACGGGAGGCCCTGAGGATGATAATGGAAAAAACAATTTAAAAATAGAAAGCGTGTATATAGGGTTTGTAGATCGGGAAAATGGATTCGACAATGTAAAATGAGAAAAAATGTTCGAAATACTCAAGAAGATTAGAATGAGTTTTAGGGAAAAACGGATGGTATACTGCTTATACAAAGAGCAAACAGAGGTAATAAAATTAGACCAGAAACATAGAGAAGTAAATACTAGAAAAAGAGTAAGGCAGGAATGTGCCCTATTGCTGTTAATTTTTAACTTTACATCGAAGAGGCAATGAATACTGTAAAATGCATGAAGACATTTGGAATTTTTACGCAAGGCCAAACGATTGATATGCCTAGATTTGCAGATAATATACGTGGTATTTACATCTAGCAAGGAAGAGTTAGAAGCAGCTATTAATGAAATAGAAACAGTTCTAACAGAGAGATACAGTATAAAAGTTAACAAATATAAAACTACCGCACTAGTATGTAAAGGAGGGGCAAGTAAGTCAAAAACCAAAACACAAATAGGAAACGAGAACTTACAAGAGGATTTCCGCTACCTAGAAAGTCAAATAACGCAAGATGGGAAAATGCAAAAGATATAAAACTAAGATTAGCACAAGGCCGTGCTGCATTTAACAAAAAAAGCAACTACTATTTTCAAAGAAAACAAGTATAAAAAATTGATGAAAGCATATATATGGAGTACAGTACTGTATGACTGTGAAACGTGGACAACAGGAGAAGCGGACAGGATAAAGATGGATGGCTTTAAAATGTGGTGCTACAGACATAAGATGAAAATATCATGGACAAACAAAGTTAAGAACAAAGAGATTCTAGAAATGGTACGAAAGGAAAAAAATATGTGGAAACCGTAAAAAAATAGGAGAAGTAGAATGATAGGATGCGTTCTAAGGCATGAAGGAATAGTGCGGAGTATTTTAGAAGCACAAAAAGGGAAAAAGAGAGATAGATCTAGATTAGATTATTGCACGTAGATAGTGAAAGATGTAGGCTGTGCGAATTTCACGGAAATGTGTAGGTTAGCTCAGAATAGAAATAAATGGAGGTACAAGTTCAATCAGGTCCAGGATGGAAACTTAAACATGAAAAACGCAGTTGTATTTAAACCTGATGATTATTGTAAAAACTCCGTAAGTGTTGGTTTTGCAATATGCTCAATAAATGTTGATTGTACGAAAGGAGCAATTGGAAAACTATTGATTCGGCAGGTGGTTCAGTGGTGGGGGATCTTGGTAGCCGTCAGGTTGCTTAACCCGCTTCCTCTACCATTAAATATCAGTGAAATAGGGTATATTTTTAAAAAACAATAGATGGGAAAAGTGCAAAAGATATAAAAAAGATTAGCACAAGATCGTGCTGTATTTAACAAAAAAAAAAAAGCGGCTGCTATTTGAAGACGATAAATATAGCAACAAGAAAGAGATTTCTGAAAGCACATGCGTGGGGCATAGCATTGTACGGCTGTGAAACATAGATAGTAGGAAAAGCGGGCTAAAAAAATAGAAGTCTTTGAAATTTGATGCTACCGACGTGATGAAGCTATCATGGATAGGAAAAGTTAAGAACAAAGAAGTGCTAGAAACGGTACGGGAAGAAAGAAATAGATGAAAAAAAAATAGGAGACATAAGATGATAGGGCACATAGTAGGCTTGACGGAGTAGCGTGGCATATATTAGAAGCAGAGGAAGGAAAAAGGAGAGATATAGGTATACCAAGATTAGAGATTAGACTACTGCACACGAATAGTAAGAGATGTAGGCTGTGGGAATTTTAGGGAAATGTGTAGGATATCTCAGAATAGAAAACAATGTAGGTACGCGTCCAACCAGTTCTATGAGTGAAAACCTATGATGATGATGAAACTATCTGAAGAGTACCAAAATATCTCTTTCTCTAACAATAGGCATTTAATACTTGTATTTAAATAAAAACTACAAAAGTAATGTTGTTCCCTTTATACGTTATAGCAGGTATCAAATAATGCAATTTTCATGAGCGTTTAAAAACGTACCAGAAAATTCACTGAGAAGAACTTACAGTTTTGGTTCCTTTTCGCGCTAAAAGTAACCATCCCTATGTTAGAGTGACAATGCCGGAAACCCAAATCATATCCAGGGACACATAATTCTTCCAATATACCTTTTCAACCTCGCCGGGCCCCAAACGTATATTTTCTTAATAAACCTTAATTTCTTATTTGTAGCGATTTTAATACTTCCTCATACTTCGGCAATAATAGCTTGAAGTTATCACAAAACACCACTGAATTAGTGACCGCTCAATTGTTTTAGTGCTCATTCAGGCAACGCTCAACCGGGGACCGCTCAATCGTTGATCGCTCAATCGGGAGCCGCTCAGTTGGAGGCACCCCGTCGAATACACGAAAGGGGCATAATTAAATATCACTTCTTCTGAATAAGCGTCTATCTAATGGTGCTGTTAAAGTTTAGGATAATGCAATTAACAATCCTTTTAAGTAAATAATTATTATAAATTTTTCGAAAACCATTGGATCGATTAAAAATTCTATGGCTTTGTTGAAAAGAGTTAATAGCATTATCGTGTAAAATAATTATCGAATACTGTATTTGAGGAAGAATATTCTCTAGTGTTGAAAAAACAAAAAGTAAGTGCATCAAAGCAGCATTTATGAAGCATATCGAGTATGATGTGTCAAAACCTCCCACTTAACACTTTCTGCGATTTGCTCTTTCTTTTGTAGTCATACATACGGTTCAGTTTGACATGTAATGCAAATACCTGCTATGTTGTAATAGTATTAAAATTGTATAAAAGGTACTAGTAGAAATACTTCCGAAATCTTCTCCAATAGCTTTTAGGCAATTTGTTAAAGCAATAACTCCTAACTTAACTACATCAAGGTTTTATTGAATTTTGTCTAGTGTTATGAATGATCAGGAATCTGATGAAACCCCCGGTATGTCTTGTGAAACACTGTACAACCAACCATGCCTCTCCTTTGCACCACTAATATTCCCACCAATGTACTACTTAGAGAGCAGTTATGTTGTATAACAAGAAATTTTTATGCTAATTAGGTTTGCTCCTTGATAAATTATTTTGACCATCTCATCAATTATTTAAAAATCTGTAGAAGTAGACTAAAGGTGTGTAAATTAACTAGTAACATTTAAGAGGTATGTACAGTTACTCTAATAATTTCTGTTAATTTTTAAGTGCACATAAATATTTGAAATCTGTAGATAGGAGATATTTCTTACAAAATATTATCCTTATGCAAAAATGACGTACATGCAACCCAATAGAGTAATTGTATTTTTTCAGAACATTTTATGAGACGGTTACGCCGCATATTGGAGCGTGCATTAAATTCTGAAAAAGAAGACCTATATTTGTGCGAGAATACGGACAAAACAAAGGTAATTGAGTTTTAGAAATATTATCTGGATGAGCTAATCTGGATATTTGTAGAGAATGGAGAGAACGTTGATGGATTAGGTAAGTAGGCTCGTACAGTAATAGGCTATAAAATACTGCGGTATTCTTTGGAAAAAGTTCTATAACTACCGTCAATATAAAAAAAAGTTTGTCTGCACCAAATAATTACAAATACTTGATTTCTAAAAAACTTTTGTATTAATGATTTAGAATGCGCTATAGCCGAAAAACAATCACGTTCATTGAGACAGAAATCTCATTAAGTGCTGATTTTAATAATTTCGCCATTTGTGGATAAAACCTTGGAGTGTGTGACACCTCCAGCTGCAGAGGAAAATACTTTGGTATTAAGCACAACTGATAATGATTTTCTATAAGCGAGGCTGGTGCTTCGTCCAGTTCTTACCAGCCTTCGACTTCTGCCTCTGATGAATCGGATAACTTCTCCCAATCAAGTGCATGAAGTTGCTTATTTTGGAGATATGAACGAAAGCAGCGACGTAGAAAGATAAGTGTCCCAAGTGAATGGAAGACAACCAAGAATAAAAAGCTGATCATGGAAGGTAAGGAGTATTTGGGTTACAGAGAGCCAAAGGAGGGTAAATGCAGCATGGTACAAACAAGCCTTCTAGACAGTTAAGACAAACTTTCACTTCAAGATTTTGCCCGAAAAGTACGGTTAGGAATTGTAATTAAGTAACAGAAGAGGTTCGTAGAAAAATCTTTGACCATTTTTGGCATACTCTTAATTGGGATCAACAAAAAGTTTATGTAGTTTGTAACAATTTTATTTTTGATTAATAAATCCCTTCATAAAAGTGCGAGAATAATAAAACACTTTTATTAAAATAATGGTAAAATACATTTAACAACTAAGGTAATACGTTAAAGCAGCATCGTCATTTAGTATTCTATTTGTGGTTAAATATCTGTGTCTTCTACAGCTATTCGCAGGCGCGTTTCGGTTTGACAGTCCCCTCCTCGGACGCCTCGGTCGCCCGAGCTAGTTTTGTAATCAGTCGGCCATACGTGGAAGAAGCGATAAGATGTACCAAAGACTGCAGGCCGGCAATTTGCGTATCAACTTTGAGGAGTCGGGACACATCTTTGAATAACGGTCGGTATCGTATGAAGGTTATTAACTTGTTTAATTTGAGATAATTTATTTAGCACGACGTGAGGAATGCTACAATTAAAAATGCAACTTAGAAAATAGGAAATTTAACCCATTATATGAAGACTACTTTGTTATACGACGTGAAGAATGCTACAATTAAAAATGCAACTTTGAAAATAGAAAGTTCAACCAATTTTAAGAAGACCACTTTGTTATACAACGTAAGGATGCTACTTTGGTGAGGCAGCGTGATTCAACATCCGGATTGCAGTAGCTGCCGAATGTATCGTGACCGTATTTGATTCTACACGTGGAACAACTCCATTTGGTAGAAGTTGTTTAGTATGAGCTTGGTTCACACTACATGCAGTAATCTTCGCATGAAATAACAAGTACCTCATCAAGGCGAGAAAAGCAGTTTTTGGTTCGTAGTTAGCTTTAAGTACTTTTTTGGTGTTTCACATTAGAAACACGTTAATTTGTTCTAATGTGTAAAAACATGAATATTATAAAAGTTTCAACTATTGCTGAGCTGGATTTCCAGTGTCGAAATTAAAATTCACTAATTTGATGTTTTGAGAAACAACACGCGTGGTTCATTATGAATCGTTAGTAACAACAACAGGTGTTACTGACGTCACTTATTTTTCTGTAGTATACTGCTGACAGATGTGTTCTTGAAAGCAAATGCTTCGAACAGCTTTAGCACAAGTTATGTAAACAAGAGTATTTTTGTGATCTGCTTTTTTAGAAACTAAAACTAGTACATGTAATTTAAAAAGAAAAAGCTTGAGTAGTAACAGTTTTAGATGTAACCTGCCTGAACAGATCTGCACGGGTCGGAGTTTTTTTGTGTAACAAGTTTACAATATACTGTAAAATGTTTGATTAAGAATAATTTAGATAAACCTGAAATTAGAATTCACGAAGTAATTCAGTTATTAATTAAATTTTTGTTGCAATTCATTTTATTTTAAAAGAAATTCTTTTTAGTAAATAATTGGTTCAAGATTAAAGTTTTTTATTTTGATCAAATATGATCAAACCTAACCACAGAAAGCTAACATCCTTAAGAGTAGAATTTTGATGCCAACTTTATATTGAAAATATCTTTTTACTACTTCTTTATGTATATTTGAGGGACACAAATAGTGTTCCACCTTTTTTATTAACCTAACTATTATAATTTCTTACAGGAACAGCGTCTTATTTTATTAAGACAGGTTTTTGTCATCAAAGGCGATCTTTTTTTCTTTGGGTCTCCACGTCCGCCCTTAGAAATATGCCATGCCATTATCCTGAATAAGTCCGGACTTGGTGGCGCCTATTTGTTTTAGATTAAGTTTGACCTACAAACAGATTTCGACTTACCCCCCATTTCTCATAGTTTTACCCAAGGAATAGACCCCTAGTTATGTCGGAAGACTTCGTCTCACTAGCGCCCATGAGTGGGGCAGGAGCCTCTAAGGAAAAACCGTTGCAAATTGGCTTGGTTAATCATAGCAATGTGACTAGAAATACTTCTAAAGATGAATCAAGACGTTCTGGGTCTTTATATTACTTCCTGCCGCTTAAAACGTCCTCTGCTCAGAAAGTGCAAGTGTGCAGAAAAATATTTCTGAATACGCTTTGCTTAGGAACCTTTACCGTACAATCTTGGGTTAAACAGTCCAATTTTGGTACTGTTGTGTGTAAGGAAATTCAGAATTAATCACGACTTCAAACTCCTAGACGAGGCACAGAGAGAAAATTATTAACATTAAACAATTTTTTTAATAATCTCCGCAAATTTCATTCACTTTATAACAGAAAAGATACCACAAAAGTGTTCTCAAAACCGTTTCTCCAATACGTGACAGTTTTATACAATTCTTACAAAAGTTTTTGTACTGAAAAGAAGAGCCGACGATTTGTCGATACACGTTTGAAAAGGCAATCTGTGACAAAAATATCTCGCTATTTGTTTTAAAAAAAGACATGTGCGTATCTGTGTTTGTCATTCGATAAGTAATATAGATGACAATGATCACCAAACTCATTTAACCCGTAAGATTCGAGCGAGACAAGAAAAAAACATAACACATCAAAAACTGCAGCTGGTGATTTTATTCTTCTAATAATGGATTTGGAAGCTGTTACAGTCTATCCATATTTAAAGGCAAGTGCTCTATATTTCAAAGCAAAATTAGTATGCCATAACTTTATTATGTATAATTTATCAATTCACCATGCCACTTGCTACTGGTTTGTTGAAACTGCAGACGATTTAGGAACAAGTACATTCACCATATCATCAATTATTTAGAAAAAGATTGTAATTGTAATTTATTCCGACGGTTGCACTTATCAGAACCGGAATAACATTTTAAGCAATGCATTGTTAAACTTATGTGTTCAACATAAAACAAGCGTGGTGCAAAAGTTTTTTGAATCGGGCCACACTCACAAGGAATGTGACTCAGTGCACAGTGCATTTGCAAGAAAAATTAAACAGTGAACAATGGCGGCTCGTACTTTAACAGAGTGGTGAGGCAAGTATAGCAAATTGCCTAAGTAATTCTTTAAACTTTTGCAAAAGCAACAAAATATAAAGTATCTATACATAGAACGTTTAAACTGTACAGAAATATACTTAAGACACAATATTTTTGCGATCATGACAATAGAACACAAGGCATCAGTCATAAATAATTACTCACCAAAGTAAAATGTACAAATGTTAAAAGCTGCATTACAAACTGAACAAGTTTATTTACACTATTTTTAAAGGTTCTTAAACAGCAACGGTATTCGGCTGTTTTTTTTATTTTTCAAAATAATCTACCACATTTTCAAAAAACTGTTCATCACTACTTAAAGTTTTAACTAATTGTTTTTCTATTGTAACAAATATATTCTGTGGCACTAGCTTTGGTGGCCGTTTCTATTCGTTACAGCTCTGTGATATCTGACCTTTTTATTCAATATAATAATATCAAAAGAAAACAATTTCACAATAGAACAGGACGTTATTATCATTTAATTAGCTTTAGATTCATCACAAGGAAACATTTAATAGTAATAAACACTTTGAAAACGCCTTTAAAAAGGAGTATGTTATGAACAAGCCACTTGTGTTGCCTAATTCGTAGGAGGATTATATCCATTCTTAAATTAAGTTAAAATAGCGCTTGCGTAAAAAGTGTCACAAGGTGACGCGCAGGACAGATCAGCTGTTCTCGACGTGGAAGGTATTAAAAACGAACACGCCATAGTGGTTCAAAGACAACGTGAACGAAGCGGCGAGGTTGATAAGATGGAGACACGTTTGCGTGTCCGATGGTGTCTTCGCATAGCAATTCAGAGTGGTCGTTTTGGGGGGCCTGGGATGTACCCATTCCCCAGGTTCCGGCAAAACAACCAGCGCACTTTGAATCAAGAAACGTGGCTATAGATGTCGGCGTCCAATAACGGTGAGCTTACAATTAATAAGTAATTCTTATGCTTAGAAAAGATCTTTAATTTTCTTAGCGCTTTAGAGTAATTAGAATTACAATTAGAAGCAACTTTCGCTATGAATGTATTTGAGGCCGTTCATAGAGTTTTATTTGGGAAGGCGTGATGAGAAGATGTTAGTCATTAAATGTAAGATCCCCGGCGGTGAAGTTTTGTTAAGCAAGACCTGAATTTGTGCATCGCAGTTCGTTTAGAAGAAACAGCCTCTTCACATTCGCAAAGTCCAGATGTTTAAACTTTCAGTTCTGTTTCTACGTTTTCTAGACTTTTAAAAGTGTTCATTAAATCGATAAATGATATCAAATTTTAAGAGAGGATTAAATTAATCATACTAAATTTTATGAACGAATTAATTTTGCATTTAAGTTCAAATATAAAAGATAATAGAAATAATAATATTTTCTTAACTTGATAACAGGGTTATTTTCTAAAATTGTGCTAAATAAATTGAAACAAAGGTAAATATGGTTCTTTAAAAAGTAATCTAAAGTAATTTTGTAAGACAGTGGGGTAAACATGTGTTCAAAAACTAGGAGATAACAAAGTCCACTTCCTGTCTAAAAAGGTTTAATTACAGTTGTCCAATATTTAGTAGGGTCGTTGTGTCATTTCTATGCCAAGATACATTTGAAATTTTATTTATTTAAACTAGTTACATGCGATTTAAATTTTTTATGAGGAATATGAACTAAATTCATTTAATACATATGTAAACCAATCCACAGATCTGTCCGTTGGGAAATATGAATTTTGTTTTAAAGTAATACTAAAAAGTAAGGTCTTATTATGTAGAGAAAGATTATGGTTCATCAGAAATCAATTATTTTATATTATACTTGTAACTCTATTTAACAAAAAAAGGAATTACATTAAATTACATTTTTGATTCAAGTTTTTTATTCTATGAGAAGTTAACTTTAATAAGACTATAGTTGAGAAAATAAATTTTGAATAAGGAAATTCGAGAAATGCTGAAACAGTATAAAATTATAGACATGTTGCACTTGATTTATTCTTGATATCCATTTTTAAGTAAGACACTTTTGATGATTATCTTATAAGTATCGTTATGCTCTCTTATCGAAAGACACAAATGGTGTCTTTTCAATAAAAAACTTGTGTAAGATTTTCTTTCAGGGTCATTGTGATAGAAGCAGATGTAAACAGGTTCAAGAGGTTTACAGATGTGTTAGTTCATATAACTTGTAAGTTTTTTATAACGCTTATATCCAGTAAGTTTCTGTATCTTCTCATGGGATACTTGTGTTACTTTTATTGTTTATATAGATACAGTGGCGCTCAGTTCCCCTTTTTTCTTTCCATGTTTGTTCATAATTGAGTTTACTACATACCCACGCCCACTCTCATTGCTCACCCTTGGAGTAATTCTCAGACTAAGCCGTGAATAACAAAACAAAAAGTTTCACTATAGCAATTTGTGATACATAATTCAGTCGTTCTTGTCCTATAGTATTTCTAGAAAACGTTTTATACGTTTTAGGGAAAAAAAGCTTCTTTCTACAGATACAGATGTTATGGGTATAGTTAAATAAATACTGAGAAGTTTATACAATTCTGGCATACATTCACGTAATTCATTTTTATACATAAACTTAAGCATCTCCACAGTTCAACTTGAATTACCTAATATTTCTTTGTCACTATAATTAACCTGCAATTCACTTTTAAGTTGAACTTTATCGAAAAATGGATACTGACTTTCCAACTCATCAAGTAGCTCACGAGGGACCTTACGCAGATCCTGATACTCTTCAAATTTAGCTACATTTAGCAATTCAAAAAAACGGAGTCTACCTAGATCACTAAATCTTACTTCAATCTGATTGATTACAACATACATCTTCACTTTCAAAAAATAGTTCTCTATATTTCTGACGCCCGTCTGGTAAATCTTCCCGTCTTTGCCTATAGCTAGTAGAAGCCGTTGACTTGTTATCGCGAACAGTTTCTGGCGAATAATAAATTTGATCAAGGAACACGCTATTTGATCTGAATACTTTTAATTTTATTAAGAGCGATTGCAGTCTGGTTCTCGCGTATGTTGTATCAGCGAGTTTGTGTTGCAAAATAAAAAACACTACGTTAGTTTGTTCAAAAATTAATTTATATATCTCTAAACAAAATATAAAATCATTATCTTCTAAAAACTTTTTCAAACCTGACACTTCTCGTACAATAGTACTATCAAACTTGTCACTTTCGATGATGTTACTAAAATCTTCTATTAAATTGCTTCTATTAGCAGAAACGGTTAGCGCAGCTCTTGATATAGAGTTCCATCGCGTTGAAGCGTTAGTTGGAAGTCTACGTTGACAGATTTCGTCTAATAAAGCGGTGCGCTTAGACGATTCAGTAAAAAACGAACAAAATCCGGATAACGTTTAAGAAAATATTCTGGCTTATTTTTATTGAATTACAAGCATTCTTAGCACTAAATTTAATACGTGTGCAAAACAATGTGTAAACCAAAGCTTGTGGAACGACTGCTTTAATTTGTGATTGTCGCCCGTTAACCTGACCAGCCATAACTACAGTACCATCATACGTTTAAGCAATAAGTTTGTTCTTAAAGTCGAACTTAGCAAAATTAGCATTTAGAAATTCAAATCGGCAGTTTGAAATTTTTTTGGTACTTACATCAAAAAATCCCATTAAACGCTCTACTACGGTTCCTTCTTTGATATAACAAATAATTACTGATAACTGGGATGAAGTTGATACGTCTGTGGTTTCATCGATTTGCCAAGAAAAATAATCGCATGATTTTATTTCAGAGCTAATATGTTCGTTTAAAACATAATGAAGCGATTCTATTAACTCGTGCTGAATTGCTTTTATAGTACCTAAAAACACCGACTTAGTCTCGCTATCGTCTTCTATAATTTTTTTAAAACAGGATCTCTTTTACCGAAAACAGATAAAAGTTCTAAGAAATTGCCTTTATTTAATGAAGATTCATTTTCATCATGTCCACGAAATGGTAGTTCTTGATAACACAAATACAGGATTATCTCCAATATATTTTTAAGTATTTCCCGGTTTTCTGATACTTGTTCATTATATCTTTTAATTTCAATAACACGTGCACTATCCAAAACGTTTACAATGTTTTGTTTACCCAAAAGATGTAATTTGCAATTGGCAAAAATGCGGTCTTTAGATTTTTCATGTTTAGAAATTAACTGTGATAAATTTTTCATGTCCGAGTTAACCGGCTTTATACCATACTACTTCACTACTCGTAAAAAATACAACGCACTGTCAGCAGAGCAATTTATTAATTTGTGTGCTACCACACAACCACGAGCATTTTTGGTACTATAAATTAGCAAATGCTCTATTTGTTTTTCCTGCATTAATTAATTACTAAGATCTGGGCAAGATCTTCTTAAATTTTTAATGTATATATTATTTTCGTAGGTTAACGATGTAAATCCGTTTTGAATTATAAAATGTACAATGTAGTCACACTTTCTGAGTTCAGTTTGGTTTGACATTTTACAACTATCGCTAAAGATGCATACATACAAAAATATACAGCAGACGCTGATTCTTCTGTTTCTGGTAATTAATAACTATTGCCGATACCGCCAACGCTAATTACGCACTAAATTAATTAAACTAAAAGGTAGTCAAAGCACCTCATCCCAATCGCAGTTTTTAAAATAAACACTAGATAAATTTAAATTTAATACTCGTACGGATAACGCATAAGACAAAACGAACACTCTATGTACAGTTGAAAATCAAGCTAACGTTTAAATGATTATAAGTATATTTTCAAAATTTTACATTATGTTCGAATAACAGGTAGGGAACAACTGATTCACAATATAAGAATCTGTCATAGAAATGAGTCAAACTCAGAAAGTACAATAAGGCTTTGTGTTGGCATTGGCATGGGTTTATCGCATCCGCTTATAACTACTATGAGAGGCAGTGTAAAGACTTGCCTCACATAGCAAATACGAAAGTCTGGGAGTAAACAAACACTCATTCTTAATTTTCATTTCTTTCTGTTCTTGTTCCTAAATAATTATTAAATTCGGTAATTATCGCATAACACTGTGTATTAGAATTTGATATCGATTGAATAGACAAATTATTTTAAAAAACGAAATCAAACCCCTTTGCTCTGTATGTTTGTTATACTTGGCGGTTCGGATTACATAGTATAATAAATAATAATCCATGACTCATTTAAAAGTGATTCCTTTAAAAGTCAGCCTGTATTAATTAGCACTAAGTAGTTGATTTTATAAATTTACATGCTCCGCCAAACCTGTAATTGTAAATCGTTTTTATATTAAACATTGACTACTATTTTATCCGTCGAATATAAGTGCACTTGAGACCAGGTACCGGTCTGCCTCTCAACGCAGCTAATAAGTAGGGCTGGGTCGGCGTATCGATATATCGATACGTATCGATACGACCCCCGTATCGACCCCCCCGATACAGCAAAAAATAAATATCGATATATCGATACTCGATATGTATCGATACGCATCGATACGTATCGATATTCGATATAGAATATGAATCGATATTCGATACTCAAAATCCCGTATCGCCCACCCCTATATACATACTTATGTCACAAATATTAAACTTGAAACTTTAATTATTTTGATAACAAACAATCTTAAGTGAAAGATCGAATTGTCAGTAAATATATTATTTTAAAACGATCTTGTGATTTTATTCCCAAAGAAAGAGTAGAAAAATTTATAGATGCGTATCGATTAGTAACCGATAGGTATTGCTACGTCTCGATATGTATACTTAATCTACACATCTAAACGTTCCGATACGAATCGCTATATATATCTATACGTACCGCTACGTATATATACGTATCGATATGCATCGATACGAATCGATACGTATCGATACGTATCGATACGTATCGATACGTATCGATATGCACCAATACGCATCGATACGTATCGATACGTATCGATATATATCGATATTCGATATATCGATACATATCGATATAGAATATGTATCGATATTCGATACGCAAAATCCCGTATCGCCCACCCCTACTAATAAGTTATAAAGCACGGAACTAAAACGCCAGAGGCCAGAGTTATGTATAAAAATGGGTTAAAGTTTCTAAACTGCAATAAGCGTTGATCATTATGAATTAGGATCCATGATCAGTTATAATAGAACAGAAATTAATAAAAGTGTGGCTAGATTTTAAATATAAAATACAATTTTGTAAATTGATATTTACGAGTTAGTTTTAAATTTAGATTTTTTCTGTTCTCATTTTATGGTGAGGCATTGCCTAACCTGCCTCACCGGAGACGCCGTCCTTGACACTGAACAATTCATTTGCCAAGTGATTACATTTCTGTTGTTCACAGAAACACGTAAACACCCCTTCCCTTATGAAGTTGTGGACGTTCAGTATAATTTTGTTAAAAATTATATAAATCTAACAATACGGCGATATTCGAGTTTACGGGCGGGTCATAAACGATCCAACAGTTATGGATAATCGAGTCATAAAATACAATGCTGATACTCCAACAATTAACGTAAAATTAGATTTAAATGGAGAGTGAACAAATTTGCCTAGAAGATCTAAAAAGAAAGGTTCCTGATAATGTCAGCTACGCGAGTTTGCATAATGCTCCACTTCCACAAAATTTAATAACTTGCAACGGTTAAAGTTAGTTCTTTCATCGGACTTCTGCATGTTTTATTATAATCTACCTTTTAAATAGATGCACAAGTGTTAATTATTAAATTATAATTATTTTTATTAGTTATAGCAATAAAACTTTGGTTTTTGATTATCACTTCATTTAAAATCAACATGTACTAGCTCAAAGTAGTTTAAATAATTTAATTATGTTGATGGAAATATCTCTTAACTGTAAAAAAAGTCTACAAAACGGCCTTATTACTCCATGTCAATAATACACCCACAAATGTATTTTTTTAGAGATAAGTTTTCATAATGTATAGAAAACATACAACGTTAATCACATGATGAAACTTTTTTTCTTGTGTAAATGTTATTTTATAGGTAGGAGGTAATTGGTACTTCATCAACGATATGTTCAAAGATGAAAACAACATCTTGAAACGCATATCAATAAGAGTATTCCTTGTAGAAAGAGACTAAGGTATCCAATATGACTGATATTTCACTTTATTTTGAATGCGCACAATTCTCTTTAACAGTAAAGAATAGTTTTTCACTAACTTTTAGTTTCAATAATCGATAATTGTTCATAATCATACATACCTACGATAGGTGTTGTGACACAGTCATTAAGTAGCACATGACGCGCTTTCTATTTACTTGTCCATGATCTTTAGAATGTATCCTGTTTGCTAAAACTCGTTTCGTTTCAAAGCCGTAACCCTACACTGCTAATAGTGACGCAACGTTCTTCTGTAATGCACTAGTGAATTTTCCAATACCATCATTAACATTTGTATTCATTAGCAACCATTTGTAGGTATACTGCAAAACAGGTTTTTTGCTTATGATAAGTTTTAGAAGTGGTAAAATTTATTTGTTTTCTATAATGTTTCAACTATACGATATTAAAATCATATCATTTTAAACGATGCAGTGTGAACACTATGTTTATGAGAATTCTTTAATTACAGGTACTTTATAAAATAAATAATTACCATAAACATAAGGATACCGTCTAAATTTTGATTGCACAACCTTACCATCATAATGGAAAATCATCAATTATTCAAAACCCTTATATTGTTCATTTGCGGAAATATTACACAAAATAATTTGATTGAATAGATTCTTGTTGCATAATTAGTACCTGAATATATTAATTCGGCAGCTACAAAGCTTTGGAACTAGGTTTTTGATGTGCTTGAAAACCCAGCTTTTTGTAATATTTAACTCCATATTAAATAGGATTAGGTATCACAAGAAGAGTATTCAAACATCTCGATAAAAGGCATCTAATAGTCACTAGCAGTAACTAGTACTTATTCATCTGGTATGTATATAACCTGATTGTAGCGTGGTTTGAACATCTGATACATATTTAGTAGTTGAAACTTGTTTAACAACTTTATAATTCCCCAGTAACTTAGTTTAACGTAAAACTAAACGACCTTGAAATAAATAAAGACTTACCTAATTTAAATATAAACACCAACTGATCGTAAAAATAAAACCTCTTCTTTTTGTAAAAATTGCATACCACAGAACTTGAAGTGCGTAGTAACTTCAGAATGAAACCGTACTGTTATTTGTTTCGAATAATCGTTACACTGGGCAGAAGAAAGAATACAGTTCCTCGTTAAACAATTTCTACAGGATTGCTACAAAAAAATAATCGAGCTTTTAAGATATATATTTCAGAAAGTATTACAGATCTAATTGTAAAAGACATGTCACTAAAAAAAGGGGAAATATTCAAGTTTTTATGCATATTATTTCAAATGTTTGATGTGGGCTCCTCGCGTCACACGACGTATGTCCCAAACGATAGTCCAGGGGGTCTATTCTCGAGCTCGTTGATATCGATCGGTGATATTTATCACCCAAAAGTATCCTATGCGAAACAGTTCTATGACGACTTGCTATTCTCGACAAGATGTGATATGATATTTCAAATATCGAATGAAGGGAGGCATGTCGTAAATAGAATAATAATAAAAGCCAATAGTCAACCGGAACGACATCACGTGGTTCAAGAAGCTGCTAGATCGTATTTTGTCGGGCAAGATCGAAGATGGATGAACGTAATGTTTACTTGCATTAATTACGCCCAACTAACAGAGTTACCTATAAATGGAGGGCAATTATGGAGCCGTAAATTTTCTTCTAATTTTACAAAAAAAAGCTTGCGAAGAATGGGAAAAAATAGCAACGCAACTGATTAAAATTCCCGGAATTCAACTTTTTATTAAGCGAAACATACGCACACACATTTTTTCACTTAAATCAAAAGATAATATACGCTTATAGAATTGTCTCTTAGTCACTTACCCAGCTGTTTCAGCTTCTTCCACCACCTTCAAAACAGCAAATAATGCAGCCTCATTAAAGTTTGCCATAATTGTTATTAATTATAATTATGTCAAACACCCGCGAAATAGGCTAAAAACAGTAGCAATTTTTTGGTTATGTGCATAGAGAAAAGTCTATGGTTATGTGTTATGTCAGTCAATTTTAATATAGTAATTATGCGCAATATGTGTGTTTTCATGCGATAAAATATATCACTTGGTAGTACACCGCTCTTTGCAGTTCGTGCGATAAATATCTCTTGCGAAATTTGAAGAATACCAACTTCGACGTTTCGTGCGAAAATCGTAAAATATCGCATGCGATAAATATCACCGTCTTTCGAGAATACACCCCCCAGTTCGACACATACACACTGCAATGTATTTCGATCGATACTCTTAACAGAAGTAGAAATGCGTTTTTGTAGTTCATCCAGTGTTGTTGGGCAATGGTCGTCCCAAAGAAAAAATCGCACGATGTAATATCGGGAGACCTAGATGGCCATGCGAACAATACCAAATATTGTTCAACACATCGACCAATTCAACTTTGAAGGAGTTTCTCATTTAGATACCGACTTACATCTTTATGCCAGTGAGGCGGAGCTCCACCTTGTTGGAATACGAAATTGTTAGATCTTCTCTTACTTGCAGAAACTACCACAGCTGCAATATATCTAGGTAGGATGTGCCGATCACAGTGCTTTCATGAAAGAAAAAAGACCCGTACAGTTTTGTTTTGGATACTGTACAGAAGACATTAAATTTTTAAAAACTACTTTCATGTTGCACAGTCATATGCTCCATAGCCGACTGCTGTGCCGGTTCACCCTTCCACTTAAATGAAATGTCCTTCGTCGCTGAATACCATTGCTTCCTGAATGGCAGCACAAAAATCAGTTCGCTCTACGTGGTCGTCTGGTCATAAATTGTGCACCATCTTTGGACGATACGGATAAGATTGCAATCGCTTCAAAGTTTTCCATACGGTTTGCTGCAGAACGCCAAGTTCAGGGACTGCTCTGCTAGTAAACTTTTGTCTGCGTCGAACGTTTCGTCAGAAACTCGTGATATTCCGGTGCTTTATGTTTAGTAATGGAACATGTGTCCTGAAATTGTTGATACCATTGTAGAATGCTCTGGTGAGCTGGAGAATTAGTTTTGTTTTGCTCTTGGAATGGATGTTGCGCTGTAACAACCAATAAACATCACACGTGCTCTAACAAACAAAACCCTTTCTGCGAAATAGTCGTCATTTTGCATACTAGGGTCGTGAGGCTATGTGGACCTGTAAAGCACCGTTCGCAAGCGCGCGTTTTGTATTTTTGTAACGTCGATGGTAACAATGCTAAGGATAAACTTTTATAGCGACCATAGAATTCAATAATTATGAAGGGAAACTGGCTATCCTAAAATATTTATTTATTACGCTATATTGGTTTCGCTTTCTTCCAAGCAATGAAACGTGAGTGCATTTATATTTTCAGCTTCGATATCTACTAGGCATCTATTAAAACCGCCTTCCACAATTCTATCTTAGCTACGTTTATGAAAGTATGTAATTTTCATGTAGTCTGATTGATTGCCTTAGGGTAACTGCATACTCTTGACTTACGGTTTTTGGTCTACGGTTTATTACGTATGAATTATATATATATATATATATATATATATATATATATATATATATATATATATATATATATTGCCATGATAAGAGGGTAGTTTAAGAGTAGATTAAGTCGGAGGGGTCGTAGGATAAATATTAATAATTTTAACTTTAAGAAAACCAAATAATTCCATCTATTATAGGAGTAAATCGACTATTTTAGAAAAGGTCAATTGCGAGCACATTGTATATATAGTATATTTGATTTAATGCATAAGCTCATTTTGCAATGATCCGATACCATTTAGCTAAAATAATAATATGTACGTCGTGTAATATGTTTTAAGATAAGGTTTTAAACGCAACTAATTGCATCAATATAAATACATTATCGGAAATATAGATAAACTGGCATTCTGGATATTTAATAATTTCGTCGAAAATATCAACGCATGTATAAGAAAACGCATTCTAATACGTCATTAAATACGTGACTACAAATAGTACATTTGTTTAGAAAACCAACATATTTTAATAACAAATAAACACCAGACGGTTAATTGTACGATAATGTTTTGGACTTTTAAACGACAAATAGAAATACGTGACAGTATTGCAATGAATATTTGAAAATTCTAAGAAGATGCTATGATATATTGAATGTAGACGTCCTGAATAGAACGAAAGTACAACAATTGAAACCAGGGAATTTGAAAAATCCCACGTTCTAAAGAGATAGGCGGAGATTATCAATAAACATGCGACGCGCACCAATTAAAAGCATTGATAGGAGGGCTTATAAATACAATGGGGAATGAATAAACATTTAGTTCATCTATAACAAGGCAAGAATCACGTCAGTATGCAGTAGAAATTTACGTGACAGTATTAATTAGTGAAAAGTTTATAATTTAGTATAAGTAAAAATTTGAAAGTGTCAAATTTGTGCGACGAATACTGGTCGATCTACACATAGACGTAAGTTAAACTTTTAAATAAAATTTATTCTAATATTTTACAATTCAGGGCTCTAAATCAATATCCTGACACTGTTGTAAATCAATATTTAATAACTTGATACTGATTGAAGTCAATATCGTCCCACATCTAAATTAAATATCTGAATATAGTTGTAAAATTACCTCCAAAACGAAAATATAAAAATACGTCTGAAAATACGACCAATTAAACAAAAGTAAGGACACTCATGGAATCCAAGGGAAATCACAAGCAATAAGTAGAACGAGTGTAGCAAGGGATGCTGAACACAGATACTCTGAGGCATTTTCAGTAAAAAGGACAGAAAAACGCAGGTTAGCGATCTTAAATATTTTATTAGTTAAAGACTGCTTCAATTTTAATATTCGTTATATATTGTATGTCTGTAAGAGTCAACAAAAAATCATTTGAGAATTTGAAAACAAGGAAAGCATCTCAGAACGTTCGAAGGTACTTAAAAGTAATTAAAAAGATATTTTTGTTGGCTTTCACGAAATCATAAATTTGGTTAATGTTCTATTCAGGGGATAAATTTTGAATTTATATAAAATTGTACATATTACTATCAATCGTTATATTGTGTAATCTTTGGATTGCTTCATTTAAATTCATTTATTTAAACAGTAGAGAGAGTAAGGGTTAAACAATCCTTATCGTCGCACAATAGGAATATCATACCAAATAAAAATAATACCCAACGTAAAGCGATTTCATATCAATCATAATGACACCCACAGTACGGGAATTTCACCGCAATTAAAAACGCGCACAAACGTGGGGCATAATAAGGGATTTCACAGCAATTTAAGTATATATATATATTGCTGTGTTAATAAGGTCATTTAGGGGTAGATAGGACCACTAGTATAGTGCACTTCATTAAAACAACATGAGGGCGCAAAAAACTAGAGATTTCTACGAAAAAATAAGAAATACAACGATTAGGCAGGAAAGTAAATGGCAACACCCTATATATAAACCATAGTCATAATTAATTTAAGAGATAAAAACTACTTTAAAAGACTTGATTAAATAAACGATTTGGCAAGTCATAAGACAATGTGAACGGAAGTTGAAACACAATACGCATGAATAATGCATCATCATTACGATAAGGATCTCAATTGAACCAGCAAGTTTAAAAATGCGTAATAGAAAACGCATATAATTTAATACCTAAATTATATTAAAAATACCTGACCAGAAACGTAAAATTCAACACCTGATAGATTACAAATAAACAATAAATTACGTGTGCTTGAAATGAGAAAATCCAATAAAATCAATGCATTAACTTGAAGTACTACGTGCTGAAAGTAGCGCATCAGTTTTGTGTAGATGGCAAAAATCCATAGAAATACCCAAAACCTGGTATGTAAGAATTACGTACACTAGCGTAATCGTTAAACTCTGCGCTTGTCAATAGATAGGCGATCCTTTTAAATACGACCGGATTTGTAAACAAACGAGTTCAACATGAATTAAGGCTTAGTCCGCGTCACCTAAAAGAAAATATTTACGTGAAAGAATTAGAAGTGATTTATTGTGAACTAATAAATAGTACAATAGTAATTGTGAAAAATTAAAAGAGGTTCGTCGTTTTACCCTTTAAAAACGTAAATAACTAAAGATTGTTTAATTAAAATTCTAATACATTAATAAAAAGGACTCTGAATAATTACTGAATCCAATGAGGAAATTCAACAAGCATTTAATTCAATTATTAATTACTGGATATGACCAGGAAGTTTAACAAAGGAGGCTAAAATAATTTAAAGATATGCTAAGAAAAATGTAGACCATATCTAAAGCAGATCTGGATTCAACGTTGGAACTATTTAATCACTAAGCTGAATACGGGAGCAGTTGGTGCAGGGACTGATTCGAGCTTGAAACAACAGGTTAGCCAATCTGAATGTTTTGTTATTTTTATTTGTGAATATTTGGTTGTATATTTCTAATTTGAATAATTTAAAAACTGCTTTCATGAAAATTTTATGTGAGGGTCAACAAAATTTTTTTATACACGTTATAAATTACGTAAATTTTGAGGTTCGGATAATAGTAAATTTTTCACATATAAAATATATTTTTGATGACTGTTTACATAAAATATTCAGGTATAAAATATAATCAATATTCAAAATTAATAAAGAGAAAATAATGCCTTATGCTAGATAGTTCTGACCTGTACTTTTCCTTGTGCGTCTTTCTGCTGCGTGAATCAGCACCCCAATATCAAATTAAGCTGAGTTGCTCCATTCAATTGATTTAATCTCCAAGTTTTACCCCGTTTTATCAATAATCTGGTATTTTCTTAATCTCCCTTAGCTTTTCTTAATGCCATTTAGATTTACGTGATCCCTTTAAATTCTCGTAGCTTAGAGTTTTGTAATCTCACTTAGAGTTTCGTACTGTCACTTAGATCTTCGTAATCTCACTAAGAGCCCTGCATTATAAATATTTAACCTAAATTAATTAATAAACTTCTACTTACGTTTTCCAGCAAACGGCAAAACTTGTCGCATATATTTTCATTATAATTTGAATATTTACTCGACGCGTAACTTCTTGAGTACGAGTGATGCAGCTTGTGCTTGGTTCAAACTAACACTGACTGCTTATTAAATTCGCGTGTTACATATATATGTATTTCAAAGGATGCGTTTCTTATCAGGACGCTATACTATCTCCTTTCGCTATTGCATGTTTAATGTTAATTGTATTATGATATTCTAGCTTTTTACTGCATTTAACGCGTATCGATTTACAATTTATGAAAACTCTTGGTTTAAGACACGTTTGATTGCGTGTAGAGTTATATCTTTTTCTGAATGTGTGTTTATTGTTGAATGATATGCTTCCCGGCATTAATTAAAGTCAACTGCAATCCTTATACAGGGTGTTAAATGCTTGCTTTTTGTACAATTTGCAAATTACGTATTTTTCATGCTAAATAGATGTTGTTTTTTAACTCCTAGTAGTATTTACTTGTATTGTGTAACCATTATGACTCAATATACCCCTAAATAACCCCCTTATCATATCAATATATATATATATATATATATTGCTGTGATAAGGGGTTGTTTAGGGGTGTATTGAGTAGCAAGGGTCGTGTAGTAACAATAAATAGCAATAAGAATCAGAAAACTGCATGTATTCAGCAGAAAAATAGGCAATTCGTACATTATGTAAATAGCAAGCATTTAACACCCTGTATATAGACTGTAATTAGCTTTAAGCGATGCAAGTAAGAATATCTTTCAAGAATAGAACCCGTATTCAAGAGAAATAATAGTACATGTAATTAAACACGCGTTGAGAAGTGTTCTAATTAGTAATAAAATAAAGACGCCGATGATAAAAGATAAAACCTAACAAAGCTTTATGCAATTACGCTAAAACAATAAACATTTTTGATAAGAAAACGCAGTTTCAAAGACGCATAAAAATACATAAACAAAAACAGCATTAAAGTTACATCATTTATTTTGTTCAATTATCCAAAAGGCGATATCTATACAAAACAACAGACTTAAAGTTGAACGTCTAGCTAAGATAACAATGTATCAATAGCAAATAAACATTACACGGAAAACCGAATAAACTACATCAAAAACCACTTCAAAATGCAGGGAATGTTGAAGACAGGGCCTGGTTGGTTGAGATAATCTGCAGAAATGCTTGAAAACCCAGCCCACATGTAAGTGGAAAGAACCTATATAACACAGAGCAATGATAACACAAGGCAGTTTACAACTCATGCACGCCGAAGCTGCGTCACTGTTAACTAGAAAGTCACGCGTAATTTAAATAAAGTCTAATAGAATATCAAGTGTATGTTACAGTGATAATAGTGCAACAATTACGAAAAGTTTTTTTTGCCGTTTTTATAGAAAACGTGAGTAGAATTTGGGTAATTTATTTAAACTAAATATTTATAATAATAGGGCTTCAAGTTGGGTCGATAATAATAACATTTCAAGTTGCGTCGATGTAACACTTCAAGTTGCGTCGATAATAATATTTCAAGTTGCGTCGATAATAATTCAAATTGCATCGATAATAATATTTCAAGTATGTGTCGACAATAATAATTCAAGTCTGTGAACAATTCAAACCAGCGTCGACAATTATATTTTAGTACAATTCTGGTACAATTTTGATTTGCGTCGAAAGCATTTAAGGGAAGAGATTCAAGGCATATAAAATAAAGAAGCACGAAGTAATTTTTGGAAAACGAGGGGTAACTGTACTCAAATACTGGTTCAACTAAGCAGAGCATTGGTAGACGAATGAGGACAACAAAGGGGTGTTGATCCACAACACAAACAACATATCGCAGGTCAGATCTATTTTATTTTAAGATATTTTTCTATTTAAATTTTAATACTGAATTTATTCAATTTATATAAAACTTGTAATGAAGTCAACAACAAACATTGCATACGTTAAACTTACGTAATATAAAGAGGTCTAGAACGTTCCAGGTTTCTTTGGTAAATAGGTAGTTTTTGGTGACTTTAGGTTGAATTAAAAGAATATAAATTTTAGGATAAATGATACATATGATATTGATTGATTGAGGAGTGTATTTAAAGAATTTCAAAAATTGTAAATAATAATTCTTTTCATTATATGAAATTAATTGACTTCGTTTTATCAATTCAAACAAATAATCATAAAGGGGTGAAAAAGAGAAAATTGATCATCGTAACGTTGTGCACTCTGTGTAGATTAAAAAGGGCTAGCCGTGGCATAATAATAATAAAATTAGTAAGATTGAAGTGACAAGAGCGGTGTCGTTAAGGAAAACGTCATTACACCGAGTACGGCGTTATCATATCAATATATATATATATATATATATATATATATATATAAATATATACTAGGTAGTTAATTACATAAGAAAAGTTGATAAATACTAACGTATTAATTTAATAAGACGAAATAATAATCTAAAGTTGTATGCAAAGCCCAAATGATCATTTCAAATCGAGCTAGTAAATGAAAGATGAAAAATACAAGGTCCCAGATAGGACTTGAACCTGTATCCTAGGCTATCCAGGCCCATGCGTTTTCCAATTACGCACTGGGACGGGTCACGACAATTGGAAAATTCACACATTTAACCCCTTGTATAGCGATACCAGTCTATCATCCTTCCTTATCGGTAGATAAATATGAGACCGCTTTAGTAAAAGCTAAATACGGGTCAGTTAGAGAATCTTCTATATATTTTTAAATTACTGGTACAATACGTATCATCGTCCATCCATCAGCATCTTAATATTGTAATTCACTAATCACCAGTATGAATTTCTTAGAAACGCTGACACTGTTGTAGTCATATTATCTTAATGGGACGGGCGATTATATGTTGTGCTTTGTTTTGACTATCTTCTGTTTTGTTTGCATTCTAATATTTCAACTTATCGTGTCGCCCTCGCCAACAAAAGGTTGAAGCTATCTTGAAATTTTTTATACCTCATTCTCGTGCATGTTTTCAAATAGTTCCGTGGTGTGATATGTATTTAATTAATAAGGTATATGTCTAGGCCTTGATTAGAAGTGTTACCTTAGTATACGTAAATGAAATTAAAAAAGAAGAAGAAGTGATTTCTACAAAGTGAAAATGGACAAGAAGAAACAAAAAGGTGGGGCTAAAGTAGCTAAGATTAAAAATAAAAGAAAATATTTGATGTAAGCTCAAAATCATGTCGTATAATAAATAGCATGTTTTCGCAAGTAAGTTAATTTTTACGCATGAAATTATTTCTTTACTATTACACCCCAATTAATAAGCTCCAGTTTCATTCTTTTCTTTAAAAAGATAAAGAAATCGAGGGAAAAATTCCTACAGAATAGGATTATACCAGCACTGACAACCAATTCACTAAATCAAATGGAGATACATTAAACGTTGAGATATTTATGTTTAGTGTTTTAATGTATGTATTATCTTTTTAATTTTTGATTGATTTTATTAGAATTTAAGTAAAAGTGAGCAACCAAATCACACTATCGGACCATTTTGATGACATTTTAAAACGCAATATAAGTACCTGCGTGTTTTTTTGAGTTCGATCCCATTCAGCCGGTTAGCAATGTACATATTTATTACAACAAAGCTTTCTATAGAAGTTAACATAGAAATCAAGCTTGTAGTGATAATAGAAAATGGTTTAGCTAATTTACAAAAACTTAAAATTTTTATTGTTTTTTCTGTCTGGCTTTTAGCAAAGATGCTAATCGTTTCACTATTGGATGTAGTTCGAATAATAGCAATCATTCGTATCAAAGAATAAAAAAGCACTAAGCGTCGTTGGTTCGTTGCAAATCTGCGGAAACATACTTGTTGTGGTGTAAAAACCTTGATATTGCAAAAAAGCTACTAGATAAATGAGATCAAGATATAAAGAAACGAAGACAACTATTGGAAAGATTTATAGAGGTCATCAAATTAGTCGACAAAAGATGTGTGAGTTATAGGGATGCTAAATATGCTGAAGCTGTATATACATTAAATGATCCTACGTAAAATCGACAACGTTTTAGAAATTGTATTGCTTTAAAGTAAATTTGTTACATTGATGAAGACCCATGTAATGATGCAGTACAAAAGAGCATTAAATATTACAAAAAAAGCTAACCCTGAAAGACCTCGCAGCTTTGTAACGTTCCTTTGCAAAACGACCTGCACTTATATTATAGAACCAATTGGCTTATTACTAAAGTATAATATTGCAAAAGAAATGAACAATTCAGAAAAATACTCAAATCAGATAGACACTACCCAAGATATTAATGTTCTTGATCATAATAGCCAGATACGTTACGAATTTAGGAATAGAAGAACGTTCACTAGCGATTAAAAATTGTAGTTTTGAAACTGGTAAAAGTTTAGCGAAAAACGTGACTTCAAAATTAAACTCAATTCCTATAAAAAATTGTCTTGGTAGCTCTTCAGATGCTGCGTCCAATGTGAAGGGTCAATATAATAGACTTTCAGCTCGAATGGAAAAAGAATCATAGAGGCATATGAATGTTCCGTGTTATGCCCTTTGTACCGAATTTTGTAATGAGCGGTATTGCTCAAGTCCCCGTAGTCTCCTACATTATTTGGATTTCTAAAGACGTTTCGTGGGTTAACGATAGATACTCGCGTAAAGTTTTTGGAATCCTGATGTCTCCCCGAAAAGTCTTAGTTTGTTGATATAATTCAAATATTAATTGAAATATCAAAATCAGGCAAACTTAATGCAGATATTAGATATCGCGCCGAAAATCTTTAGAAGAATTATATCTTACTAATCTATAATAACTGCTCATATATATATATATATATATATATATATATATATATATATATATATATATATCTACGAATATTTATAGCTACTAAACCCTTATCGCATTATTTGCAAACAACTGGCTTAAATGTTATTACAGCATATAAATTGGTTGAAAGGACGTTAAGAACTTTAAAAGAGGAAACAAGAGATTTTGATTTCATCATTGAATAAATTTATTAAACGGACAAATGAAGAATTGAAAAATAGAAATAAAAAGTTAATAATAAGGTGAATTTACTCCAGTATGAGTTCAGAAAAAGAAGAAAATATCGAGCGAAAAAAGCAGCAGCCACGTGATAAGTAATCCAAAAAATATATTTCGTATCACAGTATATATACAATTGAAAATAGATTTGTGAAACATAAAGCCTTATATGTGGAGATGTCTTGGCTAGATTCAAATATCATTAACATTATTAACGATCCTCCAGACCAGGAATTTAAACTTTTAACAAAATGCTTAAATAAATTTCAGATATATCTAAATATATTATGCAATCAGAGTTAAAAGATATTGCAGCGCAGTAGAATTCTATAAAACATATTCATAACATTGATATAGAACAACAAAATTTAAATATTGAAGAAGGTGATGGTGAAGAAGTGTACGAGTCAATAAACTGTAAAAACTGTCAAAATAGTATTTTATATGTTTTTAAAGTTTTGATCAAATATTAAGCTACATAAATTAATTAGAATAGAAAAATTTGTAGATTGATTATAAATTTGTATTAACTTTATACTCAAGTCAAGTTTCGTGTGAGAGCTTTTTCAAATCTGAAATATATTTTGAACGTTTAAGAAGTTGATTAACAACACAAGAACATTTATAAAATTTATTACTGTTGTCTATAGAAAAAATGTATTGGTAACATTGTAAGTGGGACTATTATTCGAGAAATTTGTCAAGATAAGACTACTTTAAGAAATCTTCTATTTTGATGTTATTCGGATTTAATACTTTTACATTAAGTTCTTTTAAATTAAAAATATCAATATTGGATGATTTATGCGTATTTCTTGATAGGGGTGCTAGGATTTTTAAATACTTTTATATACTACCATTATATTATTTCACATTTCAAGTGGCTTCACAGGCTAGTACGCTGGCTCTAGGGTGCCGATGCAAACAGAAACTCGGTTAGGAAAATTTTCCCAATAAGGCGCTGCACGTCATTTACAACTATATCTGTAATACCTTGTGAAATATATATTTTTAAAAGCCGATGATTCTTTTGTAGTAATCTGTTACGTACAGTTCTGGCCTCATAAAATCTAGCCGGTAATCCACAGAAAACGTGAAGTACTCCCCTACATTTGATTTTCCAATGTTATACCCGAAGGTACCTCACTGACCAAAAAGCAAATTATTTTTCCTTTCCTGGAAATTTTGAATTTTGTAAAACTTGTTGTTCCAAGCAATGTAGGGATCTTTCACGTGCGTGACAACACTCACACACGGGACCTAATTTTACCTCTCATCCGAACGAGAGCGTAATTTTGTAAAAAATGTTCGTCTAACATTTTTCAAGCTGTCCGTGTCGGAAATCGAGCCAGGGACCTTGGACTTAGTAGTCACACGCGAACCAACTATGCCACTAAACCGCCCTGATAGATTTTATTTCTCATCGGAACGAGTGTAACTTTGTGAAAATGCTCGTCTAACATTTTTCAAGCTGTCCGTGTCGGAAATCGAGCCAGGGACCTTGGACTTAGTAGTCACACGCGAACCAACTATGCCACTAAACCGCCCTGATAGATTTTATTTCTCATCGGAACGAGTGTGTAACTTTGTGAAAAATGCTCGTCTAACATTTTTCAAGCTGTCCGTGTCGGAAATCGAGCCAGGGACCTTGGACTTAGTAGTCACACGCGAACCAACTATGCCACTAAACCGCCCTGATAGATTTTATTTCTCATCGGAACGAGTGTGTAACTTTGTGAAAAATGCTCGTCTAACATTTTTCAAGCTGTCCGTGTCGGAAATCGAGCCAGGGACCTTGGACTTAGTAGTCACACGCGAACCAACTATTCCACTGAACCTCCCTGATGAAGTACCCCGCTAAAAATCCAGATTCAGTAAAATACTGAAAACTTCGACTGTACTAACAAAAATAGTTGTCGACTAACACAATGGGACGGGTGGTGTAAATGTTTGAAGAGGGTCGCGGAATGCTATTGGGTGTGAAATATGTGTTAATCTTGAAGTGTTTTAGAGAAAAGTCCCAGAAAGAATAACAAGTGGGTGCTGTAACCTAAGATCAAGAGAGTGATTCTGGCTTAAAATTCACATAAGAAACCTTAAGTACACTATTGCTTCAACATAAAATAAACATTAACCATAAGAACACTAATACACCTAGTTAAAACTGCTGAAAGGAAGGTTTCTAGAACCAAATGTTAAATGACCTGAATTTTTAAACACGCTTCTAGATATTTGCAAAATAATTTATTACAACAAAACTGGAACTACACCTTCACATTAATTAGAAAAGAAATATAAATAAGTATTTGCACTATTACACCATTACGTTTTCAACTGCAAATATTAAAAATCAAATAGGTATGTCAGAAATTACTTAACTAAATTCTTAGCCTACTCCCACAGACGTAGTGTAGGTACGTTTTATCAGTTCATGCGATGAATTCAAAACCGTCATTTACTTACAAATTTTTTAGCGTATAGTTTCAGAGGTTTTCATAAATACCTGATGAGTGATTGTTGCCTGTAGATATCTCGGACGCCACTCAATGCACTTAACTCCAGGTGACTTCAAAAGAAACTAGCTATTCTCAACACGCTTATGTCCAACGTAAAGTTGTTAAATTAATGCAGCCAAGGTGCTTCTAAAATTAAAAGTATCAGGTAGGATATTATCCGAACTTTATTGCCTACTATCAGACTGTTCAATACTTTTCCTTCAAAATAAACTAACCTACTCAAGTTACGTGCTGTTTCTTTAAATGTTAATTACAAAGTGTCTATAAAGAATTGATCTTTCTTTTATAAAGTAATTCGAGATCTCTTCGGCAAACTTCGGGCAGATGAGTTAAGACTGCAAGTTAAAAATACCTCGTGCCATTTTTCTCTATTTAATTATATAATAATTTACTTACGGAAGGGTCATGTAGAATCGAACACAAGAAATTTTTATGTATTTGAGTCAACACAATTTTTCATGTGAAAGTGCTTCATGCCCAGACAATGAGGTCATCGACGCCAACAGGATATATTACTAATCAAAACAAATGAATAATAAAACTGTAATAATTTAGAATTCAAAGTACACCATGATGAATTTGACAAGCTTTGAGTATGAACAATACATGACACAGAAATAATCTTTTCTTAGATCAAAAATGCATGTAACCTAAAGAATATATTTCCTAAAGGAAATAGCAGAACCCTATTGGTGGGATTTACTAATACATAAACTATTAAATTGAAATATGATTATAAACATTATAAACATTATAAACATATCTAAAGAACTTCACAAACCCAGTATTTAAACGCAACAAACGCCGTGTGTTTGCTTACGTTGCAAAATCATATAATTCATATCTGTAGAAGTGATCAAAGTAGACACAAACTTTGACAATAATATCACAAACGTATGGATTATGGATAATGGTGAGAGTGTATTAACGTTCGCTGTAACCCAAGGAACCATAAGTTGTTGATTACAATTTCTAATTGAACTACAACTTTCTTACAACAACAGAGTTTCAAAGCACATTGCAGTAGGTAAAATTCAGGCCATCCTTAACCCTAAGCTATATTTTTGTATTATCACCAGACAAAAAATAAATGTAGAGCAATAAACCAAAAACTAACTCCTTAAACCAGAATGCAAAATTCCTTGTTTCAAGTTCTATACTTCTTTTCTATAAATAAACTGACTTTATGAATAAATCCCTATAATTGCATGTTCGATTTCTGCTGACCTATATATTTTAGAAATTTTTCACGAAATGAGCTCTCAAGCTATTAATATATACTCTCCCGGACCAAATTATTACACTCAAGAAATTTCCGATTTTTCATGAATATTGCATTTCTGGTTACGTAAACTGTAGTATTAATGTTTACAATAGTTTCTATTGTAATACAAAATATTTCTTATAGCTATTAAAATAGAATTTAGTCACTCACTGCTTTGATATATCCACAACTCTTTGTATCTATACATGAAATTTAGAGTAAAATGTTTAAATTTAGATTATGGTATTGGGGGTACAATCCTTTTCATTTATTAAACCTCTGTAATTAAACTATTCCAAATCTTTTCTATTAAATGTATGTCTTGCTCGCCCATGGCGAGATGGGCGCATTGCTTCATTTTCTAAAAACATTTTACTAATTTTCAATTTCATTACCAAAAACCCTTTTGTATTGATCTTGACGTATCTTCTTTCAATTGCATAAGATTAACTAAGATCGTTTCCGTATACTCTGAGATACACCTGTCGCATAATTGTTGTAGTGTTCACTTAGTAAATGCCCAACAGCTGTTTCTTTAAGGTCGACAATTTAAAAAGTTGAGTGATCACTAAAGCAGGTCTCTAATTCTCATAAATATCATATGCCTCTCTCTGGTGCCATGCTATTCTGAGGTAATTCTTTTAATGCTCCATAACTATCTTTATTTATATCTTTCTTAATCTGGTCTACATATTTGAGGCTTTTCGTTCCTCTGCTTTCTGCTCCGACCTCTATTAATGGTCTTACTGATCATTTCTCCATGCCTGAAGGAATGACATATGATCCTGTTTCGTCTTCTTTTAATTCCAGAACCATTTCTAGTACCATATTGCTACTGACTTTATCTGTCCAGCCGAGCTTAGGCATTCTGCTGTATCAACACATCAGCGGCTCCGTGGCGTAGTTGGTATGTGTGTGACTACTATCCCCAAGGTCTCGAGTTCAAATCCCGATACGGGTCCCTTGAAAAATGTTAGGCGAGCATTTTTCACAAAAGTATGACCTCGTTCGGACGAGAGGTAAAAAGTAGGTCCCGTACGTGGGTGTTGTCTCGCACGTTAAAGATTCGTACCTTGCTTGAAACTGCAAGGGTTTGACAAAATTCAAAATTTCCAGGCAAAAAAAAACTCGCTTCATGGCCAATGTAGTACCTTCGGGTGGAGCAATAAAAAGTCAAATGTGGTGAATCAACGTATCTCGAAAGCTTTTAACGCGCTAACCGTACCTTTGTCTAATTATATTTACAAAAGCAACTACATAAAAATCTATTACCTAATGATTTGCAGATTAGTAAAACTTAAATATCTAAAAACATCAACTCAATTTATCATCATCTGTATCATAGTTGACGTGTCTTGATTTTTTACAAGTCTGCGATATTGTAACCCAAGATCGTACAGATTTCCTTTAACTGTACGAGTCAACATTGCGCCTTAAATTTTGTTTAATGTGGCATGAGTTTCCTTTCGATATTACTGTACAATATTTTCAAGTAGTCATTTAGCTTGAAGAGTCGCAAGATGTTCTCCCCCATACGAGTTTAGCAGTAACCATATATTAGTTTTTCTACAAATCTTCAAAACAAAAACCCTTTACTGTATGTTGTTAAATTAAATTTGTATAGCTGCTACAATAGACCTTTCTTCGCTAACTAGTCTATAACAACCCATAAACCTTAATTTTAATATTTAAATTTTAAGGTATAAGAGAACATGCTTCAATAACACAAATCAACACGAATTTCGCTACTTGATGTCTAATAAGTGTCTTTTATGTATTTTTCGTCTCTTAAACCGAATCTGTACTCGGAATTTTCGAATCACCTCCTGGTATTACGATGTTCGATAAGGACGGTCTACATTGTATAAGTTATTGTAAAAAACGTAATCGGGCGAGTGACTCATGATTAAAATATAAACAGCGTCATAATGTTTGGCGAAGGTTCCAGAAATCGCTTGAAAACCCGGTTTAAAATATATAAGCGTCACGGACAGTATGAGCAGCAGTTGATGTACTAAACGCATCGATAAATAGATATAAAATATAAATGAAGAAATAATATGTTAGTGTTTAGTGTACGTTGCTGATAGACTTTATATGTCGCGAAAGTGTGTAAACCGAATCGATACGTTTTATTACGTATGTCTCGAGTTTACAATTAAATCTCATAAAAGCACAACTACGTCAATCAAAACAGCTTATGAGCTTTATTTAGAATGGAATTAGAAGATCGTGATAAACCTTGGGCGCCGTGTATCATTTGTGCAACGTGTGCTGTGAATTTAAGAGGAATGCTCAACGGTATCCGTAAGTCAATGTTATTTGCAGTGCCTATGGTGTAGGGAAAATCTAAAGACAATGCTATAAATAGCTATTTTTGCTTGGCAAATCTATCTAGAATTTCACTGAAATCGAACCATACTGTACAGTACCCAAACCTGCAATCAGTTCTCAGACCAGTTCTTCACAACCAGAATTTATTTGTCCCCAAACGTCCAGAAACATATGCACTTGACGATGGTGTGAATGTTGCTAAAGATAATATTGTTGAACATACGAAAGAAGACACGGATCCTGATTTTTAACTATTTGATATAGGTACTTCATGTTTGCTTTCACGCAATTAGCGTAACGGCATAGTTCTGGGATTTTAATTTGTCAAAAGATCAAGCCGATCTGTTGCAAGGTTGGAACTTATTACAGAGTGGTATGCATATTTTCACATATCTGAGACGTGAACAAGATTTTCTTCATTTTTTTTACATTGTGTGATCAGGTGGTGTACTTTGTAGATGTTCCTCGACTAATGGTTACATATTACATATTACATATTACATAATACATATTATCATATCACATATCACATATCATATATCATATATTATATATTATATATTATATATTATATATTATATATTATATATTATATATTATATATTATATATTATATATTATATATTATATATTACATATTATATATTATATATTATATATTACATATTACATATTATATATTATATATTATATATTATATATTATATTACATATTACATATTACATATTACATATTACATATTACGTATTACGTATTACGTATTACATATTACATATTACATATTACATATTACATATTACATATTACATATTACATATTACATATTAAATATTACATATTACATATTACACGTTACAAATTACACGTTATACGTAACACGTCACACGTTACACGTTACACGTTACACGTTACACGTTACACGTTACACGTTACACGTTACACGTTACACGTTACACATTACATATTCCATATTACATATTACATATTTGTATACAACAAAACTACTTTACACCGAACGGTAAGTTCTACAAACAAACAGAGGGGCTGACTATGATTTAGCCCCTAAGTCGTTTGTTGGCAGAAATTTATATGGATCGCTTCGAGAAAGATTTCATGAAATCAGGTAATACCTTGGTAAGCCACATATTATATTGGTATAGATATGTTAACGATATATTATGTTTATGGGTGGGTACAAATAGACAATTGACACAATTTCTAACATACTTAAACTCTCGACACGTATCAATACAATTCATGATGGAGATAGAGGAAGATCATAATATTAATTTTTAGATTTGAATATTTGTAATGTACACAATAAGCACTCTTTTAAAATATTTCGAAAACCTACCTATACGGACGCTATTATACCCTTTTCACCTAGACATCCCATTAGTTATAAACTCGCATCTTTTAACTCAATGCTTCACAGACTTGTTAATATACCTAAGAACGCCGATAATTTTACGAGAGAGCTAGATACCATAACTAAAACAGTTTTGAATAATGGATATAAACCTGAATAACTCCTAAGAAAACATGAGAACAATAGGGTTAGAAATTTGATCTATCCTAAAGTTGTACCCACCTTAGAAATGAGATATTGAAAGCCAAAAATGGACAAACTCCATCAAACTGAGGTACATAAATTAAAATGTAATAATTGTAATAGTTTCTATATTGGACAAACTGGCACCAGCTTTAAACTACGATTTGATGAACACAAACGTGATATTGGTAAAGATATGGCTTCTAGTGCATTCGCTAGACACTTAAATAACAATGAACATACTTGCGATTTTAATTCAAATTTTGAAATCCTTCACATTTTAAATAAAGGTAAGAAGCTGGACAGTTTAAAAATATAAAAATTAAAAAGGCGTTGGCACTTGGACAAAATATTGTTAATGATATTACATTTATAGATGCGTCTCCAATAATTGACTTTGCTTCAAGATTGTAACCTGTTTATCCCCCTCTACATGTGATTGATTGCCTTTTATATATATATATATATATATATATATATATATTGCCGTGGAACTCTCTAATTTAGCTCCGTACCTCCCCAGTTTTAAAAAAAAATATCTTTCAAAAATATAAAATTTTTACAAAATTTTCTTACCCGGATTCTGCTTCATCAAATTAATTTCTTCAGCAGCTTCCCTGGCTATCTCAGCTGTGCCTCCTCTCGGATACCTAAATTTACTATCATTCTCTTTACCGTTCACACATCGTTCAATAAAATCACAAAATAATACAACAATCATACAATATTTATTTACCACTATTTACAAATAATAATTCATGGTTATGTACAGTTCGGTGCTCAAGTTACACCTCAATAAATGCTATCTTTGTGAAGTCTTTATTTTTAAAATTGAAATTTCAAACACATTTAATGCAACATGAGTAAATGGGCCCTAAATAATACCTTATCTTTATTTATTACTGCACACTGGAGTATGGTTAGCTTATAATAACGCAGTTTATGTATGCTTTCCACTTTGCATACTATTACTACAAACTTAAAAAAAACCCATGTACTCTTAACAATTAAATTTAAATTCATCAAGCAATTTAATAAGTTTTACGTACACCTTTTGTTTTATATTCAAAGTATCATAATACTAGTCAGTTATACGTATCTTTTTCAATACGTTAAATTACCAAAAATAACCATCAAAGTTCACACACATCACAAATAATTTCAACATTTTATATACAAAAAACAGCAAATTCAAATGCGTTACCTGGAAAAAGCGTCAAACGTCCATCTCCGTTGAAGAAGCTCTATATTCCAGAACCACTCGGCTTCGAGATTATGCTCGCGCTCCACCAGCTATTTATAGATGACAACTCAGTTTAAACTGAGCTGCGTGCTACCAATTAACACCAATTCCAACATCCAAATTCATGTATATTACACTTGTTTATTATTGCATTATTAATTTACGAGCTTGTTAAAGTATTCGTGGACCTCAGTTAAATTTAAATTACACTCTATTATACTCGCGGTACTAACTATAAGGCCACAAATAATCTAATACTATTTCACTGAATGTTACAAAATTTTAATACTCACAAACTTTGTCAGTTGATTATAATACATAGTTAAGCGATGCAAAATTAAAGAGATCCTTCCTAATTCTCCCAGAGTATTTATATTATAAAACTAGGCCCCCTTGGCCACACTTTACGCGAAATACATAATCGAAATTAATATTTCTCCAAATTTTGTATAACCGTTTTAAACTTCTCGAAATATTCCGCGTCAACACGCTATATCAAACAAACTATCACACCCACCTGTCGCGTGTTCCTCTGTTCTAAAACTAACTATTTAGACCAATGATACATTTCAGTGACGTCTTAAAACTCCGCCTGTAATATCTCTATTCCTGTCTTGTGCATATTTGATGTCGCATTCTAACCTTGCTTGCGTTGTAGAAAATCGATATTACTGCCCGCGTCTTTATAAACTCCACGTGGATCAAATACGTGCCTACCCAAGTGACTAATTTTATGCCCGTCTCATTCTGACGCATATTATTGATTGTTCATCCCTTCTGCTCTTTAAGAAACTTTTGTTAGCGTTTATGCGAAACCACCGACGTTTTGAACAATATTTCCTAAAAGCTCGCATTGTTATCTTCACAAATAAGCGGAAGATGACCTTTCCAGCATGCAGGTGTGCCTAATTAATGATCGTTTAAAAGAACACTTCTCGGAGCCTACATTTCACAGTATTTTATACAACGACGTCTGTTCGTTTGTTAAGAAAGCGTTTCGCCTTGGGATTATTGATTTTTCATGCTCTGATGCGTGTTCTGACGTTATAACCCGTTGAGTTAAACTAAATTAAATTAATTAATAATTTCTATTGGCTTATAAAACTGATTTTCTTTATGAACCTATTAACTTTTAATCCCTAATTACAAAATTATGTCAATACTTGTTACTTCAAATTAAATAGATGAAATAAATTTTGCACGTAAATATTATGTTCCTCTCTCTACACAGGGTGTTTGAAATTGCATTGTTTATATCCAAATGTAACCCTTTAAATCCACTACAATATATATATATATATATATATATATATATATATATAAGACAAGTTATTTGCAGTCCGCAATAAGAAATTGTATATAAAATAAGATGTATCTGTAAACAAACTCTTATGAATATAATAAGAGCTATTGACAAATACAAATCGGGCTAGTAGTTATATAGCCATTAACAAAACATTAGCTTTATTACATCACAGGGGAGGAAACATCCACTGACCGACGGTTTCGGCTTTGTTAAGCCTCATCAGATCAGATTAGTTTCCAACCCTATGAAGTAATCGAAGCTATTATACTGATATAATTTGGAAACAATCTCTGCACTATGGCAAAAGTAAATAAAACCATCATCAGGTGATAAAACACCAACACTACTAAGTGTGGAAGTACAGAATTGAATCAAAACTATATAGTAGATTCTATAGATGGCTATAAAAGTACGTCTGGCTTTTGAGATTTGCGTAATGTTACAGCCAAATTTATTTGCAAACGTAACAAAACCTTCTCGTGGCGACACCCGGGTTCATGCCCCAAAGGCAATTCAAATAATAAAAGCAAGTTATTTGCAGTCCGCAATAAGAAATTGTATATAAAATAAGATGTATCTGTAAACAAACTCTTATGAAAATATTAAGAGCTATTGACAAATACAAATCGGGCTAGTAGTTATATAGTCATTAACACAACATTAGCTTTATTACTTCACAGGAGAGGAAACATCCACTGACCGACGGTTTCGGCTTTGTTAAGCCTCATCAGAGCAGATACTTCTTATTTTATATACAATTTCTTATTGCGGACTGCAACTAACTTGTCTTTGAATTGCCTTTGGGGCATGAACCCGGGTGTCGCCACGAGAAGATTTGTTACGTTTGCAAATAAATTTTGCTGTAACATTCCGCAAATCTCAAAGGCCAGACGTACTTTTATAGCCATCTATAGAATCTACTATATAGTTTTGATTCAATTCTGTACTTCCACACTTAGTAGTGTTGGTGTTTTATCACCTGATGACGGTTTTATTTACTTTTGCCATAGTGCAGAGATTGTTTCCAAATTATATCAGTATAATAGCTTCGATTACTTCATAGGGTTGGAAACTAATCTAATCTGATGAGGCTTAACAAAGCCGAAACCGTCGGTCAGTGGATGTTTCCTCCCCTGTGAAGTAATAAAGCTAATGTTTTGTTAATGACTATATAACTACTAGCCCGATTTGTATTTGTCAATAGCTCTTATTATTTTCATAAGAGTTTGTTTACAGATACATCTTATTATATATATATATATATACAGGGTGCTTCAAAAAAATGTATACACACTTTAAACTATTGTAGTTTTCCCGCTTTACAAGGCTAATGTTATATTTCTTCGCCAGGTGCCAGCATAATCGTCCCTCTATGTTATATTATCAGTTGGAATTTGTAATATCAACATGGGGGACGTACGTTTGAGTTTTGAAGAACGTAAGCAGGTTATTAAGTGGTACTGGAAGTTTGAGAATGTAAATGAAGTTCAAAGACAGTGGAGAAGGGAGTATGATACAGAACCACCTTCAAGATTAACAATTACACGCATACGAGACAAATTCAAAGTTCATGGAACAGTGTGTGATGTGCATAAAGGTCATTCAGGTCGGCCTCGAACAGCTACAAGTGATGAGTCATCAACGGCAGTCTTGGAACTGTTTCAACGCTCTCCTAACAAATCTTCAAGGCAAGGGGCACGTGAAAGTGATGTAAGTGCTAGCAGCGTGCTACGCATTCTGAAGAGAGGCAAGTATCGTGTTTACATTCCAAGGCTGGTGCAACAACTAAATGACGACGATCCAGATCGAAGGTTGCAATTTTGTGAATGGATTCAGGAGATGGTGATACGTGAACCGGGATTTATGGGTAGCATCATTTGGTCGGATGAAGCCCAATTTAAACTTAATGGAACTGTCAATAAGCACAATTGTGTTTACTGGTGTGAAGAAAATCCTCACATTACAATTGAAAAAGCTGTAAATTTGCCTGGTGTAAATGTGTGGTGCGGTTTGTCTTCAAGGGGACTCATTGGACCTTTTCGATTTGAAGGCACTGTAACTGGTATTAATTACCTAACAATGCTTGCTGATTCCATATTTCCTGCCATTCGTGCATTATACGGTAATGATGATTTTTATTTTCAACAAGATGGTGCTCCGCCGCACTATCACAGGGACGTACGAGCTTACCTGGATCAAAATTTGTCGGGCCAGTGGATAGGACGCAGGGGGCCAATCGAGTTTCCAGCACGCTCTCCAGACCTTACACCACTGGATTCAAGCAGTGTGTAGAGAAATCTCATTGGACGTTTTGATACGATGTACAGAATCTGTGGTGACTCGTACTCAGAATTGTATTGATGCTGCAGGTCACCAATTTGAACAGTATTAACATTTGTTATTTATGTTTCATTTACATTGGACTTTCAGCTTTCTATTTTCCTGAAATTTAACTTTGTAGAACGGTAAATAAATTTTCTATGGAAGTTCAAAGTGTGTATACATTTTTTTGAAGCAGCCAGTATATATATATATATATATATATATATATATATATTGCTATGTAGTTTTCACCGCTCTGTGTTTCTCACTTTAATCTTTTACTTTTATTATGCCACGGCTAGCCCTTTACTTTACACAGAGTGTACAACGTTACGATGATCAATTTTCATTTACCCCTTTATGATTACCTGTGTGAATTGATAAAACAAAGTCAATCAACATTCATATAATGAAAGGAAATAATATTTACACTTCACAATTTTCGTAATTCTTTAAATACACCCTTCAATCAATTAATAGTATATGGATTACTTATCCCAAAATTTATATACTTTTAATTCAAAATAGAGTCACCAAAAACAACACCCTTACAAAAAAATCTGGAACGTTCGAGACCTTTTTATGATTATTACGTAAGTTTTAACGAACTCAATGTCCTTGTTGACTCTTTACAGATTAGTGAGAAAATTAATATATTCAATGTTAATTTAAATTGAAAAGATTCCTTAAAACTAGGTAGGTCTGACCTGATTTGTTTTGTGTTGTGGATGAACACCCCCTCATTATCTTCAATCGAATACCAATGCCCTGCTTTGTACTCCTTAACATACGTTGAACCAATATTTCAGTACGGTTACCCCTTGTTTCCAAAATCACCTCGTGCTTTATTCTATATTTCTCTGTATATGCTTTAAATACCACTTGGAATTCTAGACTTCGGATCATAAATTAGCAGCGTATTAGAATTAGAATTGTCCCAGAATTCCAGACCAGAATTAGAATTGTTTTCGACGCAGATTAGAATTGAACCAGAAATAGTCCAGATGCCCTATATCATTATAAATATTTAATTTAAATTAATTACCCAATTTCTACTCACGTTTTCTGAAAAAATAACGACAAAAACTCTTCATATATTCTTAACGCAATTGTTGCACAGCACTATTTTCACTATAACATAAATTTTATTTATCTGATGCGTAGATTTCTGTTTGAAAGTGTTGTGAATTCAACGTGCATCAAGTTGAGACTGAGCTGCCTTATCACCGGTGGGTGTTATATAGCTTTTTCCCCACTATATTCGGATTGGTTTTCCAAACAGTCTTACAGATTGTTGCAACCAACCAGGTTTGTCTTAATGTTTCCAGTATTCTCAAGCTGATTTCTGATGAAACTCTTTTGGATTCTTATATCATGATTGTTATTTGCTATTGTTATCGTGGCCGGACTTTTAACTTATGTCTGTTGTTTTGTATAGATAAAGCTTTAGGAGAATTGTACGAAATAAATGATGTAACACGAATGCTGTTTTCGTATTTATTTAAACTGATCTTTAAAAGTACGTTTTCCTATCAAAGCGTTTATTGTTCGTTCTTTATCACAAGCGTAATTGCATGAGGATTTATTATGTTTTGTCTTATCTTCTACGTCTTTATTTTATAAACTTGTTAAACACTCAACGTATTAATTACATGTACGATTATTTCTCTGCTGAATACGCGTTCTATTATTGAAAGATTTGCTTACTGGCATTGATTAAAGTTAACTACGGTCTATATACAGGGTGTTACATGCTTGCTATTTACATAATGTACAAATTACTTATTTTTCTGCTAAATAAATGCAGTTTTCTGATTCCCATTGCTATTTACAGTTACTACACGACCTTATTACTCAATATACCCCTAAACAACCCCTTATCACAGCAATATGTATATATATATATATATATATATATTTGCTCAATTTTAGTTTTCTGTTAGATTGGATAATGACTTAATAGTCGAAAACGCTCGTCGTATTTTAGTTTAAATTGACATTGTAATAACTTTATTATTGTGAAGATAAAAGTACTAAGATATTCTTCTTTTATTTATTTATTTATTATGGATATTCACCAAGTTAGCGCTGATTACATTAATATGTGCAATTATCATATTTATAAATTTTGACATTTTGAACATACAAATCAGTTGACAATTCGATTTTAATCTTAGTAGTTTTGTCTCTACAAAATTTAACAAGATGATTTTTATGCGTAAAGTCAAAAATTCGACATCTGATTTTTGAGTGATTTTTTATTATTTTCGATACGGTTTAACGTCACAGCAATGTGTGGAAAAACTTACATCGTTATCTTAGGATAAAGTACCATCCAAAGCTATGATTTACAAATGGTTGGCAGAATTCAAGTGTGGAAAGCCAACGCTTGATGAAGTTGCTCGTGACGGCCGTCCACGCACACCTGTTGTCGGTAAAAAGTCGATTCTGTACCTGGCATAATTTTAGCAGATGCGCATATAACACACAAGGAGCTAGAGACATCGTCTGACATTGCGGCAATACAAATACAGTCAATTTAAAAGACCGGAAAGAACAGGCACGTGTCAAAAGGTGCAAGGAATGATAAAAAATGCAACGGTCCTTATTCAATTTCTGTATATAACAGGGTGATGGTGATGATTCATGGCTTTATTCATATCAGTCTGAAACAGCAATTGACTGTGCGGTTGTTTCGAAGTGACTTACCCAAAAAAAAAGAAATTGGTGGAAACATGTGGCTTGCTTCTTCAAAAAACGGGTGATGTTGCAACTGTTGTATCAGAAGATTTAAAGATGGTTAACGCGAGGTAATATCTGCAAATTGCTTCTCGGAAGTTATCGCTGAAATCAGAGAAGCTAACGTAAGCGGCAAATTATTTTCATCATAACAATGGGAACGCGCACAAAGCACAACTGAGTGTAGAGCTTTTGATCAGTAAAAATAACCGAAATATGGACTCATTGACCGTATTCGCCCGTTTGTTGCCCAATAACTTCTTCTTATTCCAATATATCAGAAATAAAATGCGCGGTAACCGTTTTTCATCATCTTGAAGGAGCGTTGAAGCATTTTCATTCCTTTCTTTCGGTAGTACCTACTTCACAGTCAAAAACTGTCCTGAAAATTTATTTCATCGAACGTATAAGTGTGTAGCTACGAAAGGTCAATATCTTGCAGTGTTTTTACATTTTCCGGAATAGCAGTGACTTTCGTACGAGTGCTCAACAAAGCATTAAATACTTAGATAACTTACCCAATAGTAAAAATTAACACTACATAACTCAACTTAAGATCAATAATCAGAGTTCGATGACTGCCATTAATCCTATTAGAATACTGTACTTTTCGGATGAGAGACTACAAATGGGAATAAACGAAAACGAATTAAAAAGCATCACAAAATCTATTTTACTTAAAAAAAATGAAACGGAAAGGCTTTCATGAACCAAACAAGGTAAAAATATTAGTACCAATAAAACCGATTTAATTGTCGCTCTATCGAATCTGATTAGCCCTCTACGTTCAAAATGCGGTGGTAATAATTTATTAAAATGGACTAGCACGTACACATGAACAATATTTAAAGTTCGTATAACATGAACAAATTGGAAAATTAGCGGGTGCATTCGTCAATAAGGAACTGAAACACTTTTGGGATTGACTATCATTTGCTAAAGTTACTAGCTCGAAATACGAACTGCAAATCCACTTGTTGAACATGTACGATAAAAAGATCAAGCTATAAACGCGGAAAGTATAACGTGAATTCCTTTCTTTTCAATAATTAAACTCGATATACAGGGTGGTCCGGTTTTCATTAGCCAGCGTATATCTTCTAAACTATGCAAGATATAGAAAAATTTCATAGCAAGAAGTTCTTTGAATATATTTTGTCTACAAATATAAGGCATTAAGTATTTTTCATGGCCTTCTATATTTGAACAATAATATGTCACTTTGGTTTTTTAAATAGAACACCCTGTATATTTTTTTAAAAAAATATTTTACTTGAAATTGTCTTTACGGCAATATATCACTATCAATGATTTCTATTCAAAGTGCGCTAAATAACCTAAATAATAGAATTTCAATAGCAGCCTGTTTCTGTTAACAAATTCTATTGCAGTATTTCAGTTGTTTATTCACAATTATCTGTCACATTAATAAGTAAAAGTATTATTGTGTTTTTAATAATTGTTTTGCGCAAAATAATGGAAATGAATTATTCAAACAATGAAAAAGTTGATATGTTATGTTGTTTTCATAGGTCAAACAACAATAAACGTCAAGCAGTTTTATATCAAAACTTATATCCTGACCGTAGACAGCCAAATATAAATACTTTTAAGAATTTAGAAAATTTTTTAAGGTCCAATGGTAGCTTTTCAACTACCACTAGAAATCATGTACAACATAACGAAGATCGTGAATTGGTTATTTTGGCCTACTATAGAGCTTATCCTAAAGTTTCTACGAGACAAGCTGCAGCTGAATTAAACGTTTCAAAAAGACAGATTTTTAATGTTTTGAGGCGTCATTCAATGAAAGCATTTAAGATGCGTTTGGTTCAAACATTACATCCCAATGATCCCAACAGTCGAGTTGGTTTTTGTAGATGGATACTGAATGTAGGGAGAGAATTTTTAGACGGTATAATTTGGACTGATAAATCTAACTTTCATAAAAATGGTATTTTTAACAAAAAAAATTCACATTATTGGAATGATAGAAATCCTTTGCTATTTGTTGAAACCCGTTCACAAGTACGATTTTCAGTGAATGTGTGGATAGGTGTAGTAGGTGACCGCATACTGGGTCCGTATTTCTTTAATGGTAGTTTAACTCAAAATAGATATTTGATGTTTTTCCAAACTTCGTTTCAAGATTACTTAGATGATATTTCCCTAGCTATCAGGCGAAAGTTATGGTTTCAACACGATGGCGCTCTGCCACATAATGGAATCAATGTTACAACTTATTTAAATAATGAGTTTCGTCAGAACTGGATTGGTAATAGGGGACCGATGTTGTGGCCTTCCCGAACACCTGATCTGTCAGTTCTTGACTTCTTTGTTTGGGGGTTTTTAAAAGATCGAGTGTATTCTAACTCTACCCCTTTTCAAAATCTTGAAAAGTTAATCGCAAAAATAAAAGCAGCTTGCTTGCTAATTACCCCGGTCATGCTGCAAGATGCTAGAAAAAATTTGAGTTAATAAATGTTTAGAATGCAATGGTGAACAATTTGAACATTTAGTAAGATAATTAGTACTCTTGTTAGCTATTATTTTCAGATGTATGTATAAAAAAATTTTCAATTTACTAATTTATACAGTAAATAAACAATAATCACAGTTTCCTATTGGAATTCTATTATTTGAGTTATTTAGCGCATTCTGACAAGAAATCATTGATTGTGGTATAGTGCCATAAAGACAATTTCAAGTAGAGTATTTTTTCCAAAAAAATATACAGGGTGTTTTATTTAAAAAACCAAAGTGACATATTATTGCTCAAATATAGTAGGCCATAAAAAATACTTATTGCCTTATATTTGTAGAGAAAATATATTCAAAAAACTTTTTTCCATGAAATTTTTCTATATCTTGCATAGTTCAGAAGATATACGCTGGCTAATGAAAACCGGACCACCCTGTATAAGAGGCTAGGCGAAACAAGATACAAGCTAGAGAGAAATTTCAGGCAATCTTTTATATTTATATTTTTTATATTTTCAAGCACAGAATGTTATGACCCCCGTAGACAAAACTGTAGCGAGATTTCGTGAAACTTGCTTTTAGGATTTTACACACTCGCAGGTAGAAAACCTAATTATCTGAGACTTTGTTTCCATATACAAGGTGGGTATTTAGTGCGTAAACGGGGATTGCTCTTTAGCTATTAGAAATATCAAAACCAACTTGGATATGGTAATATATGATCATTGTACTCACACTCTACAATATTTAGGTGCAAACGGAGTAATTTTCTAAAAATTTTGTCTTGTAACTCCATCTATGCTGATCATGTTGGCACTTGTAAAAGTTACCGATGGTTAGTTGCTTACATTCGAGTATAGAGGGCGCATGAGAAACTGTTTGTATTGTAAATACACCTTGATTTGTGTATAATCCCAGAACTTAGTTGTTTGTTTTGCAAAAAAAAGATGCGTCCATCTGATGATCTGCAAGAACAGTGAAACCGGTCACGGGTTTTTCTTTTTGCAAAATAACCAACAATTTGTTTTGATTTTCGTTTTCTATGCTCGAATTACTTTCCCTATGCTAGACAAAATTATTCATTATCAAGTAGCTAGAAACGTATTATTTTCAGTAGGCCACCATCCTCAATTAGCATTGGGTGTAGTACCTTCTTAGAAGGTCCGCCAATGTTAAGTAGGAATTCGGCCATTTGTTTATTTATCTTTCATCTTGTCTTTTGACTAAATTTTCTAAAAATTTTGTCTGGCCACTCCATCTATGCTGATCATGTTGGGACTTATAAAAGTTACCGATGGTTAGTTGCTTACATTCGAGTATAGAGGGCGTATGACAAACTGTTTGTATTATAAATACACCTTGATTTGTGTATAATTCCAGAACTTAGTTGGTTGTTTTACAAAAAGAGATGCGTTCGAATGATGATCTGCAAGAACAGTGAAACCGGTCACGGGCTTTACTTTTTGCAAAATAACCAACAATTTATATTGATTTTCGTTTTCTATGCTCGAATTACTTTCCCTATGCTAGGCAAAATTATTCATTATCAAGGGCAAATAAAGCTTTTAACAAAGAGTATAGCAATAGTAGAGAAATAAAAATATACCTGTAAGAAATAAGAAAAAAAGAAAGGTAGTTGATGTAGACCTAGATCAGACTATTACACGCAGATAGTGAAAATTGCAGACTTAGAATTTTAGGGAAATGTGTAGGTTAGCTCAGAATAGGAAACAGATGGAGGTACACATCTAACCAGCTCCAGGACTGAAGGCTTAATGATGATGAAACCATAAAGTAAAATACAAATATTAGGTAGGTAAACATTACAATTTAAAAGCAATTGCAAGACTATTGTTTGATGTTTGTCAAGTGATTAGATTATTATTGCATTCGCTCTTATGTATTTTTTTTGTTAGTACTGGTTATTCGCATTTTTTATTTTTGATCAAAATGGTTGATATGATATTTTGTGAAGCTCAAACAATGCATTGCTTTTTAGACGATGAAGGTTCAATGGTACCCAGAAAAGGGGGGGTCCGTGGCGTAGTTGGTATGCGTGTGACTACCAAGCCCAAGGTCCCGGGTTCGAATCCTGACATGATCCGCTTGAAAAATGTTAAGCGAGCATTTTTCACAAGAATACGCCATCGTTCACATGAGAGGTAAAATTAAGCTCCCGTGTGTGAGTGTTGTCACGCACGTCAAAGATCCCTACCTTGCTTGGAACAGCAAGGGTTTTTCAAAATTCTGAATTTTCCAAGTAAAAAACTCGCTTCCTGGCCAATGTAGTACCTTCGGATGGAGCACGGGAAAATCACATGGGGGGGTTACCCAGAAAGGAAGCACCCTCTACGAACATAGTTTGTTAGTGCAGTGTTGCTGAAAGATTTATAAAGTTAGTTTTGTATTATCCGAAGCAGACTAAGGCAAGTGCTAATAAAGAAATTGAGTTACAGGTTAAGGCATCTGTTCCAAAACTGCAAGTTAAGCACTGAAGAGTTAAGCAAAAATATTAATCTAAATAGAAACAGTATTCGAAGGTTTATTTAAAAAAAAGTTTCAGTCTTTTCATATTCTACAAATCAAGCATTAAGAAAAACAGATTTTCAAATTCGTGAAACTTTTCGCCAATAGATAAGCAACAAATTTAGTGGTGCATCCAATTTCGTTAATAGCATTGTTTATAGATAGGGCAGTTTTTTATAATAATGCAAACTTCATTACTATTAAAACAGTAATCCTCACATCTTAAGGTATGTACACACTTAGTGAATGCAGACGAATGCATGCGGCCAAATGGTACGGGTTAGCAAAAAACTGCTTATTGTGCAAATTACATGGAACAAATTCGTTTGTAGTCATTCTTTCAGCTTCACGGGTATATGCCGTATGACTACGAATATAAAACAGACACACATTTAGTAAAAATGACGTCAAAGGAAGACTTAATTATTGCTAGTGCGTCGTACATTATTATTAGTGAGACAAGTAACGAGTCTCAAATACGAAGAAAAGAACAACGATGTTGACTGATTTCTTTGTCCAAAAGTAGAAGTCAGTAGAGAGAGACAGATTTGATGCAGGAACTTACAAGTGAAATCGGATATGACCTTATTGAAAATTTCCTCAGAACGAAATCGACTTTGAAACGTTGCAACAAGTTAGTCTGACGATTTCAAGAAAGATACGAAATACAGGGAAGCAATAACTGCAAGAGGAACGCTGCTGGCTTTACGATAACTGGTTACAGTAGACACATTAACATGCTGCATGTATACCTTTAAAATTTCAAAACAACCTATCTGCAAGATAATACTTAAAGAACGTTGTACTATTATTGAATGACGTAAAGAATATGTAAAGGTAAGACAAAATATATTAAATATAAGTAGCCTTTCAACTCATTTATTAAACCAATACCACAAAAATTTATAAACATAGATATTTAGGTGTGTTAGGAATAATTTATTTATATTAGAAAATCTAAATTTAGAAATAGTAACATTAGTGATTGCTCGGAAACATTTAAGAAATTTATTCGCGCTGTTTGAGGCTCAGAAGAATAATTGTCCAGTAACTACCTCAATGAGTTTGGCTAGAGATGAAATTTCTGTGGGAGGCTGGTTGTAATTCGAAGAAGGTATTTGTTTCATTCGATATATGTATCTGAGCTTGCTGATGACAATGCGTGTTGTTTCAAGGCTGATGGATTTGTTAGAACAGCTGAGTATGATGGGGGTCATATTTTTTGGCTCGTATTGATCCATATTGGTGTTAAATAAAATATTTCCAATAAGATGTCTACTACACTTTGTGTCATCATCATTAGATCTTCAGTCCTGGAACTAGTTAGACGCGTACCTTCATTGTTTCCTATTCTGTGCTGACCTACTCATTTCCCTAAAATTTCCACAGTCTGCATCTATCACTATCTGCGTGCAATAGTCTGACCTAGGTCTATCTCTACCTCTCCTTTCCTATCTCTGCTTGTAATATATCCCGCACTATTCTTCAGAAATACCTTAGAACGTATCATGCCCTTCTACTTCTCCTATTTTTTTGTTTTCCACAGATATCTTTATTCCCCTACTATTTCTATAACCTCTTTGTTATTAATTTTGTCTGTCCATGTTATCATCCTCATACATCTGAAGCACAACATTCTAAAAGACTTCTAACGCCTTTCTGTCTGCTTCTCCTACTGCCCCTATTTCATAGACATACTGTGCTGTGCTCCGCACGTGCTTTCAACAATTTTCTCCTTGTTTCTATGTTTGTTGTCTTCGAACATAGCCGCTGCTCTTTCTTGTTAGAAGCAGTTGGATTCCCCTTCTATTGTTTACAACTATATACCCTATTTCCCCTGCGGTTACCAAGATCTCCAAACACTTGAACATTAGCCGAGTTAATAGTTTCCAATATATGCTTTCGAACAATCATCATTAGGTGAAAATATTTCAAAACCAACACCTGTAGTTGTTTATAATAATCATCAGATTTAAGTGCAGTTATTTTTTCGTCGTTAGGTTTCCGTCTTGAAACTGGTTAGACGCGTACCTTCACTTATTTCTATTCTGAGCTAGCCTACATTACTCCCTGACGTTCCCACAACCTAGATACAGCTCGGTTCCCTTTCTGTTGTTTCCTAATTGTATTCCCTATTTTACAAAGATTCAGTGGCATATGAAGGGGGTTAAGCAGCCTGTCACTACCAAGGTTCCCCCAAAACTTCGACATTTGCCGAATTAATAGTTTTACAGTACATTTTTTCGTACAATTAACACTAATTGAGAGTGTTGCAAAACCAATACCTGTAGTTTCTTATAATAATCATCAGGTTTAAGTCCGGTTATTTTTTTCGTTATTAGGTTTTCCATCTTGGAATTGGTTGAACGCGTACCTCCATTGATTTCTATTCTGAGCTAGCCTGCTTCTTTTACCATCTGTGTGCAATAGTCTTACCTAGGTCTACCTCTACCTCTCTTTTTTCCTATCTCTGCTTCTAATATATTCCACACTATTCTCTCATGCTTTAGTCTGTGCCCTATCAGTCTATCTCTACTATTTTTTACTGTTTTTCACATACTTCTTTCTTCCCCTACCATTTCTAGTACCTCTTTGTTCTTAACTTTGTCTGTCAATGATATCTTCATCATACGTCTGTAGCACCACATTTCAAAGGTTCATATCTTTTTCCTGTCCGCTTCTCGTACTGTCCAGGTTCCACAGCCGCACAGCGATGTGCTCCACACATATGGTTTAAGTAATCTTTTCCTTGTTTCTATGTTTGTTGTTTTTGAACACAGTAGTTGCTTTTTCTTGTTAAATGTAGCGCGACTTTGTGCTGATCTTTGTTTTATATATTTTGCGCTCTTCCCATCTTGCGTTTTTTGGCTTCCTAGGTAGCAGAAATCCTTAACCTCTTGTAAGTTCTCATTACCTATTTGTATTCTAGTTTTTAATTTATTTTCCCCTACCTATGCATACTAGTACTTTAGTTTTATTTTTGTTAATTTTCATTTTGTATCTCTCTGTTAGAACTGTTTCCATTTTATTAAAAGCAGCTTCCAACTCTTCCTTGATAGTTGCTAATATCGCTGTATCATTTACAAATCTAAGCAATATCAATCTTTTGTCTCTGCATAATAATTCCAAATGTCTTCTTGCATTTGACTTTGTGTATAGGCACTATATTCTCTATGCTTTGAAGTCACATGTTCTCCATAAATCGTGCTTTCGTCTCCGATGTTACGATTAACAAGAGTGTTTTTGAGTAATTGATAAACTCCTTGTAATCGCTTTTTTAATGTTTGTAGCTATTCGTTTGCCCTTCTGAGTGGTTGAAAAATTGCTAGATTGACGAACTAATCTTCTTTTAGGTTGCAATAATTCCTGGAAGAAAATGCATGCTTTTATCATAATAAGGTTTTCTCCAATTCAAAGTTATTTATAACTTAGAAAATTATTTTTGATTTGCGGATTTCCTACTACTGAAAGTGAATGGCGGAAAGTAGCTGACGCATATTGAAGAAAACTGCAATTTTTCACATTGCCTTGTGTTTTAGATGGAAGACATTGCGTACTTTAAGCACCAGAATACAATGGAAATAACTATTATAATATTTATAATTACAAAGAAATTTTAGTATTGTTCTGTTAGGAATTGCTGACCCAGATTACCGCTTTTTATTTACCGATTCTGATAGTGATGCTTAAAAACACTACTTTTTCTTATAAAAAAAATTGCAAAAGAAGGAATTAAATTTTTCTTCTGAGGAGGTTTTAGGTAATAGTCACATGAAAGTTCTCTTTACAATTGTTGGTGTTGATACTTTTACTCTTCAAGATAATTCAATGAGGCCGTATTCCGTAGAACAAAACAAAAGGGATCCAAAGAACGAATTCTTAATTATAAACTTTGCCATGAACGACGCATCATTGAAAATGTTTTCGGCATTATGTCTGCCATTTTCAGAGTTTTAAGGAGAGTGATGTTTTTATCTTCACAAAAAACTACAATAGCAGTTCTAGCATGCGTTTATTTGTATAATTTAAAAAAGTAAACTCTATCAAAATACTTACACGCCCCAAAGATAAAGAAGGGAAGGTAATTTCTGAAACTTGGCGACATGAAAGCGGAAATAGCAATTCAGCCTTTTCTTTCAATACCTAAGGTAGGACGTAAAAGTGCTGCTAGTTTCTAAAGCAATAAGAGATAAATTTGTTGAATATTTTATGGGAGAGAGTAGTGTAAATTGGCAAAATGAATTTGTATGGAAATACATAGTAACAAGCATTGTATTTCTGGAGGCAGCCATTAATTAACCCAATGTTTCGTATATATTATAATTATATTTAATTTACCGCTTGTATTTATTTTGGCATTTGAAATTTGTTAATTATTTACCTCCGCCCGGTATATTCAAATTGTCATTGCGTGTATCGTGTATTACTTCAGACACCGCGCCTGTTTGTAAGTGTCTCGATAACGACAAACCTTGCTGTGTCCTTCACATGTGCAAGAACATCTTATCATCTGCCATGGAGAAGACAAGAGTCAAGAGTCGAGAATCGCTCCCCGCCCTGTACGGTCGCATTAAGATTATTCCGTTTTTCGTACGGCCGCAGCTAACAATTGGGCTACGCTTCGCTATTTTTAAAAAAGGCAAGTGTTTGATATAATTGTTTGTTTTTGTTTATCATTTATATTTTTTTCGTATATATGTCCACTTTTTCTCTACTACCTCGCTATCGAAATCCCTCCGCAAAAAATTACACCCAATTTTGGAATATTTTGACCACCACTATCATCGCGCAAACTTGACCGTCTCTATATGATTACGTACCACTGCTCACCCCACCCCCCTGAACTTTTACAGCAAATGAATTTAGCGCCTGTCTGAAACAGAAATTGAAAAAAGACATGTATTGAAATGTACTTAATGCATTTTCCAACTCACTGTCTTAATAAAACTTTTTTAACGAGGTGGTGTAATAAATTGGGGATAGATTAGCGACGTGTGTATAACTATCCACCTATTACTAGAGAAGGTACAAAAACTAGAATACCTGCTGCATTTGAGTCGATTATACCTGATATACTGTTATACGGTAAATTTTTTTTATGACTGTATTCAAAACTAGGCTAGGCATGAATAGGCATTTGTTTTAAATTTTTATTAATTTGTCGCTAATGTACTTATTTGTACAGGGTTGCTATTTCGTTATAACTTTTGTGCCAGGTCTACTTATTATTACATATTATCACTTGTTATATGTTTCCTTTGGGTTTCATATTTGGGTTTCCTCTAAGGCACTTACTTATTCGTTTTTCAGTCTCATTTTGTTATTTGTTGCTATTATTAACATTTCCATTCAATATTTTTACTTAAATATTAATATCTTAAGAACGATTCAGTTTACGCCTACAAACCTTATAGCATTTCTGCCGTCGTAACAAAGACAACCGTATTTGCAAAAAGTTGATTTTAAGAAAATGGCGCCAAAACGTTTTGTTCTAGTTTTTGTTCAATTACGTCTCTATACTTTTTTGCAGTTTGATTCTGACAGATTTTAACGCCAGAAACTTACTGAAAATAGTTATAAATAAATAAATTAACAAATATTAATACAAACATCACTTACGGTCTTTTAGTAGACACCGAAGTAATGTATAGAAGCACTAAAAGCAAGTAAAACGATCATAACTACCATGAATTGCACTTACGTTATTTTAAGTAACAGAATGAGAATAAAAGCATATACAACACACAATCAAAGATTGTCGTGTTGTAGATAACCCTTAAAATTAAGTTGCTGTTATAAACATTTTTTTATTGATACAGTTTTAGTGTCATCTCTATGTAGATCCAACATAGGCTTCAAAACTTTAATACACAATCTATGAAGTAGGCAAAATAGAGGTTACATTTTATTTAATCAAACTAAAACAAATAATATACTAAAGTATACTAATCTACAACTGTTCTTTCATATTATATTATTCAAAATTTACAGTTAAATTTTTGAACTCGCTAGAAACAGGAATATTTTCCCAAAATAGGAGTCTATCTTTAGGCATGACCGAAGATATGTTTCTTAAAAGATCGTCACGTTTTGAAATAGGAATTCCTCTGCTTTCGGAATATGTTTTAAGTTGTGTCATTCTATAATTTCTTTTAGTAAAACAACCTTTTAAAAAATTCAGTTGCTTAAAAACATTGTCCAAAAAAATGTTTTTATACTCCATGCAAAAATAACCTCGTTTTGCAACAGCTTGCACAAGATCTGCCAAGTAAACTTTGGGCTTCAACTTTTTTAAAGCAGCTTATGATGAATGATCTTTTCAAAGGTAAAAATCAGAAAACGCCATAGATTTTAATACCACCTTTCCCGAGTTAGCATTCAAAACAATGGTTTCAAAATCACGAAAATCGTAAATTTTTTCTATTTTTTTAAGGAAGTTTCTACCTGGTGGTGGAAAATGTCTGCGGACATAAAGGTGTGTCCCGGTTCAAAATATTTTAAGGTTATCGACTTTGTGCTAACGTTATCTGAGTTTAATAAGTATATATAATGAACGAAAATAGTGCCCAATTTTTATTTTGGACTGTAGAATTATCCAGCCATAAAACAATGTGTTCTTCATCACAATTGTAAATAAAAAACTGAAAAAAACACTAATTAGCTCCTCCTTTTTGCGTTCTGCTATGGCCTCATGCCATACCACAGCAAAAGGCTTTTCTGTAGAATCTTTCCCTAACGGTACAAACGTTTCGTTAAAAGCAATAATGCATTGTGTAAAGACGACACTTTTGAACATATCAAGTCGAGGAAACATTATTACTTGTTGTAGGTCTCCAGAAAAATAAAGAACTTGATCATTGATTTTTTGGACATCTTCTTTATACATTTGAGGAGCAATCTGTGCGCGTTTGATGTGAGTATCCCATTTTTTACAAATATCGCATTCTGAATCGAAACTGTCTATCGTATGTTACGAATTGTGCAACTTCTTATTTTCACAAATTTCACATTCCTCGTGCGCGAGGTGAGCAAATGAGATATTTTTTTCTTTCACTACTACATTTCTATATAGTTTATAGCAACAGTTAATGTTGGGATTACTCTTAACAAAGTCAGAATGCATCATTTTAATCGATACATCGGAAGGCAGACACAATTTATTTGGGGCGTGTTCGCGCCGGTAATGAGATACGCAAAACTTGTCGATCTATTTTCTTATGTTTTGGGTGCTGTCCTATTTTGTTTTTTCAATCGTTATAGCATATGCTTACAAATTAACTTAATAATTGTATCATTATTAGTTTTACAGCCTAATGTTGACAAATAAAAGGTTTTGCAAACTTGGAAAGATTCACCCTTTTCATTTTTCAAATAAAAGTTTATGGTATTGTTGCGTCTCGAGTCGCCCGATGGTAAATATTTGTTCACCGTTTAACATCCAGTTTTTTTGTAGTATAGAGGACAAAAGTCTTCTTGCAGTCCAATATTGAGTCCAAAATTCCCGATTAATTGTTTCACGTCTGGTTAAAGTAATTTTTTTGGTGCATAATTTTTTACAGTTCTCTTTGCAAGGAGGTTTGAGTTTGAACTTCTCTTAGGTTTTTTCAAGCTTTTGCTTTTGCATTTCAATTTTAAAATCTCTAGTTTTTTTAACCTTTCGCTTTCGTGGATTACCCTTTTTGTTAACGAATACCATCAGTTGACATGCCATTTTCAGTTTCTATAGGTTTATTCAATTGAAATGTATCTTCATAAACATTTTGTTCTTCAGGTGAGTGAATAGTTTTGAAACAGTTTAATTTTCTACAGACCCTTGTGAAGCAATATTGCATCGAATCGATCATTTTTAGTTTCCGTATTGTCCTCCCAATAAATTATTTTGTGTTATAAATTTACCCAACACCAAAACTTGTGTAATTTTCATAAAATAAATCTTAATAAGCTCAACAGATCAGAAATCAAAAATTTATTATAACAAAGTTAAATAAAGTCACAGGTTAGATGTGCATCTACCGGTTTTGTAACATGCCTCGGGTTGTTTGTTCTGTTGAACACCGCCGGCTGCAACGGAAAATCCATTGCTTGTAGTCCAAACACAGGCACGTTAAGATGTATTTGCTTAGTTCTCTGGCAGCAAGTCTGAGCATAGCTAATACCATGGTCCATCTGAATAATTAATCAATGGTTCGTATAATTTCTATACGTGAAATTTAATTAAATATTAATTAAATATTATTTCCTTGTAGCGCAACTACGTTTAAATATAGATTAATTAAAATAAAATTTAATACAACTATGAGAAGCTTTTGTAATTGTAACATATGATGTCACTTTAAAACGTAACAACACGTTTTAACCAAGATATACTTAACTATCGATGCAGTATATTGATCCCGAGAAATCAACGCAAGGACACGCTTTAAATGTCATAAACAACTATGCAAGTTGGAGGCTCCGTTTAGGTTACGTTCTTGTAATCAACTTTCTACGTCATGGAAAAGCCAGATTGCGTTGACTGCAATAACGGGTGAGTCGTTTCAATAACATTTCCTTTAAATTTTAAACTAATGGAATATTAAATAAACTTTATTTAATATTATTGATATAAATTTTTGTTGAACATTAATTGATGGAAGATTATATGAAACGTTATTTAAAATTTTGATTTAAAAGTTAAGTATAAAATGAAACTGGTTTTAGAAATTTTGCAATATCAGAAAATGATTATTGACATACCACTGAATCTTAAGTAAATGCAATATATAATGACCTTATGGTCTTAATTGTAAGTCGCAGGATCTCAGATCTGATCACCTTCGATAATTAAATATGTTTTTTATTATGAAGTATGAATGCAAAATTAAATTATTACAAATTGATTAAAGAGAAGTAACTTTTATTTGATTTTGTGTAACTAAATTTTTCAGTAGAAATAGATGCATTGAGTTGACTTAAATTTATTCATACAGGTCTATGATTATATAAATTAACGATAGAGAGAGAGTTTAAATTATACAGTTATGGTCATGAAGGCCGACTCTGAGATTAAAAAAACTGGTTCGAGATACCAACTCAATCGTTATAAGAACTATTCGCTTGGTTATCACAAGTAGTGTTAAAAGTAATGTTATTTACTTACCATTAAATTAATTGAAGGCACAAGATAAAGTAACTTAAAAGTAAATCCTTTAAGATACGTTATACATTAGAAGGTTTCTACTTTCACTCTGTAGTGTTTGTAAAATAATTTAAAGAAGTAGTGGCGTCTTAAAATATCCGTGGAATAGGAACCTCCCTGATAGTCTCTATAATTAACCGCGAGAGATAGAGTCCCAAGCTAGTCCGGAAGATTCCAAAGGTCATTCTAACTACGGATAAGACTATAACTCTGTCAAGACCTTTGTGAATACATCGGGAGTTGATCATAGTGTATTAACCACCCGAGCCGAGTGTTCCGACTTGTCTTTGATTATTATTTCTGGTTGGTATATAGATAGTCGAACACGTCTCAAAAAAGTCAACCGACGAAGATCGGTTACAAAAAAATAGAACCCAACGTTTGGGATCGAATGTTCGAAGCCATACAAAATTACACCGTTCGCGTGAGAATAAATTTTTTTCCTTTTTATTCATTTAGGAAATTTTTGTGAGTTAATAAAAACAAGAAAAATTGTCCGCAATGACAGAAAGTATTAAAGTAAATTTTTTGTTAAAAGACGAGTTAATTACGAATTAGAGGTATCATCAATAACCGAGAAATTTCAGAGAAACGTAAGATGTTGAGTAGAAGGTTAGCAAAAGAAGTAGCGAATCCAGGTTATCTAATTGATTTAATAAAAAATCCAGAGAATTTTGAGGTTGAATGTAGAGAAATAAAGTCGCCTAGTGATTCTATCCGAGATATTTTAGCAAAATTTGAACGTAATTCGTCCGATTTCATTTTCCAGAGGATCTCCACTAGGTTACTCCACCTTACTGGTCGTATAGAACGTATGGTTATCCCCGAGCCACAATTCGAAAAAAGTGTTGAATTTAAAAATGAAGCTCTAGCCACAGTAATTGTACTAGAAGCTGACCTTTTTGAAAAAGTTGAGAGATACGAAGGAGTAGGGAGAAAATTCGAAGTGTTAGCCTCTTTTACGGTTATTAACCCACCTTTACAAACTATAACGTATATACCACAGCTCATATCCTTTGATACGCAGGGAGTTAAATTCTCAGGTGAACCTGGTCAATTATATTCATTCTTAGAAAGAATAAACGAACTATTCATAGCACGCAAAATAAGTCAGGAAGATTTACATCTGTAGATTTTTTGTGATAGTGCTCTTGTCTGGTATAGTAGTGTCAAACATACGGTTGAAAGAAGATTTTTTACCTACACACCCAGAGAATGAAATATGGGAATCCATCAAAAACCGCAAACAAAAGGATGAACCAGTAGTTTTGTTTATAGCACACATAGAAAGTTTATTTAATCGCCTCCCAAAAATCCCCGCTAAAGTTACGAAAGTGAGAATAACGAAAAACAATTTACTTTCCGAGTATATTACGCATTTAGCTTTGACAGACATTACCGACATACACACTTTAGTCAAATTATGCAAAAAAATTAGAAGAAGCGTCTTCAACGAAAAAGAACTTAGTTTTTGAATCTTCAAATAACTTTCAGAAGAAACCCTATGTTAAATCTCCACCTCTTATTAATAATTTGTTCAATAAAAATGAGAAATTCACCCCACATACTTTTAGAAATAATCGTTTTACGCCCCAAGTTAAAACACAGCAAAATGTAGCACATTATTCTAACGATAGGAGTTTAATAATATCTCATGCGACGAAAAGTAAAGATATCTGTTGGAACTGTTCACGTTATGGACACAAATTTAGCACGTGTAGAGTCCCAAAGATATTATTTTGTTATGGTTGTGGCGAAAAAGGTGTTATTCGTCCGAATTGCGTTAGGTGTACAAAAAACGAGTAACAAGGCAGATGTATTATAACCGGCATCATGTCTTTTCTTTAAAAGCTAGCAGTCCGAATAGTAAAGATAAATTATTTTGTAAAGAAGATTGGGTAAAATTGTTGGCCACGGTAAAAAAATTTTTATTCATCTCCTGGTGAGGAGAAGACCGACGAGTTGTTCGAGAAGAAACCCCGCGATAATTGTCCATACATTACAGTTTTATTATTTAGAAAAAAGATTTGTGGATTGTTAGATTCAGGATGTACCACGACTGTAGTAGGTTCATTAGCACTACCGTTGTTGGTTCGGTAGATTTACCAATTCAAATTAGCAAGCAATATGGCAGTTGTTCCTTCTCTTCCGCATTATTTCATCTTTGTAAACGATTTTACAAAATTTTTTGGGTTAGTTGCCGGCTTTAAATACGAGAAGTGGCACATCTATGACGACTTAGCAAACGATGTTTCGAATGCTAATAGACAATTAAGTCCTATAGCTCAATCACACCATTTATGTAGCATCGACGACTTAACAAACGCACAGAGACATCTTCTACTTTTACTCTGTAGTGTTGTCCTGTAAAATAATTTAAGAAAGTAGTGGCGCCGTAAAATATCCGTAGAATAGGAACCCCTCTGATAGTCTTTATAATTAACCACGGGCGATAGAGTCCCAAGCTACCCCGGAAGATTCCAAAGGTCATTCTAACTACGGATAAGACTACAACTCTGTCAAGACCTTTGTGAATACATCGGGAGTTGATAATAGTGTATTAACCACCCGAGCCGAGTGTTCAGATTTGTCTTTGATTACTATTCCTGGTTGGTATATAGATAGTCGGACACGTCTCAAAAAAGTCAAACGACGAAGATCGTTGCTGTTTTCTATGAATGATAAATTGACTTCATTTGGAGGATGTTCAACATTGGAAATGGTTTATGGATTCTAGTTCTTCAAAAACATGAGTGTATGTTTGACTGCAGTGGTTATCGCTTTCGTACACAGTTTCAATTGGTATAGAATCGTTATTCTGTGGAGTTGAATTTTTGATAGGCAGGCAGTAACCATCCATATTTACAATTTGAGAAATATTTAATTCCGTATAATTTATATTATTTATAAATGTCTCCCATTTCGATGGACCTGCACCTTGCCGAAGTTCTTAATTACTAGAACAGGTGAAATGGCTTGCGTGTTCTAATGAGCTAAAGAGCCAAACTACAAGTCCAACCAAAGTAGTAGGGTCGTTAGTGAGGAACCAGACTAAGACAGGTACCCGAAAGAGGGCAGCGGCTCTTTCGGTACTTAGATTGGCAGAGACCATAGGGGTCGGTATGGCAGTCTAAGAAACACTACCGCGATGTGGAAGGCAACGGAAAACCACCACATTATCTCCCAAGTACACAGCGTACTTAAATTGTAACAAACATGATGGCATTCTCTGGGGTAAAAGATTCCGGAGTTAAAATAGTCCCCCATTCGGATCTCCGGGAAGGGACTACTTCGGAGGATGCGATCGGAAAGTTAAAAATAAGAGTCGGAAACATTCTGCGAGTCGGAGCGTGGAATGTTAGAAGTATGAAGCAAGTAGGTAAGCTAGAGAACCTAAAAATCGAAATGAATAGGTTATCACTAGACATAGTAGGGATCAGCGAAGTTCGGTGGCCAGAGGCGGGGGAATTTTGGAGTGGAGACTTCAGGGTAATTCATACAGGAGCAGAAGAAGGAAACTTGGGTGTGGGGATAGTTATGCGGAAAAAGATAGGATACTGTGTAGAAAATTACTTACAAAAGAACGAAAGAGTACTCATGGTTAGATTGGAATCTAAACCGGTAAACACAGTAATAATACAAATATACATGCCCATCTCTAGCTACAGTGACGAAGAGGTAGAAACCATCTACAAAGATATCGAAGACATATTAAGATACGTAAAAGGACATGAAAATTTAATAATTACGGGGGATTTTAATGCCGTGGTAGGTGAGGGTAGGGAAGGAGCGGTAGTAGGTTTATTTGGTTTAGGCACGAGAAACGACAGGGGAAATATGCTGGTATAATTTTGCGACAAGAACGATTTAATCATCACAAACACATTATTTCAACATCATGCTAGAAGATGATATACGTGGAAGATGCCAGGAGATATAGGAAGATATCAAATAGATTATATTCTTGTTAGACACCGGTTTAGGAATCAAGTAAAAGACTGTAGAAGCTACCCAGAAGCAGATATAGATACTGATCACAACATCGTAATTATGAAAGCCGCACTTAAATTTAAGCATGTGAAAAAAGAAACGGAAATAGGCACTTGGACTTAGAGAAACTAAAAGATAAAGATGTTCAAGAAAGATTCGAAAAAAAAGTCAAATGAATTGCTCAAAGATATCGGGAAAATATCTGATACTAAGGAAGTAGAAACCGAATGGAATAACATTAAATCCAGCCTAGACATGGCGGCCATAGATATTCTGGGGTATACACAAAAAGAAAATAAGAAACCATGGATAACAAAGGATATCCTGAATTTAATAGAAGAAAGACGAAAATACAAAAATAAATCAGACGAAACAGGAAAACAGAGATGCAAAGCCATAAAATGGGAAATTATTCGAAAATGCAGGAAAGCTAAAAAACAATGGATTGATGAAAAGTGCAAAGAAGTACAAACGAAGATGGAAATAAGAAAGACAGACGAAGCATACAAATTAATTAGAATGAATTTTATGGATATAAAACTGTATAGCAAAAATATAAGGGACGCACAAGGAAACGTCATTATAGAAAATGTAGAGAAAGTGGGTAGATGGCAAGAATATATAGAGAATTTATATGCAGCAGAGGAACTAACTGCATTAGAACAAGAATCAGACATTGAAAATGATGACTTGGGATATCCTATACTTAGAGATGAGTTTGAATTAGCATTAAAGGTCTGAAAAATGGTAAGGCGACGGGTACAGATAAGGTGCAAGCAGAAACTCTAAAAGCCGCTGGACAAGCAGTAACAGAACGTCTCTTCCAACTTGTAAGCTATATGTATGAGACAGGCGAGATACCCAAAGATTTCAAACGTAACATCATAGTAACTATACCAAAAAAGAAAGGTGCGGTTAGATGTGAAAATTTTCGAACAATAAGTCTGACAGCACACGTGTCAAAAATATTAACTAGAATTGTGCAAAGACGAATGGAAAAACGGGCTGAAGAAATACTAGGAGAAGACCAATTTAGGTTTAGGAGAAACAGGGGAACACGGGAGGCTATTTTAGCTCTGAGAGTGATAATGGAGAAAACAATAGAAAGAGGGAAAAGCGTGTATATAGGGTTTGTAGATCTGGAAAAAGCATTCGACAATGTAAACTGGAAAAAAATGTTTGAAATACTCAAAAAGATTGTAATGAGTTATAGGGATAGACGAATAGTACATAGCTTATACAAAGAGCAAACAGCAGTAATAGAATTAGAGCGGGAACGTGGAGAAGTAAACATTAGGAAAGAGGCGAGACAGGGATGTGCCCTATCCCCATTGATTTTTAACTAGTACATAGAAGAGGCAATGAATACTGTCAAATGCAGGAAGACATTTGGAATTACTATGTAAGGGCAAAAAATTGATATGCTTAGATTTGCAGATGATATAGCGGTATTAGCGTCTAGCAAGGAAAGGTTAGAAGCTGCTCTTAATGAAATGGAAACGGTTCTAACAGAGAGACAGAGAGATACGGTATGAAAATTAACAAAACTAAAACTAAAGTACTAGTATGCAAGGGTGGGGAAAATAAATCAAAAACAAGAATACAAGTATTTAACACGAATCTACAAGAGGTTAAGGATTTCTGCTACCTAGGAAGCCAAATAACGCAAGATGGGAAAAGCACAAAAGATATAAAACAAAGATTAGCACAAGGTCGTACTACATTTAACAAGAAAAAGCAACTTCTGTGTGCAAAGACAGCAAACATAGAAACAAGGAAAAGATTGCTTAAAACATATGTGTGGAGCACAGCACTGTACGGCTGTGAAGCCTGGACAGTAGGAGAAGCGGACAAGAAAAAGGTAGAAGCCTTTGAAATGTGGTGCCACAGACGTATGATTAAGATATCATGGTTAGACAAAGTTAAGAACGAAGAGGTACTAAAAATGGTAGGGGGAGAAAGAAATATGTGGAAAACGGTAAAAAATAGGAGAGATAGGATGATAGGCCACATACTACGGCATGAGGAAATAGTGCGGAATATATTAGAAGCAGAGGTAGGAAAAAAGAGAAGAAGAGGTATACCTAGGTTAGACTACTGCACACAGATAGTAAAAGATGTAGGCTGTAGGAGTTTCAGGGAGATGTGTAGGCTAGTCCAGAATAGAAATCAATGGAGGTACGCATCCAACCAGTCCCAAGATGGATAAACTGTTGACGAAAAAATAACTATGCTTAAACATGATGATTATTATAAGCAATTACAAGAAGTGGTTGGGCAATATTCTCGAATAATGTTAAGGGTGTGAAAGGATTCACTGGAAAATTATTTCGGCAAATGTCTAAATTTTGGGAATCTTGGTAGCCACAGGCTGCTTAACCCCCGTCACTGAATCTCGGTGAAATAAGGCATAAAATTAGAAAACAATAGAAGGGGAGCGAGCTGTATACACATGCTGTGTGAGAATTTCAGGGAACTATGTAGGCTAGCTCAGAATATAAATAAGTGCAGGTACGTGTCCAACCGATTTTGAGACGTAAAACCTAATGACGAAAAAATAAGTGCAGATAAATTTGATGATTAGTATAAACAACTAGTTGCTGGTTGTAAAATATCTGAAACTAATGTTGACTGTGCGAAAAGATATATTGGAAAATATATTAAATCGGTAAATGGTTAAGTGTTGGGGGAACTTGGCTGCCACAGGCTGCTTACCTCCCTTCACAGCCACTGAATATCAAAGAAATAGGGTATACAATTGTAAAACAATAGAAGGTGACCGAACTGCATCTAACAAGAAAGAACAGCGCCTATGATGAAAGACCACAAACATAGAACAAGAAGAAAATTGTTGAAAGCATATGTGTGGAGCATAGCACAGTATACCTATGAAATACGGGCAGTCTGAAACGCAGACAGAAAAACGGTAGCAGCCTTTTGAAATACTGTGCTTCAGATGTATAAGGACGATAGCATGGACAGACAAAGATAATAACAAATAAGGTAGAGAAATAGTAGGGGAACAAGGATATCTGGGGAAAAAGATAAAAGAAATAAAAGTGCAGAATACGTTCTAAGGCATCTTTGGGGAATAGTATGGGATATATTACAAGCAGAGATATGAAAAAAGAGGTAGATGTAGACCTAGATCAGATAGTGATAGATGCAAACTGTGCAAATTTCAGGGAAATCTGTAGGTTAGTTCAGAATAGAAAACAATGATGGTACGCGTCTAACCAGTTCCAGGACTGAAGACCTAATGATGATGATAAATGTTTCAGAACTTAAATGCGCTGTATACAAATTTGTCTGAATTGAGAATGCGCCTGGCATTTCATTAGCAACTGAAAAGTTTTCATTTGAAAATAACGCTGCACGGTTGTGTACCAGATTGTGTGGTGTCGTCAATGTATAAAACGCCCTTGATTCAGGATGATAGCTTTTCGGTTTCAAAGCAGAACTAACAGTTTCCGTTTTATTTGCATTTGCCAGGTGTATTATCCTGTCAACCCTCTTCATTGTTACGTATATTCTTGAACAACTGAAAATAACCTAGTTGTATGCAATGTTTACGACAATGTTATTAGAATGACTACCACAAAAACATATGAACAGCTGCAGCAGATCACATACAAAAATATAGAATTTTGTAAGCTTACTTTATGTTTTCAGAGTATTTATAATTATATACTAGCATTGTTTTTTAAAACTTATCAGGTTAGAATGTATGTAAGGTAGCGCAATATATTCTAATAATAATCAATTCACATAAAAAGTAATATAATACAGAATACAGTTAAGTAACGCCTGTGCATTTGGTAAAAACCGTTAGATTATCTTCTAGTTAAATAAGAGACTGAATGACGGGACGAAGTGACTACCGAAACCCTCAACGCACGCATCAGCTTCTTGATAAGAATTGTATCTTAAACAACCTTAACTAATATTGTATCAGTGCTTTAGGGCATTTTAAACTTGTAGTTGCACATATGCATTTTTAAGTTAGACTTTGTAGACATATTTCGCACATAACTTTACTTGATAGTTATGGCGAGCACCAGATACAAAGGTATAAGCTACAAATGTCGGATACGACTTTCTAGCTTGAAAAGTTAAAATATTACGTCATATTTTGAAAAACGTAAGTGCATTTTAACATATTTACAATGCAGATCGACTTTTTAAGATATATGTAGTAGCTCAATTCACTCCAAATAACAAGAATCCGTGCAAAGCTGAAAATGTTACGAGGGCAGATTTATTATCTACTCTTGACAAGAAAACAATGTACAGGGCAGGTATTCCATTTTAAAAACCAAAAACAATTACATTTTGATTAGAGCAATCGCCTTGGAAAAGCTTCGTACGTATTTAGTTAATTAACTGTTATTGAAAATCAATGACCCAAATAGATCTCAAAAATTTTGATTAGAGACATAGTAACATAGCTCCAAATATGACTCCATTTCGATATTAAGGTGACAATATCTTCAAGACGTTACACTAAGTTACATAAAATCTATACATTTTCAAGTGGCAATGTCATGGGGAATCCGAATTTGCAAAAATAGAAAGGGAATTTCATTTAGAAAATGCAGACTTGGGTCAGCATTTTTTGTCAATCACCCCGTATGCACAAAAATATTTTCAAAATGTAGGTACAATTATCATGTATTGCCATTTTCAAGTTAGTTAAAGAGCAATTGTCCGTTCAGGCACTAAACAGACACCCTCTACACTCTAGTTACAACTTCGTAAATTTCAAACATCAGCGATCTTTCACTATCGTTTTGTATATTACCTGCAATCTTCGGGTTTTAATATCAATAATTTGAAAACAATCGTTTTAATTAACTCATTCCAAAAAATTACTTATATCAGTGATATTGCATGACCAGGACGACTCTTGTGTAAACCTTTCTAAAGCGAAAAATTACACGCTTATGAAGTTGACATTACCTTCTTTAGATTTTAAAAACAATGATAGTTCCTGTAGCACCTTGTGTAGTTGTAAAATTCCTGATAGAAAATAAAAAGAGTACTATTAATATCAAAAAATGAAAATGAAAATGTGTCGTGCATGGCACCTCCCTCTCTGAACTTGAACAGAACAATAAATATTACAGCTTTTAGCTGAATTCCCGTTAGTTCTATTCGAGTTCCAACTCTGTATATAATTAAAATAAATATTGTTACAATTACGTTATTTACATAACCAACGTATATTGTACCTAGCACGACACTCGCATTTTCTGAGGCGTGGATCGAAGTTTTCGATGAATTGTAATAAACACAAATATTTTAGGCAGAGTTGTGACGGTTAACTATTATTAAATAATTTTGTAACTTTTGACTCCAGCAAGACACGCGATGAAAAGTATTATACAGGTGATTTGTCGAATTTTTTGCGGCGTAGATCAATAGTTATCGATAAGTTCTAACGAGTCCAAACATTTTTAGGCAGAGATCAGATGGCTAACTATTATTAAATAATTTTATAACTTTTAGCGCCAGCTGGGACACTAAGTGAAATAGTGTCCTGCTTATGATTTACCACAAATTTTTGATGCGTGAATAGATAGTTTTCAATAAGTTCTAGTAAGTACAATCATTTTTGGCCAGAGTTCCGACCGCTAACTATTATTAAATAATTTATTACATTTCTGCGCCGGCACAACACGCGCTGAAACGGTCTGATGCTGACGAATTCTCACCCTTTTTTCGACACAATAAATGTCGGGACGATTCAAAAGAACACCTTAGTATACACATTTTGAACTAATGTCGCCTGTACAGCTGTACATAGAAGAATTTAACATTATATATATATATATATATATATATATATATAAATTGCTGTGTTTAGCCCGATTATTATTTTGAGCCCCACGATTTGGCATCATAAATTTGCTATGATATTACCTGAACAATCGAGCCCCAGCGTTGGGCCGCATAAATTTGCTGTGATTTTCACTTTTGTTTATTTTAGGATTAACGAGCCCCTACGATGGGCGTCACAAATTGCTGTGTTTTTCCCTATTATTATTGTGAGCCCCACGATTGGGCATGTCATATATTTGCTATGATATAGCCCCACGATTTGGCATACCATAAATTTGCTATGATTTTCCCTTCTGATTCCTTTATTATTTTAAGCCCCAATGTTATGAAATGTTAAATTAGGATTTTTACCCCGACTAGCTTACTGAATAGATCTTATTGAATCAAATAAAGCAATTCTATAATACACAAAATAATAATTGATAATATTTACAACACTCAAAATTTTCCTTTTTGTACAGAATATCTACATATACCAGATTTATGTTTTTCTGAAAGCCAGCAAAAATATCTTTTAAATATTCAGGGACCTTCGAACGTTCCAAGATACCTATTCCATTTTCATAAATCTTTAAGTGACCCTCTTTGATGACTCTTACAAATATACAATGTGGCTAATATTAAATCAAAAACAGTTTTCAATAATAAAGTGTATTATGATTGCTAACCTGGAATGGGTTCTGTAGTTATAAATATAGACAGGTCGATTAGTGTACCTTCTTGTCTGCGTGATCTCCCTTTGGACTATATTCATTGTCGTGCAGGGTTCCGGTGTATTTTTTCTATGGGTTTCCACGGTTTTTCATAGAAATTCTTCTTTCGTTATTAGGATGTGCTGGCGCCCATACTTATAGTTCTATGCGTTTTCTTCTCACGTCCCCTCCGAGTTCTTCCGCGGGTAACACACTAGTCACACTGTATACCTTTTAGGGAGTTTCATTTTCCAATTAGTCGTTCAGCATCTACTTTTACCGTGGGCTATTATTTATATCCATAGGAACCCTGTAGATGCTACAAATGTACTCTGGTAGCAGAAAAAGAAAAATGTAACCAATAATCAAATAAACTAATTAACCACAGAACGTTTTGTCCTCCGTCATTCTCCGCTGTGGATTTTATAAGCAAAACAATGATCAGAGCTTTCAAACGCACTTACATTAGCGAACACTTATTAACTACATTACTCATAGTGGCAATTTGTGTTCTTTTGATAGACTTTAATAATGCATAAAGATGCTCTATGCCCATATATGATCTGTTAGTTACCAAACGAGTAGCAGCTGATAGGCACATTTACAATTGAATTTGAAATGATAATATATAAATGACAAATAAATGTCAGAAAAACTTGTGGGAAGGAAGCTACAACAATAGTATTACTCAGGATTATTTTCTCAAATTTTTGAGCGTCGTGTATCGTAAGTGAATTTAAAATCGCACAGTAATAAAAACGTTTTATGTTGTTCTATTGTAGAATCGTTTCAAGTTTGCTTTCAACATTTTCACTTAATAAAATATGTTCCTTGATCGTCAGAAAAACAAAGTTTAAGACACTTTATTTTTATTTTTGGGCGTTACAATCTATTACAAAACACCTCCTCTATAAACAGTTCGTAAATGCTATTAAATCTAAATAGTGAGAGCAAAATAGATCGATTTTCTCAAACGATCGGGCAAGAATATGAAATTTCCGATCATTTTTCTTTAAGAAAGACTGTGCATATGCTTATTTCAAATTGCAATAAAAAATTAGGTTAGTGAAATCACACCAAAGACATTTCAGAAACATGATGTATTATATTTGGGCAATACTCAACTAAAAAACTAGCACCTTAGACATAACATGTCTGTAACTTTTTAAATATTTATTTATCTTTCTCTGATGCTAAAAACTGATATTCTAATATCTTGTAACTACAGTTAGCACTAGCAAACACCAAATTTGTAAATTAGATATTTGTTGACCCAATTTAGCTCCATATATCACCCAAGCTACATAATAATTTAAACAGTTTAATTGAATACAGTACTAAGTAAAAAATCGAGTTGGTCCCAGTCCCCTGTCGAATATAATACAACAAATTTATAAATTTGTTTTAATTCCAGCTTTCTAAATTAAGTGTGTTATAAGTAAGGTGCTAAAGTTTCAAATTATTTAACCATTGTGAAGCGAGAGAAGACTAAATTTATAACAAAAAAATTACATTTTTAGTTAAATGCTGGCTATGCTAGCTTTGAACACTCAATATTAGGTTTGGTAGCAAATTACCATGAGAGCGCGAGGGGTTACTCAAACGAGTTTGGTCCTACCTTTCCAAATTTCGTACCACGTGGCGTTAGGTATACTTTTACAATTGCTAGAGTCAAAATTAAATTAGGTAACTAGTGGAGTGGGGTAACTAACACGCTCTAGGTTTTGACTGTAGTTTTGTATTATTTTAATATACATTATGTACATACTTCTGTCCAAGAGCTTAATAGTTGAAGTATACTGTGGGTAAACATTTTTGAAAAGTCTGGCGGGTAATGTGTTCACTTTTTCTAAAATATATGTTGCATGGTAGACATGGCTATCACGTTATAAATACAAAACCTAATGCAAACAATATCATGATGCTAGGGCAGGCCACAGTACCAAAGTAACCAGTATATTATGCATAATAGCTTTCCTCAACATTTCTTTAAACAAGAAGAGTAAAATAAAGAATTATCTCGGACTAAATTAGGGCAATAGAGTCTCCTCCTCAATTATCAAAACTATTATACAAATTGTTAAAGTAGCTTTAACATTTGCAACTTCGCGGTTCTGATTTCATACATTTTAAAGATCTTTACTAGGTTTCAGGGTATTTCAGAATAAAGTACCGAAAACTGGAGAATATATAGATCTTGACAAGTTATCAAGAAAAGTTAGATAACAGTTTCCTGTAAACCCACCCGTTTCCATTACACGGGTTAATGAAGTGATATTGAAAAATACTTGTTTTTTAGAATACTTTCATTTAAGGTAGAGACTTTAACTTGAAAATAGGTACACGTTAGTTGTTTACTAATATGAATTATTACACTTTATTTCGACAAAATAAGATAATCCATTGGCGTAGAATAAGGGGGTTATCAAACAATTTTGACCTATACTTTTTGCACGCCCTGTATTTCATAAAAATTGAAACTCGTAATTATTCCTCACACAATTTGCCACAGTAAAGGTACTCTTGGCTACTCTCTGTAGAGCTTTCCACTTTCGAGTTTTTTTAAATTAAGTTATACTCAACTCATGCATAAAAAACAACGTACTATTAATTCCTTAAAAAATGCAAAGGTTTATTTTATGAATCGAAACTGGTATCTGATTTAAATCAAATACATTTAGTAAAAGAAATGCATTTAATAAACTTGTCAGTGTTTGCAAACTGAAGAATATTCGACTCTACAAGCTAAAATTTACTTACTGAACCGCTACAAACTACAAAATAAACATTAGCTCATGTCGCTCATTATTTAAGTAAATGTTCAAATTGACGTCCTCCAACTTGAATACATTTTCGGGCTCGTTTCTTAATCTGGTGAGTAGTTTTTTGTAGAATAATCCGAGAATTGGTTAAGTCCCTAAAAGCGTTTTCCATCCTCTCTCTTAACTCTTGAACAGTATTAATAGGTTCAGAATAAACTTTTTGCTTTAAAATACCTCAAATTCCATAGTCCATAGGATTTAACTCAGGGGACCGAGGTAGCCAATTAACAGGAGCATTTACTCCACGTCCAATCCACTTGCCAGAAAAATTGTTTTTTAACCACTCCCTTACAGTTAATGCAAAATGAGATGTTGCCTCCGTCATGCATGAATTACATGTTAAGTGTTCGATAACAAGAAACATCTTCAAATAAACCTACTAAATGTTCTGTTAAAAATGCTGTATATCGCTCTCCAGTTCATTTTCTTCCAAAATAAATTGTCCTATCAGCTGATTATGTATTTTCGAGCCCAAATATTTATTTTAAATTTATGCTGAAAACGGTTGATTTTTGTGAAATGTGGGTTTTTATCTGACCACGCATGCTCATTATGCATGTTAAATATGCCATTTGTACTAAAGGTTACTTCATCTGTAAAAAGAATATTGTTAACAAATTCATTATCTCTTCCAATTTGTCTTAGCAGCCAGTCGCAAAACTGGACTCTAGGTTGGTAGTCGGTTTCTAAAATGTTTTGAACTTGTTGCAGGTAATACGGATATAGCTGTTGGTCTTTTAGAATTCTCCAATATGTTACCTGACAAACTCCCGTTTGTAGTAAAAGTCTTCGGGTATTTATTCCTGGGTTCTCTTCTACTAAATTTAAAACATTTTCTTCATTTCTCAATGTGCGTTTTACTCTTTCACTTCCACGATGTTGAGCAGCAGGTAAAACAGTTCCAGCTTCCCTTATCCGTCTATCAACTGCCACAAAAGTATTTTCTTTCTATTGGGAACAATGCGTCCTGAATATTTCTCTGCATATCTCCTTACAGCTTTTTCAGAAATGCCTTGGCATTCTCCTAGTAACAAACACATATCAGCATATTCAGAAAATGTGTATGTTTCCATTTTGTGTTTATTAACAAAATAATAAGAAATAGCAAGCTATAGTTATGTATTGAACGAGCATAACTTTTGTCAACTAGATTCAGCAACAGTTTGTAAATATTTGTATTTTAATAGTAAAACTAATATGAATGAAACATTATTTTTACGAAATATGTACATGTTTGTCAACTTACTGTATTTGATTTAAATCAGATACCAGTTTCGATTTCATAAAACAAAACTTTGCATTTGTGAAAGTATTAATAATACATTGTTTTCATGCATGAGTTGAGTATGACTTAATTTAAAATATCTCGAAAATGGAAAGCTCTACAGAGATTAACCAAGAGTACCTTTTTGTGGCAAATTGTATGATGAATAATTACGAGTTTTAATTTTTATGAAATGCAGGGTGTGCAAAAGGTATAGGTCAAAATTGTTTGATAACCTCCCTTATTCTATGCCAATGGATTGATTATCCTATTTTGTCGAAATGAAGTGTAATAATTCGTATTAGTAGAAAATTAACGTGTAACTATTTTTAAGTTAAAGTCTCTACCTTACATGAAAATATTCTAAAAACAAGCATTTTTCAATATCACTTCATACCCCGTATAATGGAAACGAGTGGGTTTACAGAAAACTGTTATCTAACTTTTCCTGATAACTCGTCAAGATCTATATATTCCCCAATTCACGGTGCTTTATTCTGAAACATCCTGTATATAAATATACAAGGTAAGTTGATAAATACCAGCCTATTACAGTTAATAAGATGAAATAATAACTTAGACGTTTTATGCAAAGCCCAAATGATCATTTCAAATCGAGCTAGTAATTGAAAGAAGGAAAATAAGGCTTTAGACAAAACTCGAACCTGTATCTTGGTCTTTCGCGGACTATGCGTTTTCCAATTACGCCACCGAGAGCGATGACGATTATTGGAAAATTTAGAAATCTGAATCGTGTACACAACCATACATCAACCTAACTTTCAAGTACGTTTGGCATTTTTTGTCAATCATTTCTGACAGTGTCAAAGTTCGAGTCCTGTCCATGACCTTATTTTCCTTTTTTCAATTACTAGCTCAATTTGAAATGATCATTTGGGCTTTGCATAAAAGTCTAAGTTATTATTTCATCTTATTAACTGTAATACATTAGTATTTATCAACTTACCTTGTATAATAACTATATATATATATATATATATATATATATATATATATATACACATATCACTATAATATTGAAGTAAACTTACCTATACAACAGACGCAGAATCTCAAATTTAAGGATCTACTTCCTCGACTATTTCAGTTGGTGAAACATAAACACTCTCCTGCTGGAAAAGATGAAAAGATTAGTATACTAACACTTACTAAAAATTTGTAGAGTACAAATATTTACAAATAATAATATAGAGAAAAATGCAAACAAGTTCAGTATAAATCATATAAAAATAATTAAAGAAGTTGCCAAAGTTTCACCTTGCACCCCGAGTAAGCTAATGTTGAACTTACAGCGTCAGTATACTTTCACTACTGTGCTTACTCTTTTTAAAAAATACTATTCAGAAACATACGCGCTAATTGCCTTTTGTTATAGAAATTTTTAATTAATTAAATCTTAAAACTACAACTTCTCACAATAAAATTATTAAATACAAAATGCCAGTTTGAATATTTATATAAAGCCTCTTACATACAAAAAACACAAATCTTAAAAATAATCTCGTGCCTTGGAAAAATTCCTGACTTACCAATTATCAATCACGACAGGATAATTCTTTAAACAAAATTACACACGACATTAACCAGCACAAAGCCAAATAAACCAAGTTGCACGGAACTCAATCTCCTTAGATGAGGTATAATAAATTTTACTTTACCTGGTTAAAAGTTGAGGAAGATTTGAACGGAAATTAAAGCAGTATTTAAAATTGAACCAAGCTATTGAAGGACTATTTAAAGTAATATTTGAAAACCTAAAACAACTCATATTTTCAAAATTAATTTAGAATATACAGGTCTACTTACGATCTCTCAGAATAGACCAAATCAACCAGCTAACTTCAGACACTTTTAATTACAATATTAGTCCTTGTACTAAATCTTATTGAGCACAGTTCTTTGGAATTGTTTTACTACTTCGCAGAATAACAGGAATAATCATTTTAAAGTTACACTAGTCCTATATATAACGTCTAAATCAGGTTATAAACAGCCATGCCTTTGGAAAATTCCCTATATTACTCAAATATGAAATTCCTTACTAATCACGTAATTTAAGCCAATAGCAAACGTTTCAGCTCATAACAATCTTTCATTTGACGAGAACTTTGATTAATGCAAAAGCGACTTCATCTTCTATACATAGATTACAATCATTTTTATTACTGAACACTCCAACCTTTATAAATAGCAAATTTATTTCACTATCGCTCCTTATCGTGCAAAAGTTGACTTTTATATGAATGGAATAACTAGATAATAAGTGACTAGTTACTTATAGTACTTTTATATTGAGAATTTAAGCAAATTTATTTCAGCAAAATAAACAACTCTTTTTATTGAAATTTCTACCTAAATACGGCATGAATAATAACGGGTGATTTTTTTGAGGTTAGGATTTTCATGCATTAGTATTTGACAGATCACGTGGGATTTCAGACATGGTGTCAAAGAGAAAGATGGTCAGTATGCTTTGACATTTCATCATGAATAGACTTACTAACGAGCAACGCTTGCAAATCATTGAATTTTATTACCAAAATCAGTGTTCGGTTCGAAATGTGTTTCGCGCTTTACGTCCGATTTATGGTCTACATAACCGACCAAGTGAGCAAACAATTAATGCGATTGTGACCAAGTTTCGCACTCAGTTTACTTTATTGGACATTAAACCAACCACACGAATGCGTACAGTGCGTACAGAAGAAAATATTGCGTCTGTTTCTGAGAGTGTTGCTGAAGACCGTGAAATGTCGATTCGTCGCCGTTCGCAGCAATTGGGTTTGTGTTATTCGACCACATGGAAGATTTTACGCAAAGATCTTGGTGTAAAACCGTATAAAATACAGCTCGTGCAAGAACTGAAGCCGAACGATCTGCCACAACGTCGAATTTTCAGTGAATGGGCCCTAGAAAAGTTGGCAGAAAATCCGCTTTTTTATCGACAAATTTTGTTCAGCGATGAGGCTCATTTCTGGTTGAATGGCTACGTAAATAAGCAAAATTGCCGCATTTGGGGTGAAGAGCAACCAGAAGCCGTTCAAGAACTGCCCATGCATCCCGAAAAATGCACTGTTTGGTGTGGTTTGTACGCTGGTGGAATCATTGGACCGTATTTTTCAAAGATGCTGTTGGACGCAACGTTACGGTGAATGGCGATCGCTATCGTTCGATGCTAACAAACTTTTGTTGCCAAAATGGAAGAACTGAACTTGGTTGACATGTGGTTCCAACAAGATGGCGCTACATGCCACACAGCTCGCGATTCTATGGCCATTTTGAGGAAAACTTCGGAGAACAATTCATCTCAAGAAATGGACCGGTAAGTTGGCCACCAAGATCATGCGATCTGACGCCTTTAGACTATTTTTTGTGGGGCTACGTCAAGTCTAAAGTGTACAGAAATAAGCCAGCAACTATTCCAGCTTTGGAAGACAACATTTCCGAAGAAATTCGGGCTATTCCGGCCGAAATGCTCGAAAAAGTTGCCCAAAATTGGACTTTCCGAATGGACCACCTAAGACGCAGCCGCGGTCAACATTTAAATGAAATTATCTTCAAAAGTAAATGTCATGGACCAATCTAACGTTTCAAATAAAGAACCGATGAGATTTTGCAAATTTTATGCGTTTTTTTTTTAAAAAAAGTTATCAAGCTCTTAAAAAATCACCCCTTATAAGCAAAACAAACATCTATTTAGATAATACAAAATGTAGCCTCATACACCAAGCGTTATTTATGGAAATGTAGGCTTTTATGATTAATTACTGCGCATTTTAATTTTGCACTTATTGATCAAAATGACATGTTTTTCTCATCGATATATATATATATATATATATATATATATATATGTGTGTGTGTGTGTGTGTGTGTGTGTGTGTGTGTGTGTGTTTGTGTGTGTTTTATGTCTTGGTGTCGGGGGAATTCTCAAATTATTGCTGTGACCTAGGTACCACGAACTGTATTAATGGAAATGAACCAGTAAATATGAAATTATTGTCTTACCTTCCTTTTTTTTCTTTGCCTTGCTAGTTCAGCAAAAACTATACTGTGAAATTAACAAAATAAAACGAAGCCGCAATATCAAGAAACAAGTATACACTAAAAAACATTTTTGTTTCATACAAAAGAATATAGAATGGTTTACAGCTTAATTTCATACATGAAAATTATTCCTAAATTATTACTCAAGTATTCCTTACCTAATCTTTGTTAATATGTACAAAATCCTCTTTAATTCATAAGTGGATAGTTCTCATTTACTACCCCGCTCGTGTGTATGATAAGCGAATGATGCTCCACAGATAACTTATTGAAGGTCAAAATGCTCGAACTTCGACCTGAAAATTTGATGGTATTTATCCGCTTAGGCGGCTCCGTGGCGTCGTGGTATGTGTGTTCTACTACGCCCAAGGTCCCGGGTTCGAATCCCGACACGGTCCGCTTGAAAAATGCTAGGCGAGCATTTATCACAAAAATACACCCTCGTTCGGATGAGAGGTAAAATGGAGGTTCCATGTGTGAGTGTTGTCAGGCATGTTAAAGATCCCTATCTTGCTTGGAACAGCAAGGGTTCGGCAAAATTCCAAATTTTCTAGGTAAAAAAAACTCGCTTCCTGGCCAATGTAGTACCTTCGGGTAAAACATTGGAAAATCACATGTAAGGTATTTATCCGCTTCACAATTAATAAAATTGAGAGCTTATTCTGATTTAAATTGCAAAATATTCAAATGACCTTATCAATTAACAAACAAAGAATCAAAATTTTTTACTTGCGATGTCAAATACCACTTATTCAACTTGTAATTAAAGGTATTAAATGCTTCCTGTTTTCATTTCCAGTTTCCATTTAGCAAACGAGTTCACAAACGTGCATTTTCTATTTTTCCAGCAATTTAATTCAGTAGTAGCTCTTGTATCGAGGAAGGTTCAATTTTCTTAGTATTTTACAAACAATTATGTTTCATTAAATAATTGCGTTTCAGGATTTCTATGTTTCAAACTACTCAAACTTATAAGTTTCATGTAGTAAACTAATTTAAAGCTAGCAGCTCTGCTTTGAATCTTACATGACGAATGTCGAATCAAATTTTGAATGTCGAATGTTGCATATTCTTTGTTTTAGGAAAGAAGGAATGCCGTTCTTATTCAGATCCGGTTTACATACAAAAATTATCTCATAGGTAACTTTCCAGAGTTTTCCGATTTATTTAGAAGCACGAGTCCCCGCTGATGCAAGAATTTATGCCGATTTCACATTTTAACGATCCAATTAGTGTCAATTGTCGTGATTTATTATTATCGTAAAAGCAACATTTATCCTCATAACGCATGGAGTTAATGATCGCTCTCTTTCCTCTTATTGTACTATGGAACGCTTTTCAACCTGCTTCTCTATCTTATATGGGTTTTTAATCGTCGCGTGTTTCCATGAAACGGAACGTTTATACCTTTATGCGACATAATTGACTTTTACAACAGTTCTTAGTAACGTGACGCATTCTTTAGCAATAAAAAAAATTCTGGAATTTATGCTTTATTTAAAACTCTTGAAATGAAGTTTAAATGTTATCTATACAAGGGGAAAAAGTGTGAAACATATTTTCTTTCTCGAAAGACTGTATTGGTACGTTTGTACTTAAAAATGGGATCAACAAACGCATCCTCTCTTAAAGTCATGATCTAATACAGATGGAATTTTAATTCGTAATAAGTGACTTCAATTAGACTTCTGAACTAACTCTGAACTCTAACATCAGCAAAGTTTGACGAGACTAACAGCGAAGGTTTGTTGCGGATACCCTTAAATGCAACTACGCTCAACAAGTGCTTACCAAAAATAACCGTCCAGAAAGTGTAGAAACTAAACGGTAAATAACGGATATAAACATAAATGTTTAAGTTAAACTATTCTCGTTGTGGAAGCTGTAAGAAAAAGGTACTCATAGACTTATTTTATAAATGTAAACAACAAGATACAAAAAAAAGGAACACAAAACGTAAATGTTCTGAACATGTATACTTAAACTCACACCTCTGTGGACGCTCAACTAATTTTGAGGAGGATTACTCTTCACTTTTAGTATAAACTTTTATAATTAGAGTATTTGCCATTTAATTTAAGGTGGAATAATTAGTGTTAATCATATAATAATTTTTTGTTTGTAAGAGTATTTACCAAGGAAAGTGTGGTCAGAGTTGGAGACACTCTTTTTTTTTAATAGATTATCTGTCACGGACTTTTTGACCAAACAAACTTTACAAGCGTGAGAATCATAACAAGCTAAACTATCCATAAGAGCAGAAATTTTGTTCTGTAAATTTAAAATAAGGTAAAGAACACTTTTATAATTAAGTAAATAAGTACTTCTTAGAAATTATTTTATGTTTGAAAGAAACGATATGCTTTTGTACGAGAGAAAATATTTCATACTGTATAAATGCTTTAATATTGCTGTTTGACTTCATTTTGAAAACTCTAACATCTCCGTTGAGCTAGCCAGGCAAAGTTAGAAAGGAAGGTAAGTGAACAATTTCAAAATTTACAATTTGCTGTATCTGTATCACAGCACTCTTTCAGCGGCGCCTTAACGTGCGGCCATTTTCATATCAATATATATAAAAATGAATGAAATGTGCCCCTATGTTGGGTGTCAATAAAAATTCTTTGAATTATAGCCTGAAAGTACCCGAATTACCTTGCTAGCTCAGTCTGAATGAAACGATAAGGATCTAACGTCAAACTTATAATGACATCTAATATTCGTTAACAAACAATCTTTCAAATAACAATTGCTACAGCCACATACACTTTTCGTTAATATACATTATCTAAAAGAAAAAAAATTACTTCCATACAAACATTAAAATCTACAATATCGTCCAATATCGTCAGCCTATCTTAAGCAAAAAAAATATTTTAAATGTAGTACATAAAATCTCTCTTCGTAATTAGTATTTCGCAGATCTTCAGACTATGAACAAATTTTTAGAAATGAAAATGAATAATTTTAACTAATCCTTCTTAAACCGAAGTTAAACGTAGCAGATCAGATACATTCAATAAATTCCTTTATAATAGTCATAGTTTGCCGAAAACTTGACCTCATAAAATTTTTAAATTATCCACTTACACTCCAAACTCTTATTTAATCAGACCTACTTAACTAAATAGAGCAAACAGTGTCTTTAAAAAATTTTTAAAACAACGATAGAACTTGCTTTCACAACTGGATTACGCTGATTGTCCTTTTCTGTTAATATCGTAAGCTTGTATCCATGTCCAAATTGTGTAATTAAACTCTATGCATTCTTTCGCAAACTCATATCAGTATCAGTCAACTATTTTACCATCAATTGCATTTAAAAATCCATATCATACTCTTCCGTTTAAATTAAATTACAAGAATTTATCTTTGTTCATTCAAGGTCTCATTATTTACTTCAAAACCGGTTCGCGCATCTACTTAAAAAAGCCACAATTTTCAACGTCGTTTTCTTATCTTTTAGAAATCCATTATTATTGAGCGGACCAATATCTTTACGCGTCGTCAAACAATCTGACTGCCTTCTTTGATTGGTTGATATAATAAAAATTCTACTACGTCATTAAAATGTAGAACCCCCTATCTGGTTTCATTCATACGATTTATGTAGTTTTCCCTGAAATAGGTACTCGTTAGAAATAATTTGACGCTTGAAAGAAACTATGCTGTACATGTTCTATATGATTTTGTATGAGAGAAAATATTTTAAACTGTATAGACCCTTTATGATATTGCTGTGTTTGATTTCATTTTGTAAACTTCAACATTTCCATTGAGCTAGCCAGGTAAAGTAAAGTAAGAAAGCACCGTAAGTCAACAATTTCAAATTTTACAATTTGCTGTATCTGTATCGCAGCACACTTTTAGTCGCGCACCAACGCGGCCGTTATCACACCAATAACTAAGCGGTGACACAACCTGTGGTACAATTAATTCGTCGGAAATTAGAGTTTCTTATATCGTGGGATTTGTTTTTGGAGTTTTTTTGTGATAACTGATTAATTTCCAGTATGACTGATAGGATGAAAGAAGTTCGTGAAAGTTTAAGAGTGAAGGAGTAGAAATTGGTTCTCAAGAAAGCGTTTACATGGAAGAAGTGAAAAAAGGAGAATCCTGAGGTAAAGCAAGACCAGAGTGTAGGAGAATCCCAGGAATTAAAAATGATGGCTCTCATATTAAGTCTAAATCAGAATATGCAGGAATAAAAAGAGAATATAGAAGAAATGGGTCAAAAATGTATCAAGGAAGTGAGTGAGATATCTGATAAAAATACTCAGGAGTTGCGGGCAGAATTTGGAGAGAACATAGCAAAATTGGGGGAAAGTTTAAGATCAGAAAGTGAAAAGAATGAAAAAAACTTTAAAAAGCTAAGTGAAAACTAACTTTGGGCTTAAAAGAAACTAACAAAACCATAGAGGAGATGAAATTTGAAATTAGAGGAGAAAATCAAAAAGGTGAACGAAATAGAGGAAAGTTGTCAAGCTGGATTTAAAACATTGAAAAAGGAGTTAGAGAATTTTGAAAATACATTTGAAACTTTAGAAGATAAGGTTACAAATATTCATGTTGGGGAGCCGATGAGAAGAATTCCAACTAGTGTTCCGTTGGAACAGCACTCAAAATTATATGGGGATAATAAACTTAATCCTGACATTTTTAAATAACCTAAAAACTTTAATACGAGGTGGCTGGGATGAACAAACGAAGTTAAATATTGTAAGGTCCATGTGGAAAGGAAGTGCAGAAATTTGGTTTGGACTGATTGAAAGTGAACTGAATTCGTTAAAAGACTTCGAGATTAAATTTTTAAAATATTTCTGGGGAGGCAACTAGCAATTCAATGCCAACGATGATTTATTGATGGGAAAATACAGTAGCGATTCAGGCATGACAAGGTAGTTGTATGCGCTCAAGAAATTTAGCGTTGCCAAACAACTTGATCCTCCTTTAGAGGACAAGCAAATTATAAAATATTTAGTAGGTCAATTCGAAACTGAAATAAGGCAATGCATAGCCTTACAAAATATTGTTGTTAGAGATGTGCTTTTAAAATATCTACAACATTATGATGATATGAGTCAACCAAGGAGGATGGAGACCAGACCAAGGAGCCAGTCCATGAATACATTTAGATTCCTAAGGAATAATAGATAGGAAAGATATCAAGACAGACAATTTGAAAGGTAGAATATGCAAAAAAATTAATAAATATGAACATGCGCGTGAATTTATAAAATTTGAGTTTAAAAATGATGAAAAAGTTAATGAAAAAAATGATATACTACCTATAATAAAATTGCACGTAGAAGGTAAATAAATAAAATTACTAGTAGATACAGGAGCTGAAGCAACGTTAGTAAGTGAAGGTTTTATTAATTCAGAGGAGTTTATGCAGAAAGTTATCCCTATTAAAAGAAATAATTTAGTATCGCCAAATAATAAGAAGTTTGCAGTTATTAAGAGTATCATAGTTCTGAAGGCGAAGTTGGCAAAGATGGAAGTTGAGCAAGGTTTCAAATAGTGCCAGGGTTAAGAGTTCATGTCATTCTGAGAATGGATCTTATTAGTAAAATGAAAGGTATAATGGATACCGGGAATAGGGTGATAATTACGGGAGATGAGAGGATTAAATGGGACGAAGAATGCCATATAGAAGTACATGGAGATTGTATGAATTTGAATCAATTTGAGAATGAGATGGAAGGTGAAGAAGATAGAAGTTTAAGTATTAAGTGTCCTGGGGCAGTTAGAAGAAAAATTGTAGTGTTTTTAGAGAAAAAGTCAGAATTATTGGAAACTACAGAAGATATTGTTGAACAGATGGAAATAATAGATAAAACTGATGAAAATAGTATGATTGTAAGTGTTGAAAAGAAGATAAAGGAACTTTCTATGTATACAACTCTTAAAAATAAAATGAATATAGGTAGTAAAATATTTAATGATGAAATAATATGTAAAGTAGAGTTTAATAATTCGTTTGGAATAATTGCACTTAGAGAATCAAATCTTTTTGTGAAATGGCGTATGTATAAATATGAAGGAGTAGCGTTTGGTTTGTCAAAAGATTCATTTAAATACGCAGATGTAAGAAGAAATTGGAAGCGTAGGAAAACGAAAGAATACATTGAAGTGAATGAAGACGAGAGAATTGAAAGTGTATAAGTAAACCAGTTTGAGAGAAAATTGGAGGAGGAAGTAAGAATTGCTGTTAAATGTCCAGGTAAAAATATAAATGAAATGGAATCGTTGTTAAGGGAGGAATCGAATGAATTGAAAGATAGAGAGTTAAGAATTGCTACGGATTGTGAAAATAAGTTAGAAGTTATTGTTAGAGTAAACCATTTAAGACTGAAGTTTGTGTATTTAATGAAGAGTAGTTGAAAGATGTTTGACTATAAAGTAACGTAAGTAGGCTAGATAGGGAAATTCTAAACCATAAATTTTTCGACATGAATAGTATAGTTGTGTAGTTGTTGGGACAACTTTATGAAAACTTTATACCCCATATTTTTCCAAGATTGTGATAGTTTAGAGAGGAATGTGTTATAATACGATTATTTATGTATGGAAGAAAATTTTGTTTGAGATGAAACTTGATGAGACCGTGTGTAAATATGAGAAAATTAAAAATAATGAATAGAAATGTTAGATTGTAGATAATATTAGGCTAGAGTTAAGGAAAGTTTAGTTATAAGATAGAAATAGGTGAATTGTTAAAAGGAGAAAAGCCATAGTATGAAAAAAATTATGCGAGTGTATTATAAAACTTATAGAAATAGTTGTAGATAAGTAGTTAGAAATAAATATAGTAAAATTACTCATATATGCGGAAAAATAATGCAGATTTCAAATTTTATATTTTAATTTGGGCGAAAATGGCGTGAAAAGGGGAAGCGAGAGGTCATTGAAACCTAAATGCTACAAATAAATTCCACCAAATAATAAAAGAATCAGGAAAAAATAGAAATTTCTGAAAATTCATAGTTACACCCTATATACTACAAGCGTACTTTTTTAGCCGTTAAAGTGCCAAGCGAAAATGCAATTGCGTGCATGTAAATAATTACTCTGTGTAATATAAGCATTGTAAATACATAGCGATTAATGTGCAGTAGCGGAAAAAACGCAATTCGGTGTTTTTAAATAATCACTCTAAGATAAATACAAAGCCAATTGTTTGTATTAAAATGCACTTTCCGTGCATAAACATAAATAATTTCGTATATTTAAAACCCCAATTTTAATCTTAATTTTGTGTATTAAAACATGTTTTACCGTAAAAGCATATATTTTCTATAAAAATGCAACTCGTTTGCAACATAAAGCTATTAAAGCTTTAAATTAATGATATAAATTGACTTTTGTATTACATAAATTTAATTTTAAATAAAACATGTTCTCGAAATTTTGAGAGAAATAAAGAAAGGATACGTCATCTATACCGAGAACAACGTAAATACCTAATTAATAAACAAACGTTTTACCAAGAAGCCGCAGGAACATAAAAATGCGATAAAGAAACCCATAAAATAGATAAGAACTATTTATTGTCTTTTGCGTTACTACATGATAAGTGCGACGCCACAATTACCTCCTTATGTTAAACAAAACGGGGCAACGCACGTCACTAGAAATAAATCAATCACGCGAGTTGAATTCTCTAATGAATTCTCAGAAGCCTTGCATCATTAAGGTGTAAAATGTTCTATACGGGGCTAGTACATTCTATACGCTTTGAAGTAATCAAAATATATTCTATATAAATGAGGACTTTTATTAAAGAGATTCATTCATAAATTCAATCACGAAAATGTTACTTTGAAAAGATTATTTTAAAGTATGCATTACGCATACCATAATTTATTGATTACAATGTAACACTGAATAACGAGGTCATTCTCAAAATGTAACCCTGATCATAAAGTTAAACGTAATCTGCATATAAATACAGAAGTTATTAAATTTAATGAACATGGAAAATTCTTCTAGATAAAAAGCTATTTAAAAATTAACTTAAATAATTAAGCTGAGGATGCACATTGATTTCTAAATGGAGATGTAAATAATATGAAAATCTTGTAAACTGGAATTTGAACGTTAATTTAAAATAAAGCCAAGAAGCAGAAGATATTTAATTACGAATTGGAGAAGCACTTTGTGGATTTTTGCAAGTATTACGTTTTAATATATTGTGTGTAACTGATAATTGAATATTTGTCACTTAGTTTAAGATGGAGTAAGTCTTAATCATATATTATTTATTTTGTAAGGAACTTTACCAGAAAAGTTTGTGATCAGAGTTCGAAACAGTGACCTTTTAATAGATTATCTGTCAAGGATTTTTTTTGACCAAACAAAACTTACAAGCGTGGGAATCAAAGCCACGTAAACTATCCATAAGAAAAGAGATTTAGTTCTGTAAATTTAAACCTTAATAAGGTAAGAGACGTTTTGATAATTAAGTAAATAGGTATTTGTTAGAAATAATTTGATGTTTCAAAGAAACTATGCTGTAAATGTTCTATATAATTTTGTATGAGAGAAAATATTTTTACTCTATAGATCCTTTATGATATTGCTGTTTGATTTCATTTTGTAAACTCCAGCATTTTCGTTGAACTAGCCAGGCAAAGTAAAGTTAGAAAGCAGGGTAAGTCAACAATTTCGAATTTTACAATTTGCTGTATCTGTATCACAGCACACTTTTAGCAGCGCACCAACGCGGCCGTTATCACACCAATATATAGATACATATATAACGATTTTGGTCGTAATAGACAACACCTCTTTACATGTTTTGTTGTTCATGAAAAGAACAATAAAGAATTGTGTGATTTTGCTATTTTTCGAGAATCTAGTTACTAAAGAAAAAGATCTAACAAAATCAACATGTTTCTCTAAAACATTTCTACGTAAAAGCAAATAGAAACATGACGTTAGCTAATCTAAAAACCAGACTAAGTGGCGTCCTAAAATGAATAGACAGATGTGGTCAAAAAAGCAAGAGTGAAGCTTAGCGAAGTCCCCTGACAGCCCCTGTACAAAGAATTGTTCGTACAAAAATCAAGAAGCAGCCACCTGGGAAACAATGCGTTTTGGGATTCAGTTCGCTAATATGAAGGTAATCAGTTACAATTACAAATAGAAATTTATAATAAAATTAGTTAACTTTTTTGCATTTCCTAGAATTTTTATAATTTATTGAAAAAGCTATAAAGTTGTTCCAACAATTTAAATTTAGTATTCACGTGGTATGTTAAAATGACTTCATTTTAATATCTGATTCCTTTCAAAAGGTACAGTCTATTGACCAGGTGTGCACTTGTCAAGATTTTGCTCGAAAACATCAATAAATTACTAATTCATAAATCTGAAATTTAAAAACTATACATAGCTTCGTCATCTGACTGATTTTAGACATGAGTTGAATAACTTTTAACTTAATTAAAAACAAAAGTTTAATAAGAATAGCAAAGTTAATTTTACAGCCTTCCTTAACCAGGAAAAATCACACCTTTAAGATATACAATTTGAATTCATTTTGGTTAAAAGTTTGTAACATTGACGAACATTCAGCATTAACGATTTTTAGTCAAGAGGTCATAAAATATTAAAGAAGAGTTTCTAAGCTGAAATGCTTTTCTGGAAAATTTTCAGAACTGACGTCTTTCATTTCGTGTACTCTTAAATAATAATCTAGTGATATTAAGTAAGGCAGCATTAAGAAGTTTTTCTTGTAAACATGTTTTGCTAAAATCTTCCATTTAAAATATTCAAAAGAAAAACTATCTGGAAGTACTTTAGAATAACACGACGATATGATGATTGGATTCATTTGTAATTTTGTATGCTCTGGTAATTTATTATTTTGTAACGAACCCTGAAATTTCTTTCAAATAATACTTCATATTAACAGCTTATCATTTAATAAAATTCAGAAATTAAAAATGCACGTTAAGAGAACTTTGGACCCTAAGCAGACTCATTCCGTATCATGTTGCGTCGTTTTATCTTACGACTCACGGGAAATATTTCACGCATCTTCAGAAACAACACTGACTATAAATAGCATGGTGATGAGGAGGTAAAATAGCTCAGCAAGCAGGAGATAATCGCTCGCGTATAAAAATAGCTTTACATGAAACTTAATCACAGGACATATAGAAACGTAATGCAATTATTACAGACTCAAGAGAGCTTGCTTTTAGTTAGGAAGGAATTACAAAATATGCATATGGAGATTATATAAATTATTAATTGCAATGCTGGTTTCTGATTTTGATTTTTTACAACAACGATCGACGACTGACATCAAAACGAAATACACAAAGGTGATTTACTTTATACAATTGAATTTAATTTATAAATTGTTGTGGCTGGGCTTCAATGAGCAGGCTAAAATAAGAAACAAACTTACACGGATAGAAACTGAAATTCAGATTGCGGTGATTTTCTGAGTCTTTCACCATTTGACTTAAGTGTTTGAATTTCACGTAAAACAAATAACGACAAAGAATTTGACAAATTATTGAAAATTATTATAGGCCGATCGGTCTTTCCCATTTTGAAACATTAAGCCTTCAGCTACCCTGATTCTTAAAAAAAGTCCAGCGCATAACCTCTAATATAATCGTAATAGTAATAAAACAGGTGCCGCAACATTTTTGAATTTTTTAAAAATATTTATGTCATAATTAGGCGCCAATTAGGCGCCATTTTGCGCTTCTAAAACTAAATTTTGCGCCGTCTTGGCAAACAAGTTATTGATAAAATAACGATAGAACTTGCTTTCACAACTGGATTACGCTGATTGTCCTTTTCTGTTAATATCGTAAGCTTGTATCCATGTCCAAATTGTGTAATTAAACTCTATGCATTCTTTCGCAAACTCATATCAGTATCAGTCAACTATTTTACCATCAATTGCATTTAAAAATCCATATCATACTCTTCCGTTTAAATTAAATTACAAGAATTTATCTTTGTTCATTCAAGGTCTCATTATTTACTTCAAAACCGGTTCGCGCATCTACTTAAAAAAGCCACAATTTTCAACGTCGTTTTCTTATCTTTTAGAAATCCATTATTATTGAGCGGACCAATATCTTTACGCGTCGTCAAACAATCTGACTGCCTTCTTTGATTGGTTGATATAATAAAAATTCTACTACGTCATTAAAATGTAGAACCCCCTATCTGGTTTCATTCATACGATTTATGTAGTTTTCCCATGAATTAGGTACTCGTTAGAAATAATTTGACGCTTGAAAGAAACTATGCTGTACATGTTCTATATGATTTTGTATGAGAAAATATTTTAAACTGTATAGACCCTTTATGATATTGCTGTGTTTGATTTCATTTTGTAAACTTCAACATTTCCATTGAGCTAGCCAGGTAAAGTAAAGTAAGAAAGCACCGTAAGTCAACAATTTCAAATTTTACAATTTGCTGTATCTGTATCGCAGCACACTTTTAGTCGCGCACCAACGCGGCCGTTATCACACCAATAACTAAGCGGTGACACAACCTGTGGTACAAGTAATTCGTCGGAAATTAGAGTTTCTTATATCGTGGGATTTGTTTTTGGAGTTTTTGTGATAACTGATTAATTTCAGTATGACTGATAGGATGAAAGAAGTTCGTGAAAGTTTAAGAGTGAAGGAGTAGAAATTGGTTCTCAAGAAAGCGTTTACATGGAAGAAGTGAAAAAAGGAGAATCCTGAGGTAAAGCAAGACCAGAGTGTAGGAGAATCCCAGGAATTAAAAATGATGGCTCTCATATTAAGTCTAAATCAGAATATGCAGGAATAAAAAGAGAATATAGAAGAAATGGGTCAAAAATGTATCAAGGAAGTGAGTGAGATATCTGATAAAAATACTCAGGAGTTGCGGGCAGAATTTGGAGAGAACATAGCAAAATTGGGGGAAAGTTTAAGATCAGAAAGTGAAAAGAATGAAAAAAACTTTAAAAAGCTAAGTGAAAACTAACTTTGGGCTTAAAAGAAACTAACAAAACCATAGAGGAGATGAAATTTGAAATTAGAGGAGAAAATCAAAAAGGTGAACGAAATAGAGGAAAGTTGTCAAGCTGGATTTAAAACATTGAAAAAGGAGTTAGAGAATTTTGAAAATACATTTGAAACTTTAGAAGATAAGGTTACAAATATTCATGTTGGGGAGCCGATGAGAAGAATTCCAACTAGTGTTCCGTTGGAACAGCACTCAAAATTATATGGGGATAATAAACTTAATCCTGACATTTTTAAATAACCTAAAAACTTTAATACGAGGTGGCTGGGATGAACAAACGAAGTTAAATATTGTACGGTCCATGTGGAAAGGAAGTGCAGAAATTTGGTTTGGACTGATTGAAAGTGAACTGAATTCGTTAAAAGACTTCGAGATTAAATTTTTAAAATATTTCTGGGGAGGCAACTAGCAATTCAATGCCAACGATGATTTATTGATGGGAAAATACAGTAGCGATTCAGGCATGACAAGGTAGTTGTATGCGCTCAAGAAATTTAGCGTTGCCAAACAACTTGATCCTCCTTTAGAGGACAAGCAAATTATAAAATATTTAGTAGGTCAATTCGAAACTGAAATAAGGCAATGCATAGCCTTACAAAATATTGTTGTTAGAGATGTGCTTTTAAAATATCTACAACATTATGATGATATGAGTCAACCAAGGAGGATGGAGACCAGACCAAGGAGCCAGTCCATGAATACATTTAGATTCCTAAGGAATAATAGATAGGAAAGATATCAAGACAGACAATTTGAAAGGTAGAATATGCAAAAAAATTAATAAATATAAACATGCGCGTGAATTTATAAAACTTGAGTTTGAAAATGATGAAAAACTTAATGAAAAAATGATATTCTACCTATAATAAAATTGCACGTAGAAGGAAAAGAGATAAAATTACTTTTAGATACAGGAGCTGAAGCAACGTTAGTAAGTGAAGGTTTTATTAATTCAGAGGAGTTAATGCAGAAAGTTATCCCTATTAAAAGAAATAATTTAGTATCGCCAAATAATAAGAAGTTTGCAGTTATTAAGAGTATCATAGTTCTGAAGGCGAAGTTGGCAAAGATGGAAGTTGAGCAAGGTTTCAAATAGTGCCAGGGTTAAGAGTTCATGTCATTCTGAGAATGGATCTTATTAGTAAAATGAAAGGTATAATGGATACCGGGAATAGGGTGATAATTACGGGAGATGAGAGGATTAAATGGGACGAAGAATGCCATATAGAAGTACATGGAGATTGTATGAATTTGAATCAATTTGAGAATGAGATGGAAGGTGAAGAAGATAGAAGTTTAAGTATTAAGTGTCCTGGGGCAGTTAGAAGAAAAATTGTAGTGTTTTTAGAGAAAAAGTCAGAATTATTGGAAACTACAGAAGATATTGTTGAACAGATGGAAATAATAGATAAAACTGATGAAAATAGTATGATTGTAAGTGTTGAAAAGAAGATAAAGGAACTTTCTATGTATACAACTCTTAAAAATAAAATGAATATAGGTAGTAAAATATTTAATGATGAAATAATATGTAAAGTAGAGTTTAATAATTCGTTTGGAATAATTGCACTTAGAGAATCAAATCTTTTTGTGAAATGGCGTATGTATAAATATGAAGGAGTAGCGTTTGGTTTGTCAAAAGATTCATTTAAATACGCAGATGTAAGAAGAAATTGGAAGCGTAGGAAAACGAAAGAATACATTGAAGTGAATGAAGACGAGAGAATTGAAAGTGTATAAGTAAACCAGTTTGAGAGAAAATTGGAGGAGGAAGTAAGAATTGCTGTTAAATGTCCAGGTAAAAATATAAATGAAATGGAATCGTTGTTAAGGGAGGAATCGAATGAATTGAAAGATAGAGAGTTAAGAATTGCTACGGATTGTGAAAATAAGTTAGAAGTTATTGTTAGAGTAAACCATTTAAGACTGAAGTTTGTGTATTTAATGAAGAGTAGTTGAAAGATGTTTGACTATAAAGTAACGTAAGTAGGCTAGATAGGGAAATTCTAAACCATAAATTTTTCGACATGAATAGTATAGTTGTGTAGTTGTTGGGACAACTTTATGAAAACTTTATACCCCATATTTTTCCAAGATTGTGATAGTTTAGAGAGGAATGTGTTATAATACGATTATTTATGTATGGAAGAAAATTTTGTTTGAGATGAAACTTGATGAGACCGTGTGTAAATATGAGAAAATTAAAAATAATGAATAGAAATGTTAGATTGTAGATAATATTAGGCTAGAGTTAAGGAAAGTTTAGTTATAAGATAGAAATAGGTGAATTGTTAAAAGGAGAAAAGCCATAGTATGAAAAAAATTATGAGTGTATTATAAAACTTATAGAAATAGTTGTAGATAAGTAGTTAGAAATAAATATAGTAAAATTACTCATATATGCGGAAAAATAATGCAGATTTCAAATTTTATATTTTAATTTGGGCGAAAATGGCGTGAAAAGGGGAAGCGAGAGGTCATTGAAACCTAAATGCTACAAATAAATTCCACCAAATAATAAAAGAATCAGGAAAAAATAGAAATTTCTGAAAATTCATAGTTACACCCTATATACTACAAGCGTACTTTTTTAGCCGTTAAAGTGCCAAGCGAAAATGCAATTGCGTGCATGTAAATAATTACTCTGTGTAATATAAGCATTGTAAATACATAGCGATTAATGTGCAGTAGCGGAAAAAACGCAATTCGGTGTTTTTAAATAATCACTCTAAGATAAATACAAAGCCAATTGTTTGTATTAAAATGCACTTTCCGTGCATAAACATAAATAATTTCGTATATTTAAAACCCCAATTTTAATCTTAATTTTGTGTATTAAAACATGTTTTACCGTAAAAGCATATATTTTCTATAAAAATGCAACTCGTTTGCAACATAAAGCTATTAAAGCTTTAAATTAATGATATAAATTGACTTTTGTATTACATAAATTTAATTTTAAATAAAACATGTTCTCGAAATTTTGAGAGAAATAAAGAAAGGATACGTCATCTATACCGAGAACAACGTAAATACCTAATTAATAAACAAACGTTTTACCAAGAAGCCGCAGGAACATAAAAATGCGATAAAGAAACCCATAAAATAGATAAGAACTATTTATTGTCTTTTGCGTTACTACATGATAAGTGCGACGCCACAATTACCTCCTTATGTTAAACAAAAACGGGGCAACGCACGTCACTAGAAATAAATCAATCACGCGAGTTGAATTCTCTAATGAATTCTCAGAAGCCTTGCATCATTAAGGTGTAAAATGTTCTATACGGGGCTAGTACATTCTATACGCTTTGAAGTAATCAAAATATATTCTATATAAATGAGGACTTTTATTAAAGAGATTCATTCATAAATTCAATCACGAAAATGTTACTTTGAAAAGATTATTTTAAAGTATGCATTACGCATACCATAATTTATTGATTACAATGTAACACTGAATAACGAGGTCATTCTCAAAATGTAACCCTGATCATAAAGTTAAACGTAATCTGCATATAAATACAGAAGTTATTAAATTTAATGAACATGGAAAATTCTTCTAGATAAAAAGCTATTTAAAAATTAACTTAAATAATTAAGCTGAGGATGCACATTGATTTCTAAATGGAGATGTAAATAATATGAAAATCTTGTAAACTGGAATTTGAACGTTAATTTAAAATAAAGCCAAGAAGCAGAAGATATTTAATTACGAATTGGAGAAGCACTTTGTGGATTTTTGCAAGTATTACGTTTTAATATATTGTGTGTAACTGATAATTGAATATTTGTCACTTAGTTTAAGATGGAGTAAGTCTTAATCATATATTATTTATTTTGTAAGGAACTTTACCAGAAAAGTTTGTGATCAGAGTTCGAAACAGTGACCTTTTAATAGATTATCTGTCAAGGATTTTTTTTGACCAAACAAAACTTACAAGCGTGGGAATCAAAGCCACGTAAACTATCCATAAGAAAAGAGATTTAGTTCTGTAAATTTAAACCTTAATAAGGTAAGAGACGTTTTGATAATTAAGTAAATAGGTATTTGTTAGAAATAATTTGATGTTTCAAAGAAACTATGCTGTAAATGTTCTATATAATTTTGTATGAGAGAAAATATTTTTTACTCTATAGATCCTTTATGATATTGCTGTTTGATTTCATTTTGTAAACTCCAGCATTTTCGTTGAACTAGCCAGGCAAAGTAAAGTTAGAAAGCAGGGTAAGTCAACAATTTCGAATTTTACAATTTGCTGTATCTGTATCACAGCACACTTTTAGCAGCGCACCAACGCGGCCGTTATCACACCAATATATAGATACATATATAACGATTTTGGTCGTAATAGACAACACCTCTTTACATGTTTTGTTGTTCATGAAAAGAACAATAAAGAATTGTGTGATTTTGCTATTTTTCGAGAATCTAGTTACTAAAGAAAAAGATCTAACAAAATCAACATGTTTCTCTAAAACATTTCTACGTAAAAGCAAATAGAAACATGACGTTAGCTAATCTAAAAACCAGACTAAGTGGCGTCCTAAAATGAATAGACAGATGTGGTCAAAAAAGCAAGAGTGAAGCTTAGCGAAGTCCCCTGACAGCCCCTGTACAAAGAATTGTTCGTACAAAAATCAAGAAGCAGCCACCTGGGAAACAATGCGTTTTGGGATTCAGTTCGCTAATATGAAGGTAATCAGTTACAATTACAAATAGAAATTTATAATAAAATTAGTTAACTTTTTTGCATTTCCTAGAATTTTTATAATTTATTGAAAAAGCTATAAAGTTGTTCCAACAATTTAAATTTAGTATTCACGTGGTATGTTAAAATGACTTCATTTTAATATCTGATTCCTTTCCAAAAAGGTACAGTCTATTGACCAGGTGTGCACTTGTCAAGATTTTGCTCGAAAAACATCAATAAATTACTAATTCATAAATCTGAAATTTAAAAACTATACATAGCTTCGTCATCTGACTGATTTTAGACATGAGTTGAATAACTTTTTAACTTAATTAAAAACAAAAGTTTAATAAGAATAGCAAAGTTAATTTTTACAGCCCCTTCCTTAACCAGGAAAAATCACACCTTTAAGATATACAATTTGAATTCATTTTGGTTAAAAGTTTGTAACATTGACGAACATTCAGCATTAACGATTTTTAGTCAAGAGGTCATAAAATATTAAAGAAGAGTTTCTAAGCTGAAATGCTTTTCTGGAAAATTTTCAGAACTGACGTCTTTCATTTCGTGTACTCTTAAATAATAATCTAGTGATATTAAGTAAGGCAGCATTAAGAAGTTTTTCTTGTAAACATGTTTTGCTAAAATCTTCCATTTAAAATATTCAAAAGAAAAACTATCTGGAAGTACTTTAGAATAACACGACGATATGATGATTGGATTCATTTGTAATTTTGTATGCTCTGGTAATTTATTATTTTGTAACGAACCCTGAAATTTCTTTCAAATAATACTTCATATTAACAGCTTATCATTTAATAAAATTCAGAAATTAAAAATGCACGTTAAGAGAACTTTGGACCCTAAGCAGACTCATTCCGTATCATGTTGCGTCGTTTTATCTTACGACTCACGGGAAATATTTCACGCATCTTCAGAAACAACACTGACTATAAATAGCATGGTGATGAGGAGGTAAAATAGCTCAGCAAGCAGGAGATAATCGCTCGCGTATAAAAATAGCTTTACATGAAACTTAATCACAGGACATATAGAAACGTAATGCAATTATTACAGACTCAAGAGAGCTTGCTTTTAGTTAGGAAGGAATTACAAAATATGCATATGGAGATTATATAAATTATTAATTGCAATGCTGGTTTCTGATTTTGATTTTTTACAACAACGATCGACGACTGACATCAAAACGAAATACACAAAGGTGATTTACTTTATACAATTGAATTTAATTTATAAATTGTTGTGGCTGGGCTTCAATGAGCAGGCTAAAATAAGAAACAAACTTACACGGATAGAAACTGAAATTCAGATTGCGGTGATTTTCTGAGTCTTTCACCATTTGACTTAAGTGTTTGAATTTCACGTAAAACAAATAACGACAAAGAATTTGACAAATTATTGAAAATTATTATAGGCCGATCGGTCTTTCCCATTTTGAAACATTAAGCCTTCAGCTACCCTGATTCTTAAAAAAAGTCCAGCGCATAACCTCTAATATAATCGTAATAGTAATAAAACAGGTGCCGCAACATTTTTGAATTTTTTAAAAATATTTATGTCATAATTAGGCGCCAATTAGGCGCCATTTTGCGCTTCTAAAACTAAATTTTGCGCCGTCTTGGCAAACAAGTTATTGATAAAATAAGATTTTTCCGGCCAAGTTCACAAAGCCGCACTTTTTTTCAATTTTCAGAAAATCTTTATTCCATAATTTCGCGCCAATTAGGCGCCATTTTGCGCCGTTGAAACGAAATTTTGCGCCCTCCTGTGTATCAAGTTATTCGCAATAAACTATTTTTCTGAACTACCTAAAAACGTGAAGTTGGCCGCAACTTTTTAAAATTTTGTACCACAATTAAGCGGTAATTAGGCGCCATTTTGCGCCGTTGAAACAAAATTTGGCGCCTTTCTGTGTAAGAAGTTATTTAAAAAACAAAACTATTTCTCCAAACTAGCCAAAATCATGAAGTTGGCCGCGACTTTTTAGACCTTGGGCGTAGTAGTCACACACATACCACTACGCCATCGAACCACTCCGTGAAGTTGGCCGCGACTTTTTTGAATTTTGAAAAAAATTTTGTACCACAATTAAGCGGTAATTAGGCGCCATTTTGCGCCGTTGAAACAAAATTTTGCGCCCTTCTGTGTAAGAAGTTATTTAAAAAAAACTATTTCTCGAAACTAGCCAAAACCGTGAAGTTGGCCGCGACTTTTTTGAATTTTGAAAAAAAATTTGTACCACAATTAAGCGGTAATTAGGCGCCATTTTGCGCCGTTGAAACGAAATTTTGCGCTCTTCTGTGTAAGAAGTTATTTAAAAAAAACTATTTCTCCAAACTAGGCAAAATCGTGAAGTTGACCGCGACTTTTTTGAATTTTGAAAAAAAATTTGTACCACAATTAAGCGGTAATTAGGCGCCATTTTGCGCCGTTAAAACAAAATTTTGCGCACCCCGTGTAACAATTTATTTGAAAAAAACTTTCTCTGGCTATCTTAGACGCGTGTCTTCAATGTTGAAATTACCGTTCTTTACAATAAGCATTGTAGTTGAGAGACAATTGTATTATTTTAAAACCTTACATACAAGGAATGTGCTATAGAAAATATTATTGTAGTCTAAACAAATAAATACATTATAACCAGTAGCGTCTTGCATTTTGCTGAGTAGACAAGATTTATTTAAGTATAATATAGAGCCAAGAATTAAATAAATAAAAGTGAAATACAATTCGCTGCTGACTTTCACAAAATCTCAGTTAGAGATATTAAAATCGGCATTTAGGATCTTAGTCTTAAATAATAAAATACTTGTATAAGCGTTTTTTAAGAAACAACGCTTAAGTGTGTAGAATAGAGAATGAAAGTTGGTATGAAAATTTTATTTCCTGTTATAAACTTGAAACTTCATAAAAATATATTAGAGGCGGGCGACAGCTAATTTCTGATAAGAGGACACCGCTGGTGGCCAACTATATTATGTTCGCTTACTAGATGGGTCCGTTAGTTCTAGAATTTGGTAAAAATCTAGATATGAATGTATATACAGTTCGGAAAAATGGTTTATTTTTTCAAATAACTTGTTACACAGGAGGGCGCAAAATTTCGTTTTAACGGCGCAAAATAGCGCCTAATTACCGCTTAAATTTGGTACAAAAATATTTTCAAAATTCAAAAAAGTCGCGGCCAACTTCATGATTTTGGTTAGTTTGGAGAAATAGTTTTGTTTTTTAAATAACTTTTTACACAGAAGGGCGCAAAATTATGTTTCTACGGCGCAAAATGGCGCGTAATTATCGCTTAAATTTGGTACAAAAATATTTTCAAAATTCTAAAAAGTCGCGGCCAACTTCATGATTTTGGTTAGTTTGGAGAAATAGTTTTGTTTTTTAAATAACTTCTTACACAGAAAGGCGCCAAATTTTGTTTCAACAGCGCAAAATGGCACGTAATTATCGCTTAAATTTAGTATAAAATTTTTTTCAAAATTCAAAAAAGTCGCGGCCAACTTCACGGAGTGGTTCGATGGCGTAGTGGTATGTGTGTGACTACTACGCCCAAGGTCCCGGGTTCGAATCACGACACGGTCCGCGAGAAAAATGTTAGGTGAGCATTTTTCACAAAAATACACCCTCGTTCGGATGAGAGGTAAAATGGAGGTTCCGTGTGTGAGTGTTGTCACGCACGTTAAAGATCCCTACCTTGCTTGGAACAGCAAGGGTTCGGCAAAATTCCAAATTTTCCAAGTAAAAAAAAACTCGCTTCCTGGCCAATGTAGTACCTTCGGGTGGAGCATTGGGAAAAAATCACATGTAAGGCCAACTTCACGATTTTGGGTAGTTTGGAGAAATAGTCTTTTTCAAATAACTTGTTACACAGGATGGCGCAAAATTTCGTTTTAACGGCGCAAAATGTCGCATAATTACCGCTTAACTGTGGTACAAAAATTTTATCAAAATTCAAAAAAGTCGCGGCCAACTTCACGATTTTGGGTAGTTTAGAGAAATAGTTTTTTTCAAATAACTTGTTACACAGGTGAGCGCAAAATTTTGTTTTAACGGCGCAAAATGGCGCCTAATTACCGCTTAATTGTGGTACTTAAGTTATAAAATCGTGTATAACAAAATTGATAACGAACAATCTTCAAAAGATGTAAATACCTTTCATATATTTAAATTAAAATAATACTTTCAACCTACAAGTAATCTCTTGTTAAACCGTTTTTATAAATTGAGAAACTTAAGAAGGAGAAAATATGATTTATAGTTTTGAAAACACGTAAACATTTAAGGTGAATATAAACCGTTCTTAATATTTCTATTTTACATGTGTTTAACTATGAACTATAAATTTTATCGAGTAAGTTTAAATATTCCAAGGTTGGTACGACGAAAACAAACTTTAGGTGTTAACGGCTATTTGACAGATGTAGAATAAAAGCGACGTATGGTACAGCATAATTAAAAACCCACTTACGAACATTTGCTGAAACTTCTACAAACACGAATTTTTTTTACGAACCCGTAAAGTTGTGAAGGTTCATAATTCTTAATATTCAACGGAAACTGGAACTTTCAGATGACTATCCGTCAAGTGTTTCGAATACCTGTCGGATATCGAAGGTCTATTAAGGACGGCATACACCCAAAAAGACACAGATCTCCATCGGCATCTAAACTACACTGCAATTCCATAGCTTTCAAATTATAAAATTAACAGTTTGTTTCAATATGAAATAATACGTTGCGAACTTTGATGCTTCTTGAAATCTAAGTTACTAATTTTTTTATTTCAAAGTTACATTGTAAATGTCTTAACTAAGATTGCAGGTGGACATGTACATTACCTTTCGTCTTCAACATTATGAAGTTCTTCCAAATATGGCAAATTTGTAACTGATCGTGTATACTCGAAGGCGTCGGGAAACAATCGACCTCGTAAATTTTAAACAATAGATAACGAATCGCTTAATGTTAACTTTAGAACGCAAAAACGCATTACGAAAACCGTATTGAATATTCGATCCACAAGTTATACATATTGTTAAATGTAAATCAATAAATGCTTTAAATTAAATAGCAATATATGAGGGACGAGACATTCACATACAGCGACGGCGACGATGCATTAAAGTACCAGATCGGTGCCGTAGTAAAATGTATTTAAGTCATCCTTTCAAGAACTATAATATAGATCGACATAGTTTAGCTGGGACCAATCGATATTCCTAGGCTGTAGAGCTGTAGAGATTTGTCAAGACGGCATGTCTCCACCACAATTAGAATCAACATCCCTACAACAATTACAGGAAAGAATTGAAACAATTATCAAACGTTAATGTCTTAATCTTCAGGCGTAGAAATTCACCCAGAAATGCCAATACAGCGATAAATGAACACTGCTTACCTCAAAACCAAAACATTCGGCATTAAAACCATATATTTTCACAATACCACCCTCATTTCCACTATTACCATCTAAAAGATCGGCAGGGTAATTGGTGGAGATTGTAGCACGAAAAATATAATTCTGTATTTACCAGGGTCGCTTTATCCACCTTCAATGGACCATAGAAAAGATCAGAATAAAAGACAAATTGAATTAATTACCAAACGTCATGCATGCAAATATGGTATACCCTTGTACATAATCACAGTCATTATTCCGACATTTGCCGTCGTAAAGTCTGACGATAAACAGCTGCATTGATCGTGGTGTTTGGTTCCATAAACTCAAGAAACAACTTGTTGGTTAAAAACGCAGCCATAAGCTTCGTGTTGTTGAAGGTTTGTTTGAATTTTTTCGGTTTGCTTGGTGAGTTTGAGTGCATCCATTGCTTAGATTGGTTTTTGAATTTCGGGAATGACTCTCGGTTTCATCACTATAGTATATTCGCTTTAACTTTAGAATGACGTCACAAGTGGATAAATTACTACATTGCCAATGTTAGTTTAAATTCTACTGTATTTAATGAAAGATATACCAATATTCATTCCCATTGGCAAGAGGAATTGGTGGCAACACCGTACAGAACTGCCAATCTTTATTTTGTTAAATGACACTATTCCTCAGGCGCAATTCTAGATATTCATTTGCATACAGTTGCCAACACTTCATTACTTTATTTGACGTCATCCTGAACCTAACGAATGAACTATAGTAAGAAGCAAATGGTACCTTCAGCCACTTAACAAGCTTTGTGGTCAGCAGAAAGTATGCGTGGAAGACAACGAGCACAGTGTTTATTTGTAGCACAAATGCTCTAAAGATTATGTGAAAGGATGATCTACTTGTTTAAGAAATTCTACACATAATTCACTTATTATAACCATGTTTCTCTCCAACCACTTGGTTAACTAGTTCGAACAAGGTCGTCCGTTGCGACAGACTGGGGTTCTTGTCCTCGTCATCGTCAACCGTTGGTTCCTGCGTTTTTAAATTTTAAAACCATTCACGCACAGCATCATCACTCTTAAACTTTACATGTATACTCAGCTTATTCTGCGGTGAATTTCTACTGCACTAACCCTTGACAAAAACGAATAACACTACGTGTTCCGTTTATATTGTAAATAATTAAAGCTAAATTTTATTTTCTGTTGAGTTTGTTGATTATTTACGTTCGCCTCGGTATATTTAAATTTGTTAGAGTAAAAGTTCCCTGTTTACTTCATGCATACGCCAACAAGTGCCGCGAGTGATAAGACTTTGTTATTCCGCAGTGCAAACAGTGTAGTGACTGGAAAATCCACGAAGCAAAAGAGTATCGATTTGTCGTTCGAACAGACCGCATCGCTGTTTTTACATGTTCTACGTAGAACAAATTAATTAGATGAACCGCTTGTCTTCAGAACCACCGTTATTGACATAAATGTACTTCGCTATACCCGCCAAAAAGAAGAGTAGTTTTTTGTTTACAACGTTTTTTCGTTGGCACGGCTTCATAAACACCAGGTCAGTGCTTTTAGTAAACGCCTGATCTGATTAAAAACATTAATTATATGTTTGTTAAATTATCACTTAATTTTATATACAGTCCACTTTTTTCTACCACAGAACTATTCGAAATTTACGCCGCAATATTTTACATTTGGTAACTTCTCGCCGGATTTTAAACACGCCGCTCATCAATGCATTGACAGTTTTAATTAGCATAATTTCTGTCGTTTGAATTGTTTACGAGCATTTGTTATCTACTTTGCAATAGGTATACGTATTTGTTATCGCCGCTAGGCTGTTATAAATCGTCAAGTTCTCGTTCTTTTTTCATCCGCTTTTGTATTTATTTTACCATGGCAGAAAAGTTGAAACGTAATTGTTTTCTACGTAATATTGCAATCAATTCGCTAGAGGAAATGTTTGAAATCGCTCAAAAATGTACGGTCGAAGCAACCTTTTTAGATTTATTTAGGGCACAGTATGAATCTCTGTAAACCGTCAGAGAAAATTTCTTAACACTTCATAATTGGATAGTAGGTGCAATTTCTTCCGCCGGTAACGCTAATGAACAATTTGAAATGGAAGACGCTATACGTAAACGCTTTGATAACTACCTTAAAATAAAAGCGCTCTATTTCAAGCTGTTTACCAGCCAATCTTCGCTGCGGGCTAATCTGTTTCCGCCGCTAGATACTTTAAAGTCAAAAGTATCACTTCCCCCGCTGACGCTGCCTACGTTTGATGGGAAAAGTTGTTTCTTTGAAAGTTTTATTGATCGCTTTAATAGTTTAGTTCATGTTAATAACGATTTGTCGGACGTAAATAAATTTTCGTATGTTCAATCAGCACTAAAAGAATCCGCACTCCTAACCATTAAAAACTTTAACCTTACAGAAGCCAATTATGCTCTTGCATACACAAAACTTCGTGAAAAATATCGTCATATTCGTCACATTACCTCTGCTCTATAGAACAATATAGATAAATTTCCCAAATTAAACTCCGATAACCCCGTCGGTTTGCAGAAATTAGTTGATACTTTTGTCGATAATTTACAGGCGCTTAAAAAATTTGATTTACCCATAGAGCAATGAGATTTTATTCTTGTACAAATGATCTTAAATCGCTTGGATGTACACGCTGCTCGTAGTTTTGAATTGCATCAAGATCCGACCGCTAGCCCATCTTATAAAATGTCAATTGCTTATCTGGAAAATACGTGTAAATCCTTATCGAATTTGTCAGTAAATCATAAAACTGATTTAAACAAAGTTATTCATTCCAGCAACCCGTCTAAGCCTCGCTCCGCTGTTTCCATGTTAGTACAGACAAAACCTAATGTTAATAGATGTCCGCTTTGCAAACAGGATCACAATCTTTATCGTTGTAATAATTTCGTTAAACTTTCGTCGCAAGATCGCTACAACTTTGCAAAAACCAACATCTTTGTATTAATTGCCTTAGTAATTCTCACATTTTAAATAAATGTAGGTCTACTTTTTCATGCCGCCAATGCAATCAACGTTATCATTCGTTATTGCACTTCGATCGCGTTTCGTCTAAACCCGCTTTCGCTGCTAGTAACCAGGCTCGCTTGAGCCCGGACACCGCTGCCTCTAAGGTATCACCTCGCACTACTCCCACTATTCAAGACCGCTACAAGCCTTCCGCTCCTCGTGCCTCTAAAGAATCATCGAATTCGTTTAGCTGTAGTGGTCCGTCAAGTTCAAATGTCGTTTTATTTAATTCTTTAGTTAAACCTTCAGTTGTTTTACTTTCCACCGTTCAAGTGAAAATTGCCGATTGCTCTGGTTCTTTCCAGCGGTTTTGCGGTTTACTCGATTCGGGCTGCATGACTTCTTTTATTTCGCAAAGAAGTGTGAAACGTTTAGGTTTTCGTACTACTCCACATTCTCTTAGCGATAATGGTTGAAGTTCCATGCGCTCTGCAGCTCAGCATGGCACTGTCGCCGTTTCGCTCAAACCAATAGGTGTTTCTTCACCGATTATTAATTTTCAAGCTGTAGTACTTCCCAAAATTTGTGAAAATATACCTACTTCTAATATTTCTTTACAACATTTCAATCATCTGGCTAACCTCAAGCTGGCTGATCCGCTCTTTACTCAATCTGGACCCATTGATTTCTTACTTGGCGCGGATATTTTCCCCCAAGTATTATTAGACGGTCGCATCCAGGGTGAGAGCGATCAACCTGTTGCTATTAATACCATCTTCGGATATGTTTTAATGGGAATGAGGAATACCTTTCTCGCCCGCTTCTGAAATAACTAGCTTGTTTTGTATGACAGACCCTACTTCCCCATTGGAAGATATTGTCGCTAAATTGTGGGAAGTCGAAGCTGTCCCCGCCGCTCAACCTTTCACGTCTGAAGAAACTCTTGTTGAAAAACATTTTGTCGATACGTTTCGCCGCAATGAACAAGATCGCTATGTCGTCTCATTGCCGTTTAGAAATCAAGAACCATTTTTTCCAGGTAGTCGTGATCTTGCCTTACAACGATTTGTCGCTTTACAAAATCGTCTACTTAAGCAACCTCGTGTTTACGAACAATACGTTTCGTTCATGCGTGAATATCTTGATTCTCAACATATGCAATTTGTTGTTATTGGGTCTCATTCGAATTTTTCTTATTACATCCCGCATCATTGCGTTGTGAAACCCGAAAGCGTAAGTATGAAATTACGAGTTGTTTTCAACGCTCCCGCTAAAACTCTGACTCAATCGTCCTTAAACGATCACTTGTTTGTTGGGCCGAAGTTGCAACCCGATATCACCGCAATTTTGTTACAATTTCGTTTACATCCTTATGTTGTCACTGCCGATATTCGTCAGATGTACAGACAATTCTTGTAAATCCCGCTCAGTGTGACTATCAACGAATTGTTTGGCGCTTCTCCCCTGAGGAGCCCATTCAGGATTTTAAATTAAATACCGTTACGTATGGAATCAATTGTGCTCCCTTTCTTGCCATACACACGCTTCAGCAGTTGGCCGTGGACGAAGAGAATTCTTATCCGTTAGCCGCTTTCGCACTTCGCCACCATACTTATACTGATGACATCGCTACTGGTGGAGATTCTATTGAATCAACCCTCGCTCTACGGAATCAACTAATTGCTCTTTTAAAACTTGGGGGTTTCGAACTTCATAAATGGTCAAGTAACCATCCCGAATTATTAAAAGATCTTTCCGCTACGCAGCAATTCGCGCAACCGCGCTCCTTTGAGGATCCTGATACTCAACCCCTAAAAGTTTTAAGTCTTCAATGGAATCCCACTTCAGATAATTTTTGTTTTCTAGTTCAGCCACTAAGTACCTGCTGTACCAAACGCAACCTACTTTCTAACTTAGCCCGTATTTTTGACCCCATGGGATTTTTATCCCCTCTCACTTTTCTGGTAGAACACTTAATTCAACGTCTATGGTCGTTAAAGTTAGAATGGGATGCTTCCCCTCCCCCTGACCTCCTCCGTTTGTGGGAGAGATACTTGCATGAGTTACCGCTTCTTTCGGATTTCGCTTTACCCCGCTTGCTTATCCGGCCACAGTTTACTACTTGCGACGTTCACTGCTTTGCTGACGCTTCCGAACGTGGCTATTGTGCTGTTGTTTATTTTTGCTTTGTTACTCCTTCCCCCGTTGAGGTTCGCTTAGTGTGCGCTAAGTCTAAGGTCGCACCCCTTCGTACAATCTCTTTACCCCGTCTCGAATTGTTGGCCGCCACACTGGCAAACAAATTATTAATGTTTGTCCTCAAAACCTTTGATTCGAACCTTACTTTTCATAAAATTTACTGTTGGTCTGACTCCATGGTAGTACTTTCGTGGATTCGTTCCCCGCCGCAGCGTTGGAAGACTTTCGTCGCCAATCGTGTTGCTTACATTCAGAAAAACACGTCTCGCGCCTCTAGGCATCACAACCCCTCCACCGAGAATCCTGCAGATGTTGGGTCACGTGGTTTACTCCCTACTGACTTCTGCCAATGTTCTCTATAGTGGGCGGCTTCACCAACCTTGTATCGGTCTTTCGAAAACTACAGTCCATATATTCCGCCTTCAGATATTCCTGAGGTTCTCACTGAACAATGCTCTATTCTTTTATCCGCTGTCGTAACATCCTCTTGGATTCAATCTATTCTAGTAAATCACTCTCCCTTTCCATTTATTACTCGCATTGTTGCTTGGATTCTCCGTTTTCGTCATAATCTACGTCACCCACTCGAAAGGTACTCCGGACATTTGTCATCTTCTGAGTTGCACAATGCTTTGATCCCTTTGCTTGCGTATACTCAACAATCTTATTTTGCTATCGAGCTTGAAGCCATTCATTCTGGATCCCCTTTAAAAAAGAGTTTTCGCAAATTGTCCCCTTTTATTCGTGATGGAATCTTGCGCGTCGAAGGTCGCCTGGTTCAAACGCCTTTGTCCTCTGACCGTAAATTTCCCGCTTTGTTACCTAGCAAAAGTCGATTCACTGATCTGTATGTTACTTACGTTCATTTAAAATATTTCCACACGGGTGCTCAAATGGTCCATTTTCTCGTCAGTCACCAATTCTGGATTATTTCTGGAAGGCAATCTATCCGTCGTATTTTGAGTCACTGTCTAACGTGTTGGAAGACCAATCCGGTCGCATTGCAATCTCCTATGGGCAACCTGCCTTCATGTCGAACTCAATTCAAACCCTTTTTATGTTTGGGCGTCGACTTCGCTGGTTCCTTTTCTATTACTGTGTCAAAGCTCTGCCCTTTGTCCTCAATGTAAAAAAGAGAATTCTTTTTTTCTTTTGTTTTTTGTAAATCCTTTTTTCTCTTTTCGCTTTTTTCGCTTTTTCATTTCGCCCCAACCTCCCCTTTTAATTATTTTTTTTTAAAATGCCTTGCATTTTGGTGGGCAGTATGTTCCGTTTATATTGTAAATAATTAAAGCTAAATTTTATTTTCTGTTGAGTTTGTTGATTATTTACGATCGCCCCGGTATATTTAAATTTGTTAAAGTAAAATTTCCCCGTTTACTTCATGCACACGCCAACAAGTGCGGCAAGTGATAAGACTTTGTTATTCTGCATGTGCAAACAGTGTAGTGATTGGAAAATCCACAAAGCAAAAGAGTATCGATTTGTCGTTCGAACAGACTGCATCGCTGTTTTTACATGTTCTACGTAGAACAAATTAATTAGATAAACCGCTTGTTTTCAGAACCACCGCTATTGACATAAATGTGCTTCGCTACACTCTCCAAAAGAAGAGTAGTTTTTTGTTTACATAAACACCAGGTGAGTGCTTTTAATAAACGCTTGATCTGATTAAAAACATTAATTATATGTTGTTTGTTAAATTATCACTTAATTTTATACACAGTCCACTTCTCTTTACCACAGAGCTATTCGAAATTTACACCGCAATATTTTACACTACGCGACTCGAACTTGGTGAAAACATCAATCATACCAGCCAGGTATACTAGTCAACAGTTTAACTCAAACTGTCCAGCTTGCGTTGGTGGTAGCAGAAGTTATGGCCAAAGAGATGCGTCCTCACCCACCATGCATCCTAGACTACTCCTGCTTTTTTGGCTGTTTATTGGCTCGATCGAAAAAATATATCGGCAAACTCCTTAACCTCATTTAACGCTACGCTACTAGCAACACATGATTTAAGGATGGGAAAATCATGATTTCGTTTAGTCACATCTATACATGCATCCAGCGCAACCAAATTTACATTTATTCTGGACTTCTTGATCGAAACCGCCTAAAGAAGCAAGGGATCGAATTCTGAGCTTCTGTCATCAGATCTAAATTCTGAATTTCATATGTGCTTTAGAATCAAGAAATTTCTACAAAAATTGTTAAGAGTTTATACATTAACTCAAAAGAGAGCATGCGGCACGCAGAAACAGTAAAATAATGGTAAAAAATTAATCAGACAATGACAGTGAATGACACTTATTATAATGTAATTTTTGCGTAAAAAAAATATTAGCGCTGTTTACTTTGTCGTCCAGAAGATAAAAGCTGATAGACTATAATTTCAGCAAAAAAACTTCAGTACAATGTTGTGTAATCTTTCTGCTACAAACGGTTTAACTTTTCAATGGTACAATTTTTTAGCTCTGTAATATACATAATTCCTTCTCAACCCAAAATTGAATTTCGGTACAAAAATATAATAAATCGAAAGTTTTATAGAATATTTGTATTGTGGACCCAACGTTATGCGATTAGAATGCCTAAAAATCCAACAAACTTAAAGAGTTGGCATTTTGTATTTTTTAAAATATGCTTGACAATAGGCGGAATAGTCCAACTTATATCCTCAAACAGTCTCTTTATGCAGTTTAAAAAGGAAATATAGTTGGTAAAAGCTCCAGACCGGTAAAACTTATCGATAGAGAAACTTGCCGAGGGCAAAACACATTAATCTGGCAGTAAACATTGCCGTTGCACCGTTCTCAGAACAAAACAGCCAATAAAACCAACTTGATTGATACAACTCCATCTTGAATTGCGTATTTTAATAAATTGTCAATATATACTATGTAAGGCATTTAACCTTTCACTGACGGTAATAACATTATTAACTGAAGCACAGATTTGCAATTATCCTAACGAGATGGGACCGTAGTTTTACCGGATTGAAACAAAGACAATTCCAGTCACACTTAGTATTGTGATCTACGTACATCTAAGGAACCACAATAACTGTTAATGGAAGTTGTACTAGTGTCACCAGTAAATATACAATTTTGTCAGCGTATCTTTAGCTGTGTTATGTCAAGTATAAAAAACGAAAGAATATCGGACTTATGATAAATATTGCGGAACACCCTACTCAATAATTTAATAAATTGTAACCTGTTGGGCGAAAGGAATATAGACCACTGCGAAAGAGCTTTATTGAATCAATATAAACCTCATACTGATGTTAAGAAATCTGAGCTTACTCATGCAAAAGCGTTACTAGAGGCATAGAAAGTGCTTGCTGCAAATAATTTGTTGTTCGGGTTAGAGCCAATAAGATCAACCATAGAGTAGTCACTGAAGGAAACAAACAATAAATATAAAATTGAACCATATACCACACTTGGATTACAATTCCTAGACACATTCCAACGACACTGACGAGAACATGATATTAATCATGGAAAACAAAAAAAGTCGCCAAAACCAGCTCCAAGAGCTCTTGGCAAAAATATAAGAATCTGGGTGCGCATGGTCCAAGATCAAACTACGTTGCTGCAGCTCTCGATCATCGTAACCTTATAAAGATGGCCTATGATTAAAATATATATTTAGTTTTTTGAAAAGTTGCAATCAAATAAAGACTATACATTACCAATAACAAATTCAAAGTTTACAAACGTATCCTTAAATCAAAGTTTTCGGTAATGAACAGAAGTATGACAAATTTTGTTGACCATACAACTGGATAACACTGCTGCTACTAACATCCTACAATTTCTTGCGGTGCCAAAAGGGTGATTCCTATCAAATATTTCAAGAAAAGGAGACCATAATTTCCAGGTATAATCTAAAGAAATTACCATACTGCAGACCTTACAAAAATCCACAAGAAAGTCCCAGTAGCACCTGTAATGTTGCAAGAGCCCTATGCATTAAGTGTAGACTTCAAGTTGACAATAAACAGACTGTATTTATCAGGTGTAAAGCCCGTCAACTTTAGGTAAATAGAAGCAGCTTGCTGAAGTTAGACAACATTTCTCTTTTCTATAGGTCTACAGTATGTAACGCGCCCTTAGGTGGTCCTATTACACTAGAAACATAACTATAATATAACATTGCACTGGAAAAATAGATTATGCGGCTTAGGAAAAAATATTGAAAGTTTTGTTTGATGTTGTTTAGGTTACTCGTAAAAGTAGAAAATGCAGTAAATTAGTAGGAATAATTGTCAGATAATACAAATAAGTGTATAAAACTAAAGGAAGTTATCTGAAAAATGAGTACTAAAAAGAAAAATAAAACGGAAAAGAATTTTGATTTTAGACCACATAATTTTGAAATAGCCTTAAATCGTTTAAAAGCTAGTGTTGCAGCCATAGCTCAGAATATGGAAAACGCAATGGCCGGAAAAATATTGAAAGAGAAGGATGAAACGGAAATGCACAAGAGTGAACTAAAAAGTACAGAGAAAGTGTGGCTTTAGAAAAGGATTATATCTCCCTATAGAAATTGAAGGGGGCGGGGGTGGAGGACTTTTACAGCTGGTGTGACATCCTGTTGAGTTTATGCGAATATTAAAGCGGTTGTTAGATGATGCGGGAAGAAAATTAATTCGAATGGTCACAGATTGTTTGCGACGGAGTTTGCTAGACTGGCGCTAGTTAAAAACTACGCGTGGGTTGATTTTGAGCAGTTCCAAAAATTGATGGCGAGCTATTGAAACAGCGAACATGAAAAAGAGATGTTCACTGAAATGTTATACGGTACTTACAAGCAGGGTATTGGGGTAAATTATTTTTTTCAACATATTTAACACAACAATTAACCCAGCTCGAAGTTATTAAACACCTTGTGAATCACTTTCATCCTGAAACGCGTAGGGGTATTTTTAATAATGGAATTTCAAACTTCGAAGAATTTTTACGAGACATTGATGATACTTATGAAAAACAATCACGACAATCAGAATGCGAGAAGCCGGCAAAACGTTCACAGAAATATGGGGAATAATAGGGATGTATATCGGGGTAGAGAAAATTGAGATGTTGTGGAGCGTAATGAGAACAGACATTGGAAAGATGCAAACTGTGCTCGTAGAAATTAAAATTTAGACAGAAATGCAGGTAGGGAAAATAATCGGGAAGCGGAAAATGAAGACCAGGAATATAGAAATCTTGATGCAGACAGAAATAGTCATTCAAGGAATGAGAATGAAAACGTGAGAAGAATTAGCGCTATGGGTACAGCAGATACAATTAACTTGATAGAAAACGTCTCAGAATTTAACAATAACATGCAAGAAAATTTGTTGAGTGGACCAGAAGTAAGTGATCCAAAAGCTATTCAGTGACAGTTGTTTTCTGCAGTTATAGAAAGCTGCCAGATTCAGGCATTGATGAACTCAGGAAGTCCAAACAATTGTCGTTTAGAAAATTGTGATAAAATTTTGAAAAACTGTTCCGAAGTTACCAATATTTCCGGTAACGGATTTGAATGTTCGAGGTAGTATTGCCGCAAAGGCGAAACAGATTAAACAACAAGTGTTGCTAGAAATTAATGTGGGTAATTTTCTTATGGATTGTCGCTTTATTTTCGTACGTACGTTGGTATACGATTTGATCTTAGGTTGTGAATGGTCGTCGGAGGTTTACGCAAACCTCAGTTTTGAAACTTTCACCTCACAAATTAATAAAAATGGTGCAACGTGAGTTACATACCCCCAAATTAGGATATATATGTAATCAAACAGAATTATTAAAACTAAAGTTAGATTGTTACAATGTATAAATTGAAGGACATATTTGAAAGAGGTTAATGACAGTTCACAAGCCAGACATGAGAGCGGAAACAGACATTGTATTCCAGACGCAACATAATACTGCAGGTGCAGGTCACAGTAGGTTATAAGAAAGCAATTATTAGAATTAAGATTACTAAGAAGTAATACATTGTATTAAATACAGAAATAAGTAGACATGAGCTCTGCAGTTCCCATAAGCAATGTGAGGGGCAGGGATAGCATAAATACTCTCAGTAACCCAAGATGGCCAGTCAGTCTATAGCTTCGCACCTTTAACATTGTTGGTAGTTCAGCTACTTACCGTAATTTTAGTTTATTTAAAATAGTGTAAGTCAACTTAGAATTATTTAGATCTCCACACGTTACTGCATATAACGTACTTGTAAATTAAAATTAATTGTAATTTCTGTATAAAATAAAATTGATAGAAGAGTTTTTTGAAGAAATTTTCTTAAAAAGTCGCTCCAAGAGGCCCAAAACCTATCTCGCGTCGAATTACGATAGTTCTATTAATGTCGTGTTAGTGGATGTTGAAGGTAAAATAAACTCTGTTGTTAGTAAAGCAGATATTTGCGCAAAACTAGAGAACAGGCGGCAGAAGCGTCAACCACTTTTAGTGTGGCAGTCAAGTAAACGTTTACGGAGTTATTACACCAACATGGTCATTCATTTTTAGACCAACCCGGCTAAAGAAAGCAATATTGTCGTGTCATTCAATTAAAAGATGAATCCCCATATTGTTTAAAACCTTGCCCAATACCTCATACTTATCGAGAAAAAGTGCGAAGACAAATAAAGGAAATGCTGGAGTGAAAGGGGATAGAACCTGCTCAAACGGAGTATATAAATCCATTGGTTGAGAAAAAGGATACTGGAGTGCGTGTGTGTTTAGACGCTAAAAAATTAAATTCTTAAATAGTTCAAGATTATGTTATCTTTCCAGATCCTAACGAATTCATTTTTGAATCGTCATAAATTAAATATTTAAGCCTAATTGATCTGATAACATCGTACTGGTATATCCTGCTCCAGCCGGATTGTTGAAAATAGACAGGTTTTCAATTTGAAGGAATCAGGCTAAGTACGTTAGTGAGCAGTTTTATATGGGTGTTGAGCTTTCTCTTGTGCCAGAAATTGTTATCCTTTGTCACCCCCTAAGTTGTCGATATACTGGTTACATAGGCGACAACGGAATAACATTTGGTATATTTAGATAAAATTTTTACCAAGTTTTCAGAAGTACCATTAACTGTTAAATTTAAAAAATGCACTTTCGCCCGAAATAGTGTGTCAGTTTTAGGACATATCATCTTGACCCCAAATGAAATCATAGTTGATCCCGAAGCAGCCCGAGAGATTCGTAACTTTTCTACTCCAAAAAGCATCCGTCATTTGAGTAGTTTTCTTGGGATGTGTAACTTTGATCGGCGAATTGTAAAAAAGTAGTCAGATCTGACGTTAGCATTGTTAATATTATTTAAGAAAAAGGGAAAAAGTGGTCGTGAAAAAAGTTAAGCTAAAAGCTTTTGACCAAATAAAAGAGGAATATTCTGAAGAAACGTTTCTAAATCATTTCGACTTGGGTAGACGATTTTTTATGCAATGCGATAGTTCAGGTTATGGCTGAAGGGCATGCCTGTTCCAACTTGGGGAAGGCAATCTGGAGAAACAGAAAATAGAATACATTAGTAGAACTTTGAAGTGGTGCGAACTGTCTTACACAACCACGGAGAAAGAAGCATTGGCAGTTGTTTTCGCGTTACGCCAATAGCGAGTATTTATATTAGAATACCCGTTAACTGCAATAACCGATCATAATGCACCGTCGTTTCTACTTGGTAGTAAGCTTGTTAATTCGTGGTTAACACGTTGGACCCTTTTCTTCAGGAATACAATTTTGAGGTTCTGTACTGTAAAGGAACGGAAAATGTGGTTAGCAACTGTTTATCTAGGTACCTGGTTAAAAATAAAGAATTGAAAGAAGAACCAAGTAAGTCAGGAATTTACGTGATTATTAGGAGCGAAGCTTTTAAGAAAACAATAGAAAATTACAAAAGTATTAGGCAAGGGCAAACGAGCAATGACTTTTGTTCGAAAGTAATGTTAGCGTTGAAAAGTGAGAATTGTCCACTACGCTTCTCTAAATGGCATTTGTTTCATGAGGGGAAAACAGTGAGAATGGGTTGCGGATGTGCGTGCCTCAAAATTATATTTTTCCTTAGGTGTTGCAAGAGCACCAAGAATACAGTCATTTTGGTTCGAATAAGGTGTTTATAAATTTACATAAATTTTTCTATTGGCCAAAACTGCGGCGCATCATTCGTCGGATTACATTAGGGTATGAGTAATATCAGAAAAGTAAAATATCACCCATAGTTTCTGGAGAAATGCATAGTGTGGTAGTGCTTATATTTGATTGGTTCCTTGCCGAAATCTAAGGGTTGGGTTAACTAATTGTTGATAAATATGTTACATTGTATTCTTTGAAACTTGCGACTACAACGATCATCTTTAATTGGTTTTAAAAAAAGGACAATTTTATAAATCTCGGTAAACCGGAAACCGTGTTAACTGATAATGGTACACAGTTATCAAAGAAATGGAAAAAGATGAAGGAGTTGGAGTAGCACATACTAAGTGCTATTATACTTAAAGAAACTTAACGAAACGAAATAGATCGACTTTTAAGAATTGTGTGTTACTACGATGAGCCCACAAAATAAACAAAGTTCAGCAATTCCTTAATGAGGTGATACACGATTCCACAGGGTTCAGCCCAAGCCAAATGCAGTTGAGAAAAATACGCCCCGAACCACTGTTAAAGCTTTTGGGATGGGAGCAACTTGGTAACGTGAACAGATGTAATTATTAAATTGGCATATAATAGGTTGATCAGTAAAGCGAAATTGTGGAAGATTAAACATGATTCTAAGAATAAGTGTGTTAGATTTCAGCAGGGTGATTTAGTTTGAATGAGAACGTATCCTCAGTCGTCATTTGAAGAAACGAAAATCAAAAAGTTGTTTCTATTATGTGAAGGTCCCTACGTGGTCGCACGTAATGTAGGTCCAAGTACGAATGAAGTGAATGATCAGTCCACGGGTACTATAGTGGGGGATATAACATTTCAAATTAAAAAAAATTGTTTCGCCATGTGTGTCAAACTAATTTTGCCACTGGTCTTTCTATTTCAATTTAAAATTTTTTCAAAATGTTTGATTTGTTATTTCAAGCAATTCGTTTTTTTTTCACTTTTAAAATTTTTAAAGGGGGGTAATGTAACACACCATTAGGCAGTCCTATATTAGTTTAATGCTCTCTTGTTTATGTTCAGTTAGGAGGTATCTTATTAGTGCAATGAACCTGTATTTAGGTGCTGTTATGGCAGAAAAGAAGGACCATAGACGTGGGGTGCGGGAGATTCACCCCAGTAAGCTAACCTATCAATTGGAGATAGACGCGAGCGTAGTAGGACCTTAATCGCCAAGTTCGGTGGGTGTACAGATTAACTCGGGAGTAAATTCTTGTGAATATTCGTGTGCTATGTAATTAAAAATATACAAGAAAATATTTTTGTATACCTACTAATAATATAGTTGTTTGTGATAGTATTAGAATCATCGTTCGATTGTTTTGATGTTCACATAAGAATTTGATGTTTAATCTGCAGTATTTGCGTTCAAATAAAGTTGTGTTACTTATGATGCAGTTGCTGCAATTTTTTCACACCGAGATTAATAGACATCTTTGCAAGTATTACAAAAGCACGGCTGAGGTAAGTGCTTCGATATTGTCGAAGTCAAAATGAGAAGTGAAGTATTTGTTGCAAAAAGCTTAGCTGAACACGGATCAGCTCTCCACATTCCAGCATACAGAAGAATAATCGTAGAGCAGAAAAATAATGTTTGGATGCCAAACACTACTTAACGTGTAATCTTTAAACAAAGAATTTTTAAAGGTTCCTTGTTTCACTGATTATTTTAGAAAATCATACATTTCAGTTCTAAAATAGGGTAGAAACGTGAGATTTTGGGTTTCACAAAAAGTTTATAAAACAGAATATATTTTGATTATCCCGTATTCACTTCTGCTATGCAGTCTGTCTCGAATAGTTGAGTCAAAATGTTGCGAAGTTTAATATTTTGCCAAGGGTTAACATTTTCACTTACTCACGTCATTAAACTTAACGCAAATTAAACTAAAATCTAACTAGAAGCCCGGGGTGCTACTCACATGCTTACTGGCTTGTCTTGATTACACGCACCAAAATTACTATATTGGGCATTCATTTGCAAGCTAACGTAGAAGGAGTGTTTTGTATAGAGATTCTAAATAAAATTTTTATTAAAAGGCTACGTTATTGGGTTGCAATAGAGATAATCACCTTCAATTGAATTAAATTGCGATAGAAATGTAGCAGAACAATTTTATTATATAAGAATATTGACACCGCACAATTGTTTCTAATGAATTCACAGAAGTATTGATTAATACAAATTTCCTCCATGTACTCGTTAAAGTATAAATGCTCCATCAACAAATGTTAATAGAAAAACAATGCTATACACAATCAACCGCTACAAATATTGATTGCAAATTTGCTACAAATTCACGTTATAAAACCGAACGCTTAATATCGCATCCCCACACAATATATTGTGTGCCATACTCGACACTTGCCTTAAGCAGTCGGTCAATTACTCTATTTTTGACCGCTAAATCGTAAGAGGTTCGACAGACCAGAACGCAAGGTTTATACCATTAATACGTATCACTAAGCCCACGATAGCACTGAATATGTCTAATCCGCCGGCGAATTAAAGCGAGCCAGTTCCCAAGACTACCCTAACATCTGGCAGTCCTCAGGAACAGCTATATCCAGCATCGAAAAAGGGACATAACTACCAACCGAACCTAATAAAGTAACTAATTATAAACGCTTCCAACATCTATTACGAAAAGTACGAAGTCCTCGTCTGGTCCCACCAGCCTTACACGGCACCAAATTAACCTGTATCAGCTTCCGAGATCTAAATACGTTGGTCAGCAGTTTTATACGAGTGTTGAGATTTGTTTTGGGCCAAAAATTGTTATCTTTTGCCACTCCCTAAGTTGCCGATATACTGGTTATGTAGGCGACAACGGAATAACATTTGGTATATTTAGATAAAATTTTTACCAAGTTTTCAGAAGTATCATTAACTGTTAAATTTAAAAAATGCGCTTTCGCCCGAAATAATGTGTCAGTTTTAGGATATAACATCTTGACCCCCAAATGGAATCATACTTGATCCTGAAAGAGTCCGAGCGATTCGTAATTTTCCTACTCCAAAAAGCATCCATCATTTGCGTAGTTTTCTTGGGATGTGTAACTTTGATCGGCGATTTGTAAAAAAGTAGTCGGATCTGACGTTCGCATTGTTAATATTATTTTTTAAAAAAAGGGAAAAAGTGGTCGTCGAAAATGCTCCATCAACAAATGTTAATAGAAAAGAAATGCTATACACAACCAGCTGTTACAAGTATTGATTGCAAATTTCCTACAACGGCATAAATACATAAAGTTCACATTATAAAAACCGAACGCTTAATATCGCATCCCCACACAATTTATTGTGTGCCATACTCGGCACTTGCTTTAAGCAGTCGGTCAATTTCTCTATTTTTGACCGCTAGATCGTAAGAGGTTCGACAGACCAGATCGAAAGGTTTATACCATTGATACGTATCACTAAGCTCACGATAACACTGAATATGCCTAATCCGCCGCCAAATTAAAGCGAGCCAGTTCCAAAGACTACCCGGACATCCAACAGTCCTCAGGAACAGCTATATCTAGCATCGACACAGGGACATAATCCTACTTCCAGTGAAACCTGATAAAGTGACTAACTATAATTGCTTCCAACATCTATTACGAAAAGTACGAAGTCCTCGTCAGGTCCTGCCAATCCTACACGGCACCAAATTGACATGTATCAGCTTCCGAGATCTACGACGGGAGTTGATCATGAAATACGGCAAACTTGATTATTTCAAATAAACGTTTCTCTTAATTTTCTTATTTTTCCTACGGATGTACATATAGTAAAGAAACAGAACACGTGTGTTTATATGGGTAGCACAAATGCTCTAATAAGAATGGAGATATATAGGAAACAAGTCCCAGTTAAAAAAGTAAACAGATGAAGTTCTAAAGTTTATTAAACCTGTTCGGGAGTTTATTTTGTTTGAATTTTACATTCTCTGGTCTATATGCGTTAGTGTTGGAAGAAATATCTATAAAATTAACGCATTTTAGTTTCATTGCACTCAACAAGATATTTCACGTAGTTAATTCGTTCTTGATTGAAGAACAAGATAATATTACAGAATATCTACTTTCAGGAAGGTGTATACTATGTTATCTTTGTTTTTTTGTAGGTGTACACCGTCTTACATTAATTATTCTGAACATACTCAGAAAATAAACTAATAGTATGTTTAAGCTTAATCGTCATAATTAAGCCAATCAAAAACTTAACCTATACTTCGTTACGTATGTAACAGAAAAATAAAACTATTTCAATCTAATACACTCTCTTTCATACTTTCAAGTTAGTTTGATACTATTTTTTATCCATATTTAACCTCTTTAGTGTTTTGTAACCACTTCTTAACCTAGTATTCATATTTGACTTTTTGCCTTCCTCTATTTGTTATACTCTATGCCCTAAACTATATTACAATCTCAGGATATGGCCTATTATCCTATTGCAACGGTTTCCTCGCTCTAGCGTTGGACGCCAGACAAACGGTTATCTCGCTCTAGCACGTTGGACACGTGAAAAACGATCCTAATAATTGGAACCAGCACGTTAAAAGCCTTCCGCTTCCTTCACAGATAATCGAAGAAGGGGACATCTTCCAATATAGCTAGGAGTTTATTCCTAGATACAGCAATGAAAAATGGGGTGGAGGGGGGTTGATTTTTGTTTCTAAGTAAAAACTAACAGGCGCCATCAAGTCTTAAGATAAACAAGTTAATGGCAAAGCAATATTCTATGGACGGACGTGGAAACCCAAAGATAAAAAGATCGCTTTCGTTAACAAAAACCTGTCTTATAAAAATAAGACGCAGTTCCTGACAAAAATCACAAAGGTTAAAATATAGAACACAGTTTGTGTCCTTTAAAATAAATTATAATATATAACCGATTAGTTATTGTATTTTGGCACAAAAATCGTTAATCAAGAAGTTCTACTTTTATATTATCAGATTTGATCGCGTTTGGCCAAAATAAAAGCCTAAATGTTTAAACTAATTTTATAATGTAGCAAAACTTTCTTTTCAATAATCATAGTTTTTAACATGTAAATTCACAGTAATGATATTTATAACAAAATCAAAATTGTATTTTTAAAGCAAAAGATGGCTCTCTAAACATGAGTCTATTTACACCTTACAGATATTTGGACTAAATAAAAATTTTTAAACACAATGCATTGAAATATCATTTCTATCCTGGGCAGATCTTATCAGCTAGATCACAGTTTCTTTATAAGCACTCAGCTTGTATTTAAATTTGCAAAGAAATGAAATAAACTTCACTATACACCAAAAAATTTAAGAGCAAACAAAAGTTCACTGCTATTTCTTATTAAGCACTTTCTATATTGAAGATCTAATTTTTCATTACCTCCAAATTTTGTATGAACACCAATGCAAACACTTTGCATTTATTATTAAATGAATTTAAATCTTTATACTAAATTTCTATAATTTATATGCGAATAAAAGCTAACTTCAAGATTAGAGAAATGTTTAATTTAAATTCTAGAAAAGCTGCGATGAGGTTATCTTTTAACGGTAAGTATGTCAAATTTATCCAAAGTTTGAATGTAAACAAAGCCAGTATGTGTAAACCTAACCAAACAAAAATATAACTACGGTTTGTAACATACCGGTTTATATATCATTGAAAGTGAAACAGGTCATAAACACGATAGCAAACAATGTGTTTTATGACCATCTGTTTAACAAAGACTAACGATATTTTAAGGACATGCAAAAATTTTAACTTAAATTAAATAACGAACCAAACTGCATTTGATATCCGTTGACAAATTCCATCAGAAATTTCCCAGCTGCAAACAACACCATTTGCTATTCCAAACTTAAGGAGCTACAACCTGGATAACAGCAAATACGGCCACATGTTCGTAATTTCCAAATTATGTAGAATAACACAACTTATCAAGTAAAATTACTCCTGCATTCTTTCTTGCTTTATGTTCTTGCTTGTTTTTCTTTTTATTTACGTATTAATAGAAGTTATTGAAAATTTTCAAGTCCATCATGACTTGAACAATTCAAACACAAATCCCTAATTACCGGTCGCAGGCCTCTAATTTCGAAAACATCTTGAGGGCTTGATAGCGTGACTGCGACTGACTAAACGAACGTTGAAGACCTTCCAAGGACTCGCCGTTAGACATTGGAAAGTAAGAGTACAAAATAATTCTTAGAGATGCTCAACGAAATAAATTTATATTACGCAGATATTCTACAATAGAAGAACTATTAAAATGCAGCGTTTCATTATGTATAACATGGACCATTAACAACGATAACGAATAAAGCACGCTTGGCGTATTATACTTATGATTCAGTGCAAATAAATAGTGGGCGAATTAAACATGCTTTGCTATGACGCCCTCTTTTCATCAGGATGTCCGAAAGGTTCCTTTCCATAAGGAGTACAGTTTAATCGCCACCTAATAAAGTTTGTTTTCAAAAAGAATACCATTAATGCTGAAAGGTAACTCCAAACACCCATGTTCGCTCAAATGGTTTTTATCCCTGATCGTTACTGTATACACTTGTATACGCCTTTGATTTGAAGTAATCCCACTAAACAAATCTATGTGTAAATTTAGGAAACAAACATTCGATTCGTCTAATACAGCTATTTCACTATGACGGTTTCGTTTTATCAATGATGTACTAAAAACCGTAAGGGGCAAGGGATGGTCTTACATAGCAGAACCGATCATATCCAAATCGGAAATTAATGAATCTCCTAGCATTGTCAAGTAATTTTCATTGTTGACAGTTCCATCAAAAAACTATGGACGAATGACTGGATTTTTTTACAAACCACACCAAACCATGACGTGATTATGTTTCTTGTTCTTTATTGCTGATAAACCAATCAGTATCGTAAATTTGATCAATATCATCGTTTACATAAAAACTTGCATCCTTGTAAAATGTAACTGTATCATGTTCGAGCCACATGGTGCAAATAAGATTTGAAATTCTTTTCTAACATACAAGACTATATAAATAATAAATTACATGCCCACTTTTATAATTTATCCTCTATCTTCAAAATCATAAACCAACTATTGTAACCTGCATTATCAAACGCTAACTACGAGGAAGTTTCACTACAAAGTAACTTTTTAATGAAGAACTTATTATATATAGTAAAAATGAATTTTATTTTTCAATTTTCGTGCAATTCTACACGAGTTTCCAAATATCCAAACCATCTAAAAAATAATCTTGTGCAAGCTCTTTAAAACAGGCGCTTGGTTCGGCTATCACTTTTTCATTTGACCTAAATCACCCTCTACCGAGTTTTTTTTAAATTTCGGTAACAACAAGAAACAGTTAGGAGCAGGATTGGGAGAATATTGTAAATAAAGCAGCAGTTTGTAACTCAATTCGGTTAGCTAGTTAATCGGTTGAAATAGCATACGAATGAAACTGCGCATATTCATGATTCAACAACAGCTTTTTCTGTACAAATTATAACGTTGAAACGCATCCCGATAAAACCCTGAGTAAATAAATATACTTAAAAACACTTACCCCCGAGATTCCAATTGGGCGCGGAGTCGTCCTCAGGGAGTTGGCTCCTCTGCCTTTGTTGTGGTTTGTAGCTGCTTCTGGTATTTCTGCTAGTGATGCTTGCTAGACGATACGATAAAGATAGGTAAAAAGATGTGGGAACGACGATAGTCGAAGCACTCACGTCTGCAGTACACGGCAGGCGGCAAGGTAGTGTTCACTTTACGGAAGGCGGTGCGGTAATATCCAGAGCTATGCTGCATTCCTCACATAAAACGTCTATCCCCTCCAACCGAGTCGACAACCTTTTTTCGCGTTGGTGGGAACCAAAATTGTTCCCATAGAGAACTGCTATGTCAGCATGCTTGCGACCGCAAAGATACGTCAATGACGTCAACAACCGTCCAAACACCAACAAAGCATGGTTCTCACGGTATCAGCGGTAATGTGATTATCTACGGGGAATTTTCCACGCAAAGTTCTAAAAGGGCCCCTATTCCTAAATTAACACCCTAATATCTAGAAGTTTTAAAATAAAGCGTAACAATCGTCATAAAGCCTAAAAAAAAACAAAAAAAAGAAAAAGATATTTTCGTACAAGAGCTTACACAGTCACAGGCACTTAACCTACATTTGTCTATAGGCGCCATCTGGTTTTTTAAACCATAGGAAAAGTTGCGATACCAGTAAACGGAATTGAGCAGCCACCCGATTTTAAAGCATACCCAAACTCAGCACGCACGGATCTTGTTTGCCGCATCACCGACCGCACAAATTGCGTCGGAGGCATGAGACTCACTCACTCACTACACTATAAAGCTAATTACAACAGTGTGTCCATTTACATTTCTTTATGAATGCGTGCAAATTTCTCCTTAGACACATTTTCTATAGCTAAACAAATTTATACTAGCTTTAGCAAAATATAACGCGGCAGCTACGACGTTAAGTTGACAAATTAACTAATACTACCGCACTTATGATACCTAATTCCTTAACACTATCCCATCAAGTACAATCATAAGGTGCGAGTTTGCTCCTTCACTCAACGATAATAAGTCCTACCTTTGGTCATGAATACCAATGATTCGAAGCAATAAATTAATAAAGTGATCTCTTAAGGTATTTTATTGTGAAAAAGATACCGGTAATTAACTTAACGGTAAAGGCAAGCTAAAGATAACATCTCAGAGATAATTGCAAAACGAACGATAAACACCTAACCATCTATGTGTTAAAGTGTTAATTAAGGTACGATAAGATCTTCAAAATATTTTCGAGAAAAAAGATAATTAACCAATCATAGTTACATAATAAGTCCGTAAAATAAATCCTTAAGACACTATAAAACACGATAGGTACTAGTCATTTATGATTTGACCTAAAAACGTATAAAATGTTACGATAAAAAAAATTTTTTTAAAACGTAAACCCTAATTTTGGTTCGGGGGCCTCATTTTCGAGGCACACAGCACCTCCTATAAATGTAATAACAAGAAAGTGGAAACTCCCGAGGGAGTAGAGTGATCCCGTAAAAACTTAATATTGAGAGTTTCTTACATATGCCTTCCAAAAGGGAGAAGCTCCGTGAGGCGGGCCTGTTCACTTGAACAGCATGCGGGACCAATTCGCCCGGGGTGCAACTTATGCATCCCAGTGTCGATTAGGAATACTGGCAGAGCCGAAACGATAATAACTTTTCACTGTCCCCGTATATCAACGGTAGACAGTGGCGATGCACTGGCAGACGGATGTCGTCCACGCCCACGGCCCAATGTGGTGCAGTAACAACCCCCTAGCTATGCAGTGGCTTCGAAAATGAAAGGAGAAAAGATGAATAAGGGACGATAAAAGAAAAAAATAGGAAGCTAGGAGCTAGTAGCAGCACATGTAGAAGAGATAGGAGGAAGAGCTTGCATTGAGCAAAAGCGGTGGATATTAAAGCACTACTCGACCAGCCAAAATGTAATCTGTAGCCCGGAGTGGGAAACACCATTCTTATGCGATGGACGGTTGTCTCGGGACTTAAGACAGGTCCGCCAAAGGAAAAATTAAGATTTAAAACCGAGATAGCGAGATAAGAAAACAGTAGAGTTTTGGATAAACATCCTAGAGAGGAGATAGAAGAAGTCTCTATTAAAACAGATTGGTCTAAAGGACTACCTGTGATATTGAGAATAAGATAAAACTTTTATCGATACGGCAACGAGATAATGAATAATGCTTAAAACAAAAAGGCCATAGTCTCCCACCAATACATTCAGGAAAAAAAGTGTAATGCATTAGCATTCTTAGAATATAAAGATGATTGATAACGAAAATATAGAAAAATGATTGAAGTATATATGTAGGAAACACAACGAATAGAAATTACATGTATTCGCAACTGCGAAGACTGAGCAAAGCATTCAGCCCTTGACATAAGGTTAGGGGAGGTCGTAACGATTCGCTGGGTTGTTTAGACAAAACATACTTCAACCACGATAATAACTGTAGTAGATTATGGAATAATAACCAAATAGTAGATAAAAATTTAAAGAAAAATTTGGTATACTTGTAGGTAATGGTTATTGAAAAAATTGTACTAGGTATTGGAGGCTAACTTTAAAAAACAGGAAACTATGATGGCATAACAAGGTGTAAAAACTTTTGGTGTTCAAAGGTTAATAATTATTTAGATATAGGAGGGTTCGATAAGTAGACGATGTTTCGGTATGGAAGCTAAAGCTTAAAACTTAGACGAAACAAGGATGGGAAACCAAAGAGAATTAGATGAAGGTATGATCACAAATGTAAGTATATACTGCTCGTTAGTGGCAGATGAAAACAGTTTTAAGTCTTTAATATGCCAACATCCTTGAGGTTTGCCATTCAAATCTTGCAGTACATATATTAAAAAAGAGATTACACGAGTGATTTCACATAAGATAAATTTAGGAGCTAGCTTAGCGGAAAACTTTTTAATAGCATCAGATAAAACATGATTTTTCTGCCAAACCTGTTCACCCAAGGCAAATGAAATATCTCTTTGACGAATATTGTAATGATTTTTACTTTTTAATAAGCTTTAAATAATTTTTTTCTGACATCGGTAAAGATAGAAGGTAAATGTTGTTGATCTTTATCCCGATGTATGTTTTCATCAAATTCAATTGCATCGGTATATTAGGAACAAAACCATAATAACTACCATCAATTGGGGTATAACGGCCAAACACTGAATTTATGCTTAGAAGTTCTCAAAACTTGTGCAATTTGAAATATATTTTCATCCCATTTAGTATGGTCAGATTCGATATATGAAGAAATAGGGCAATAATTACACGATTAATGCGTTCAGTTGAGTTTACTTGGGGGTGATACCTAATATTGAGCCAGATCTTCTGAACTTTATAACTTTTTACGAAATCTTGAAAATCTTTTGAAAGTAATTGTGGACCATTGTCACAGAGAATAATTAGAAATACGCTTAAGCTAAGAAAAACTTGTTGCTCTAAAAACTTTATGATTGCGGAAGAGGTAGCTTTTGGTAAAGGGTGAACGAAAACAACTTTGGAAAACCAATCAGTTACAATCAATAGGTATTGATTACCTTTCTTAGATCGAGGAAGTGGTCCTAATAAGTAGAGAGAAATTAATTGAAATGGCTAAGAAAATTTTTTTGAACGTACCCATTAAACCAGAATGAGCTTCTTGTGAACTCTTTTGTCCACCACAAGCTTTACAGTTTTTAATGTAACGACAAACAGATTGTCTTAAGTTGGACCAATAATAAAAATCTCCGATATAGTTTTTGTAACACCTAATATGCAGCGGTAGGATCATCATGAAACATTTTTAAAACTTCAGGTTGATTAGGGGTAGGTATTACTAATTTCCATTGAGGTAAATTTGCAAGTTTAAATGAAGAAGAGCGAACGAATTTATATAAAAGATTTTCTACAACACGGAACGTAGAGTTGTTTTCGGATTGTTGAGTCATTTTTTGTATCAAGGTATTGAGAGTCAAATTAGGAAGATTTAAGGCAGCTACATCGCGAGAGAGAGCGTCAGGTATAATATTTAATTTTCCAGGTCTGTGACGGACAGTAAAAGTAAATTGAGAAATACTCCATCTGGCTAAACGACCAGCGGGTTCTTTCAAATTATTTAACTAGGTAACGTCAACACAATTGGTAATTACTATAAATTGAGTTCCTTCAACAAAACCCCTGAATTTTTCAATTCACAAGATTACTCCGAGAAGCTCACGTTTGGTAGCAGAATATTTTTGTTCGGTAGTGGTTAACGTACGACTTGCATAAGCGATAGGGTGTTCTAAATCATCTTTTTCTTGAAATGGAATGGCACCTACGCCAGTTAGTGAGGCATCAGTCTGAATATAAAATGTTTCTTCAAAATTAGGGGAAATTAAAATAAGATCAAAAGTAATCAAACGTTTTATTTCATCAAAAGCTTTTTGTGAATCAGAAGTCCAATCGATAGATTGGCCCTTTCTTTTTATTTTTAATTAACGCAGTAATAAGGACAGAGACAGTAGATAAATTTGGTAAAAAGATACGATAATAAGATACCATTCCGATTAAACGTTTAATTAGTGGCATTTTTGGGCGTTTTAAAATTAGTGACTGCATTTACTTTATCGGGGTCAGCATGTAATCCATTTTCATCGACAATAAACCCTAAAAAGAAGACGGAGGATCAGCAAAAGTTAAATTTTTTTTAGTAAATCAACACGGGCTAAGCAATCTGCAACTTCATTTAAAGTTACGAAATGTTCTTCAAAAATATTTGAAATGACTAAGATATCATCAAGGTAAACAAAAGCACGTTCTTTATGTAAAATTTGACCTAGTGTTCTATCCATGGTACATTGAAGTGTTTGAGGGGTATTTGATAAACCAAACGGTCAGAAATTAAACTCATATATATCTTTTCCAGGTACACGAAAAGCACTTTTTTGACGAGAAGATTGTTTCTAAGGTAAGTAGAGGATAGAGCCGATCCGAGGACAGCGCCTCACGACTCGCGCTTCACTAATTGCTTTTTAATGGGTTTTCTCATTAAAAACCCATTAGCACTAATTGCTTTTTAATGGGGTTTCTCATTAAAAACCCATTAGCACTAATTGCTTTTTAATAGGTTTTCTCATTAAAAACCCATTAGCACTAATTGCTTTCTAATAGGTTTTCTCATTAAAACCCATTAGCACTAATTGCTTTTTAATGGGCTTTCTCATTAAAACCCCATTAGCACTAATCGCTTTTTAATGGGTTTTCTCATTAAAAACCCATCAGCACTAATCGCTTTTTAATGGGAAAACTCATTAGCACTAATCGCTTTTTAATGTGAAAACTCATTAGCACTAATCGCTTTTTAATGGAAAAACTCATTAACGCTAATCGCTTTTTAATGGGAAAACTCATTAACGATGTTATCATTATTTTAACGTAACATATTTCCTCCTTGCTCCCTCCTTGCCCCCTCAGATAAACCTGCCTTGCTTGGTATCAATTAATATTAGAATTTTCTCAGCTACCCAAATCTCTAAGAATTTTTTAGATTGCATCAACCCCAGAGAGCTACCCTCATTTTAAGATTTTTTTGCTGATAGCGATTTCTGACCGTTCTTATAAATTGTTTAGCCATGCAATACATCTCGTTAGTCTAGAATTTTACGCACAATCCGAATCTGTAAACAGATCTAAAATCCGACCACCCCCTGCAAAGTTACACTTTTAAAGACTCCGAGCCTCTAAATTTTTCGCTCATCTATGACATATGTTTTAAACAACTACTTAGAGGTATTAACACAAAGAAATTAAGCACACAAAAGTTTAATAATTTATTTTATCCGATTTACAGTTTAATAAACTAATTGAATACAATTTTTACAAAGTATAACATTATTTTCTTTGTGTAGTCGAATCCATGCAGTAAGTACACATTTTCTTCCAATCGAAGTATGAGAATGTTATCGTAGAATCTGCACACATACCACTACAGCAAATAACTTGGATGGCAGATTGAAGACCACCATATAAATCAAAACCAACTCCTATTATATGGTGGTGAGAATTTGGTGGAAATTCGCCTAACCTATAGGTTGTCTTACCAACTAGTTGGTTGATATTTAATTGTGGTACTCGCACTCTACAATGTTCCAAAAGCTACACTCTATACGAAACTCAGATCAAACGAAAGTCGTGTACAAAATTTGGAAATGTATACTACACATTTGTCAATTAAAAGGAGGAAAAAGTGACTTTTGTGTGTGTATTAGTTTTAATGAATAAAAATATATTTCTATGTGCAATGTACTTGTTAAGTATTTAAATTGAAATATAAATATGGTTCAAACGTTTGGGTTTTATTTATATATAATGGTATTGTTAGGATACAATAAAAATACAATACTTCCGTTACTCGGAAGCAGTAGCAGAATCTTGGTTTATGTAATATCATCGAAGTTGAATAAAAAATTTTAAACTAAAAGGTATGTTTCAAACACGCAGTTGTACTCATTTCTATTAAAATTAAATGTAACTCTCTTTGTTATAATTCTTTTCATAAGAACTTAGATACCCATTTCAGTTGCGTGGACATTTTGAAAAATTAAACAATACCAATGTATACTTTATATTTTATAACATAAACAAGCTAATATATACAAAAATAATTTCTAAATTCACATCAATCATATCTTATGATAATAGTTGAGGTGGTTAAATTTTTACTTTAAAACTTACAATTTAGTATATATTCCATTTGAATATCTGCCAACAGTTTTATAAACCCCATCTCCTCGATTATTTCCATAAAATCATCCAGATCCTCGGGCATTGCTAACACAGCAGTACAGTGCTGTATTGCTTCCTCGTATGACTGACACATAAGACATTTTTCTCCTTCTATCGAAAAGCGTTGCCCACATTCTGCTTTTTTTACTCGTAGAGCATTGCGAAATCTTCGAATAACCTCCCCAAAGTCTTTATACATATTTGTTATATCGTCTCTTTAAACTGTATAATCAACAAATAATAACTTCTACGCGAACAGCCCTTTTATATGACCTACTCCTATTCGGATATGTACCGATTGTACCCGATTTGTGTGCACGCAAGAAACAACTAGTAGGCTAAACAGAAACAGAATTATATTGTATGGCACGGTGTTTTTATACCTGGTTGGTATAATTAGGTAGTTTACTTTTAAATTAGGAGAAACCCAACGTCGTTTTGACCTCGAGTTACATTTCAAACCAGTCTATTCACATCGGTGAAAATTAATTAGCTTCTTGCTTACTCACTACAACTATAATTATCGGATGTATCACTTTAACTTTCACTTCTACTCTAATTGTTTACAGACCAGTCTATGTACAATGTCCTTAAAACTATCTACATTAATATTCTTAACTACAAACTAAAAAGTTTACTCTTGCGTAGCTGTTTTATGTTCCCTATAGAATGCAAACCGAAGGTTTCCGAAGACAGCCGAACGATATTAAGGATTCAGCGGGGAACTAAATGATATTTTTTGTCAATTCTTGCTGCTCGTCCAGTACATTTAGCACCAATGCATGCGCTCGGTTCGTTTCTTCCATGCTGCGAATGCAGTTAGTGGAACCACAAAAACGTCTTCCATGTTATACGGGCATCGCATGCATATTAAAAATCCAAAAGGGTGGTAGCACACACACACACACAAATTGGTTGCAAGTCGTGCGGTAGAAGATGCAGTGCTACTATAAACAAAAACTTAATAAAACACTTTAAACCTTTACTAAGGGAATACCAAACTTGTTGTCTACAGAAAACTAACTAATAAAGCAAGGACGAGCAGCAAGGATTGACAAAAGATGATGTCATTTAGTTCCCTGCTGAATTCTTAATATCGTTTGGCTGTCTTCGGAAACCTTCGGTTTGCATTCTATAGGGAGCATAAAGCAGCTACGCAAGAGTAAACTTTTTAGTTTGTAGTTAAGAATATTAATGTAGATAGTTTTAAGGACATTGTACATAGACTGGTCTGTAAACAATTAGAGTAGAAGTGAAAGTTAAACTGATACATCCGATAATTATAGTTGTAGTGAGTAAGCAAGAAGCTAATTAATTTTCACCGATGTGAATAGACTGGTTTGAAATGTAACTCGAGGTCAAAACGACGTTGGGTTTCTCCTAATTTAAAAGTAAACTACCTAATTATACCAACCAGGTATAAAAACACCGTGCGATACAATATAATTTAGTTTCTGTTTAGCCTACCGGTTGTTTCGTGCGTGCACACAAATCGGGTACAATCGGTACATATCCGAATAGGAGTAGCTCATATAAAAGGGCTGTTCGCGTAGAAGTTATTATTTGTTGATTATACAGTTTAAAGAGACGATATAACAAATATGTATAAAGACTTTGGGGAGGTTAGTCGAAGATTTTGCAATGCTCTACGAGTAAAAAAAGCAGAATGTGGGCAACGCTTTTCGATAGAAGGACAAAAATGTCTTATGTGTCAGTCATACGAAGAAGCAATACAGCACTGTACTGCTGTGTTAGCAATGCCTGAGGATCTGGATGATTTTATGGAAATAATCGAGGAGATGGGGTTTATAAAACTGTTGGCAGATATTCAAATGGAATATATACTAAATTGTAAGTTTTAAAGTAAAAACTTAACCACCTAAACTATTATCATAAGATATGAATGATGTGAATTTAGAAATTATTTTTGTATATATTAGCTTGTTTATGTTATAAAATATAAAGTATACATTAGTATTGTTTAATTTTTCAAAATGTCCACGCAACTGAAATGGGTATCTAAGTTCTTATGAAAAGAATTATAACAAAGAGCGCTACATTTAATTTTAATAGAAATGAGTACAACTGCGTGTTTGAAACATATCTTTTAGTTTAAAATTTTTTGTTCAACTTCGATGATATTACATAAACCAAGATTCTGCTACTGCTTCCGTGTAACGGAAGTATTGTATTTTTATTGTATCCCAACAACCAAACCAAAACGTTTGAACCATATTTATATTTCAATTCAAATACTTAACAAGTACATTGCACATAGAAATATATTTTTATTCATTAAAACTAATACACACACAAAAGTCACTTTTTCCTCCTTTTAATTGACAAATGTGTAGTATACATTTCCAAATTTTGTACACGATTTTCGCTTGATCTGAGTTTCGTATAGAGTGTAGCTTTTGGAACATTGTAGAGTGCGAGTACCACAATTAAATATCAACCAACTAGTTGGTAAGACAACCTATAGGTTAGGCGAATTTCCACCAAATTCTCACCACCATATAATAGAAGTTGGTTTTGATTTATATGGCGGTCTTCAATCTGCCATCCAAGTTATTTGCTGTAGTGGTATGTGTGCAGATTTTTGAGTTATATCCTGAAAAGTAAGGTTCCACTTGTAAATTGGTACAGAGTTGGAGACGTCCATCTTTTCAGTAGGTAACGATTGGTTATTTAAATTATAAGTAATAGCATAAACTTCTGAGATAACATCTTAATCTTTCCAAAACAAGACTTTCAATGAGAAATAAATTGGACATAAGTTCAATTCTAATTTTACCAAATTTATCAGGATTAGAGGTTGAAAATAGGTCAAGACGCTGTTTTATTTGTATTAACCTAGATTGAACGTGTACTAGTTCTAATTTTGTGGGAGATGGATCGATAACACTAACAATAGCCTTTATATCATCGATGGTGTCACTTATTTTTGCGAAATTTTTGTTGTTCATGTTAAAATCAAAGGGGGGAGATGCTTAAATTATTCAAAATCGCAGCCCCGATATTGTAGTCGTCGTTCATTTTGCGTAGAAGCGAGGATTAGATTACGCTTTTCAAGTTCCCAACTAAGTTCCCTTAACTTTAAGTGGAGGTGATTCATATTTATAGTATATTAAACGATACTTAAGGTCAAATATTGGTAAGTTTTTCTTAATTAATCGAGTAAACGAAAATTCGATATTATTATAAGAAAATCGTGAGAATGAGGTGTTTCAATATGTAAACATATAAGCCGAGTCTTTCTTAAAGTAAAGATACACGAAAATCGATATAGATAAGTAACAAAAAGTAGCGGGTTTTCACAATTAAGCACGAAAGCTTTTTTCAACCAAACGAGTTTTTACATGTTAAACACATCGGATCGATTTATATTTTTTTGAGCAGATATAGAATAAATTTAAAGATGTTTTTGTTATTATTTCTTTGTAAATTAAATTACGTAAGATTATTTAAATCCGCAATTTTTAAGCTTTCGAAAGGTTTAAATTAATGCACTAAACGCACAAGATATTTTTAATATAACAAACTCAATGCTATAACGTAATTTATTTTAAACAAGGTAGCCTAAATTTTAAACACCACGTCGAAATTTAGAGGTTAGGTTTTTCAAATAAAACTTATTTAGGAGGTTTTTTTATACAAATAAGATAAAAATTTTAAAAACTGCGGCATTTTAGCAGGAAAACGATAAAGAAAATGCTATTTAGATGAAATAGTAATTAATTCTTTAAAATTCAAATTTTGTCAGGTAACTGTAGAATTCACATTTCAGAAAAACGTTATCTCACATCTTTTTTAAGCAAACAATATGTCAATTAATCCATTGTTAATGGCTGTGTCTAACAACCCCACAATGGAGAAGTAACATTTTTTTATTGATTAACATTTAAGATAAATTATAGGAATTTAATGTATTTTTATATGAGGAGATACGATAAGACACAATGTTTATAAATTACAGCTACATTGGTTAAATTTATTGGTTTGGATACTAGGTAGAAAAAATGGAAAGCTTTATTAGATAATTATATTTATAACCTGAAACAGCAAACCTCTAATTACTAATTCTAATTAGATTTTTTTACAACAAGACAGCTGCTAGAATGAGCGCCAAATAATAAAGTTCAATCGCATCACGATAAAACAACGGGTTAAATAAAGGTACTGCTGCATTCCTCACATAAAACGTCTATCACCTCCAACCAAGGTCAACGCACTTTTTTCCCGTTGGTGGAACAAAACTTATTCCCATGGAGAACTGTTGTCAGCACACTTGCGACCGCAAAAATAAGTCAATAATGTCAACAACCGTGCAAAAACCAACAAAGCATGGTTTTCCCGACATCGGCGCGTATTATGGTAATCTGCGGGGTATTTTCCACGCAGAGTTGTAAAAAAATCCCTAGTTCTAAATTAATACACTAATACTTAGGATCTATACAATAAAGAGTAACAAAATGATGCCATTTTTGTCTTCAGATCGGCAACAAAACGTGTCAACAACTTAGTATTATGTTGGTCAGTTATTGTTCTTTTCTTTTCTAAATAGTCGATTAATATACATCTTTGGAGTTGTAGTGTTCTCTTGGGGGCTTCAGTAGAGGTGATTAAAACAAAGTCGAAGACCATTTCACATATTTAATTTACTTGTCACTTTAAGGTGCAGTACAACTGTTACATCTGAGGGTTAGACTTATAATGCTCTTATTCTATATTAATTCTTAACTGCTAACAATGATTATGCAATTATGCTTATTTACTAATTCCAATTACACCTAGCCTAGAGTTCGTTGCACATGTACTTCCTATCGATTGTCTTCCTGTACAATTCCGCACTTTTCACTTCCTATACAAGTCACTCACCTTTTAAATGCATAAAACTTAATTTAATGTAATAGCTATAAATTGTTATGATATTCGGCTATTACACCATCACACCTCCACGGGCGCACTAAAAAATTTTTGTTTTTCAAATAAAAAAATTTTCTAAATTACAATACGTTATATAATTTTGTCCTATTCTTATGGATTTCTACTAACTTATTATCTATCTTAACTATAACATTAGGATTCTTATCTAAAACTACTTCATATGGGCCTACAAATATTGGATCTCTTTTATTAAGAGATGTATTCTTAACCAACAACTTATCTCCTGATTTATAATTAACATGCTTAGTTTTGATATCAAACTTATGCTTTCGTTTACTTTTGGATTGTAATAAATTATATCTCGCTTCATTTCCAGCGACTTGCAATCTATACTTAAGTTCTGCTGCATAATTATCAAAATTATATAGTGGGTCTACTGAGTTTACCACGTTTGACGGTATTTGATTAATTTTCCCAAACACTAATTCGTGCGGGGTATATTTAGTTTCCGTATGCACTGAATTATTGTATGCAAAACACCAATAAGGTATCCAACTGCTCCAATTATTTGAATACTGCGGACATTGGATCCTTAAATATGCTGCTAAATTTTTATGTGAGTTTTCGAGCGCACCGATAGTTTCGTGATGATAAGCTGTAGAATTTAACTGCTTTATGTTTAATAATTTGCAAGTTTCCTTAAAAATCTCCGACATGAACTCTGAACCTTTATCCGTTAAAATTTCGCGTGAGATGCCGTAGCGTAAAATAAAATTCTCGACAAACGCTCTAGTTACACTTTCAGTCTCTTTGTTTGGTAATGGATATGCTTCTACAAATTTACTTAAATCACACTGTAGTGTCAAAATGTACCTGTTTCCATTTGCATCTGGTTGCAATGGTCCAACTAAGTCTAAAAAAACTTTTTCGAAAGCTTCGGAAGCTGTGGTTGTAATTATCATCGGCTGTTTGTTAATATTTGAATGTTTATGTCTTTGACATTCGTCACATTTTTTAATAAATGTTTCTACATCCTTTCGCATACTTGACCAAAAATAGTATCGCTTTATGTTATTGTATGTTCTATTGATGCCCGCGTGACCTCCCGTAGGCAATAAATGAAAATCATTAATGATTAATCTTTGCGTTTCTGAGTTTTGAATATTAGTGACTTCCCTAATCACACTAATTCGTATGTCATTTTTTTTAAGTAAATTGCGGCCGGCTTTACAGTTATATAAAAATGACTTCGATTCTTTGTTTTTTATAATAATAAATTCCGGAATTGTAAATTCTCTACGAAGAAATTGCAGGTCTCTCAACGACGCTTCGAAGGCTGACGCTGATCGAGATCCTTTCTTCAAATAAATTATATTTTTACTCCTATCATAAATTGATACATGCATGTAAACAAAATTATTTCCTTTATTGGATTTAATGATTCTGTTAAACTCCTTCTCTGATACAAATCGTAATTCTGTTGCATCCTTCGGATGCTTCAAAAGTTCAACAATGTTGGGGTGATCAGTCCCATCATCATTTGATGCTTTTGATTCGACTTGAGAGTCGCCTAATTTTCTACTTTGGGCTCTTGTTGTTACATATACTTTTTCGTGAACCGCTCGCTCCATATTCTTTAAATAATCTGAATCTATAATAATTCTAGATAAAGCGTCCGCTGTCACGTTTTCTGTACCCCTAATATACGTTATTGTAAAATCAAATTCTTCTAATGTTAACCTAAATTTTGTTAATCGACTAGATGGATTACTCATACCAAATAAGTATACTAACGGTCTATGATCCGTTAAAATCTGAAATTTTTTGCCAAATAAGTATGGTCTAAATTTTTTGACTGCCCATACTATAGCTAATAACTCTTTTTCTATTGTACAATAATTTATTTCGGCTTTGTTAAGTGCTCTACTTGCGTAAGCTACTGGCTTGTCGTCGCCATTCGACAAAACTGCTCCTAACGCGTAACCTGATGCGTCCGTGCGTAAGATGAACGTACTATTATCTGAAAAATCTGGGTATTGTAATATTGGTGGGTTTGCTAAAGATGTTTTTAACAGTTCGAATGCTGCTTGACATTCATTGGTCCATTGGAAAGTGACACCTTTCCTAGACAATTTGTTTAACGGTGCTGTTATTTCAGCGAATTTTGGAATAAATTTTCTATAGTAATTGGCAAATGCTACAAACCTTTTAACGTCGTTTGCGTTTAGTGGTGTTGGATAATTTTGCATGACTGCAATTTTTTCTGGATCTGGTTGTACACCTTGTGCCGTTATAACGTGCCCTAAATATAAAATTTCCTTCTTTAAAAATTCACACTTTGTTGGATTTAATTTTAAATTGACTTTTCTTAACCTATTGAGTACTTTTACTAAATTTGTATTGTGCGTTTCTAAACTATCTCCGAATACAATTAAATCATCCAAATGTGTAAAACAATTCTCGTAATTTAATCCTGATAAGGCTACTGTCATCGCTCGTGCAAAAATACTCGGGCTTACTTTTAACCCCATCGGTAACTTAGTCATTTGAAATTGTCCTTTGTCTGTACTAAATGCCGTACACGGTCTGGACTGTTCTTGTAATCCTATCTGATAATAACCTTGATATAAATCTAAACGTGAAAAATATATCGCACCTTCTAACGAATCTAAAATTGATTCGATACTTGGTAGCGGAAATTTGTCATCTTGCAATTTAGTGTTTAATTGTCTATAATCAATAACTACGCGCCATTTTTTGTTTCCTAAACTATCCGGTTTTTTCGGTACTATTAGTAGTGGTGAAGAACAAGCACTCTGTGCGGGTTCTATTATCCCGTCATGTAACATTTTATCTACTTGCTTTCCTATATCATTTTTCTGTGAATATGGTAACCTATATGGTTTAACGTACGTTGCTCTAGCATCTGTTTGTAACTGAATATGCTGCTCACTTATGTTTGACACGGTTAGTAGGTCATTGTCGACATAAAATACGTCTGCAAACTTAGCAGAAATCTTATAAATAATGGTTTGTTCTTCGCTATTCAAACCTTCGACGTTAATGTCTTTTAATAATTTATCAATACGTTCAACTGAGAATTTTGACTCTTCAAATTTAACTATCTTGTAATATGAAAGTCGTTCGATGGTAGGTTTAAAATTTCGTAACTTAATTTCGGTGTCGTGCGTATTCAATAACTTTACTGGTATAAAATTTTTAACTGGCTTTACAACTACGTTTGCTAGAAATACACCTTCGCACAATTCTTGTGATTTTATTACACATTCCTCTTTGTAATTTACTGTGAAATATTTGATAACCTCGCATCGTGGTGGGATTATTGTATATAAATCTTCGTTTGCTAATAATGGAATTGACGTTGATACATTATTACTTACGAAAGTAAATTTATAATTTTTATAATCGATATTTGATTTGTACTTATTAAAAAAATCTGATCCTATTACTCCATTTACGTCTGATTCGAAATCGTTCATTACAACAAAAGTATGATTAATTGAGATATTCCCTATTTTAATTGGTAGATTTACTGTTCCAATTGCTTTTGTTTTACCCGATACTCCTTGAATAAATATTTGCTTGTTTGTATCAATATTTATCTTAGTTGTTAAACTAGAAATGAAAATAACACTTACTGATGCTCCTGTATCTAAAATTAATTTAATTGTATTGTTATTGTATCCTACTTCTATGAAATTTACACTATTAATATTTAAAATGTTATGAACATTCCTTAAATTATTCCGGGGGGTCTCGAAAAAATGTTTTCGGTTCCCTAGTTTGGTCTGATGTATTTTCTGTGGAGTTTTTCTCTGACGAGTTGATGTAAAAATTGCGATGGTTTCCCCTATTATAAGGCTGATGACCTCTTACAGTTTTACTTACGTATGCATTTCCTCGACCTCTAGTGTTCATGAACGTGCATGGATTATTTCCTCGACCTTGATACCTGGTGTGTGAGGTACGTTGACTTCTATTTGTATTATTGTTATGATATTTTACGCGTCTAGTAAATTGACGACCTTTTCCGGTTGTGTAATACATTTGCTGAGGTTTATTTGCAATTTCCTCTTCTTTCGCGGCTATTATGGCGTCTTTTAATTTATCGTAATTTCGAGCTTTTATAATTGTTTTTAAATTTTCGTCCCTTATTCCGTTTGTAAATACGTTTAATGCAATTTTTTCGTTAGCGGCTGTTAAAATTTTTAATGATTGTTCGTTACCCTCTGCTTGAGCTATTGTTAAATTGACCATTAATTCCTCGATCGTTTTACCAAAATTTTCAATTGATTTATTATTTTGTCTGGAGTTATGTAATTCGGCGGACAATCCTGATGCTGATTTTTTAGTTAAAAGGTGATGTTTGATATCGTTCACAAGCGCTTCTACATTCTCATACTTACTGTCTAATCGCATTTTAGCATTTTGACTTAACTTAATTTTTATGACAAAATTTACTAACAATCTCTTACCTTCATCATCTAACAAGCTATCATATAGTTCAATTGCGTCGACCATTTGCTTGGTGGTATTTTCTGAACCGTCCATGGCTGGAATCATAGAGGCTGCTACTTTTAATTCAAACTTTTCACCCATGGTGTCTTGATTTTTCCTACTGAAAATACTTAACTTCCTACTTTTTAAAACTTCAGTAGTATCTCCTATACACTTATCTATTATGGCTATGTGCTGCTTAACTTTATCGATAATTTCAGAACTATCAAATTTTGCGACTTTAATCTTTTCTTTCTCTAACCTATACTCCTCGCATAACCTATTCAAATAATCAAATTTCCTATTAGTAACATCTAAATCGTTTCGTCTTTCTTGACCATCTTTATTTAAATTTTTAATAAAAATCTTAAATTCCTCTAAAATTTGCTTCAATTTTTCCGTCATTAATTTTAACTCGTACTTAATTTTTATAGCTTAAAATAAAATAATTCTTACTATACAATCTGCTGGCTTCTACTGACCTCTCTCCTAATCTTCTTGTCCAACTTTTTCTTGAACATTTTAAAAAGTAATAAAATAACCAACAACGCTAAAATTGTACCTGACGTAATACCTATTACCTCAGAATTTGTATATCCATTTATCGAACCATTATTCATTCCAGTTTGTGCAACAACTACTTCTTCTTTGGAATTGCTGGTGCCCATTTCAAATTTCGGTTATTATAATTTAATCTGTAGAACTAGCAGGACTCGCAGAATTAGCAGGGCTGGCAGGATTAGCAGGGCTGGCAGGGTCGCCATGTAGTGTTCTCTTGGGGGCTTCAGTAGAGGTGATTAAAACAAAGTCGAAGACCATTTCACATATTTAATTTACTTGTCACTTTAAGGTGCAGTACAACTGTTACATCTGAGGGTTAGACTTATAATGCTCTTATTCTATATTAATTCTTAACTGCTAACAATGATTATGCAATTATGCTTATTTACTAATTCCAATTACACCTAGCCTAGAGTTCGTTGCACATGTACTTCCTGTCGATTGTCTTCCTGTACAATTCCGCACTTTTCACTTCCTATACAAGTCACTCACCTTTTAAATGCATAAAACTTAATTTAATGTAATAGCTATAAATTATTATGATATTCGGCTATTACACCATCACAGAGTATCAAAAACTGAGATCATAAACTTAATCGCCGAAAGAGTGACTTTTGACATCTTGAGAGCACGCTCATAAAAAATTCCGCTGTTTTGAATGTGCTTTTATTTCTGGAGCAAAATTGCATCTACACGAACAAATTAAGACAAAAATTATTTTGGATTTCACTGTAACAGACAACCAGTTATTTGAAATTATAACTCGTACTCGCATTTGATCACTATTAAGCAAACGCCGTACCCACATAGAGGATAGTTTTTATATATATATAAAAACACCTATGAGAATTCCGAATAAGATTGTCAAAAAGAAATTTTAAAAAGTTTCAAACTTCGTAATGCTAGCGTACTCTAACGGTATGATATAATAGAACACCAAATAAACAAAATATTTTTTGACTATTTCTTACCCAAATAAAGAGCACGCGATAATAAACTCAAGCCCCTTAGGTTGGACGTCAATTAAAGTGTAACATGTATTTTCTGTTGGGTGTGTTGCGATGTCCATTGGTTTTCGTGAGAGGTTAGTTGAGCGTCAACCTAAGATAGTACCAAGTGACGCGTTGTCGGTAACAGACAACATTAAGAAAGTAACTTATACTTGCATATTATTTAATTGTAATATACACGTAGCGCCAAATAATATGCATATTTGAAGAAGATCAAAATGGTCGCTGTGAGGCGTGTTTACAATATAGCTCGTGGGCCATTTTGTAATTAAACTTTGGGAGGGAGTTCTATTAAAATGTAAAAATACAGAAATCCTATTCATCGAAAATATAGAGATGGTAAGTGAATGAAAGGAATCTAATCTAAAGAAAGGTGTTCTCTCTTTTTCATAGTGTCTGTTAGAAGAAATTAGAGCATCTTTCGTGTAAATAAATTTTCATCAGGAGCAGGCCTATTGTTCCGTAGCTCTCAGTTATGCCCTACTCATATGAAATATTATTTAGTTTTAATACATACGAAATTGGACATTAACGGGTACGTTTTGTAAATGGTGGAAACAAAGCCTCAGATTACGCCATTAAATTTGGATTTTTTTAGTATTCTTCCACATTAAGTTGTGTATTATTTTCAGAAAAATTTTGAGTGTTATACCTTTTTCCTACAATTTCAATCACATTATGGAAGATAATATATAAATATGTAAATGTGCCAACTCATAAACACGCGACTCCCTCCGCCTCAAATTAATCCCTTTAACATATCATTCAGTGTATGTGCTTAAGTAACAACTATGCAGCTTGAATGTAAATGGATCTCTCAGAACATCAGTATAAAAGAAGGAAGGAAGATATGAATTTAAAAAAGAATAGCTTAATAAGTAAAATTCTCATGTAATGCATAGTGAAGCACTTTCATATACTCATGCCACAATGATATGCTTTAAGAGCCACTTCGTTTTGCTTTACAATGAGTTACAGTTAGAGAAACTGGTTAAGTGCAAAGAAATCGTCGTAATGCTAATGACTGTCGACCATGACCAGGACTTATCGGTTGGTACGCATCTGCAATCAATAGGTAGCGGGTGACGCACATAACAGACGGGCTTCCACCCCTTGACGAAGGCCACGTGTGGTAGCACGTGTTCCATTACAGTCTACTGCTGCATATGTTAAGCGGAGAAGTATGGATCTACGGAAAGTTACCTACGTAGATTTAACACAAGGCAGTAAATTACACTAAGTGATTTACTTGCTTACCTCACAGCTCGTTTAATATTCAAGGGCGTATTTCGAATCGCTTCAACAGGGAAGCTTTAGGAATTCGTCCTCTATAGTGTTTTGTTAAACGAAAACTTGGAGCTTTACAACTAACGATTTTTAGCTTATAAACAGTAGCAAAATTACACATTTATGGCGAAATTACATCGCATTTTTTATTACTTTAGAATTTCTAATATGATTAGTCTTAACCATAGTTCTCAAAATTAACCGAAAGTGCATACTTAAATACGAAAACATTCAAGCCATTTAAGAAATTTTAAATATAACGCTCACAATGCATTTACCGATCAGAAGATTTAAGCGAATTTCTTACACCTCCACCGGTTGTGGAAAGTTGTTTGAAATTCTGGGTACTAATACTAATGGAGTTACAATAGTGTTAATTATTAGTGGGAATTCGTAAATTATTATGTTGTTTTTCGCTTATTTGTTACCGAAGTAATCGTGAAACTAACTTTATGCACAAAAAAGTTCGGATATGACTCAAAATTTCAAACATACTATTATAATTGTCCTAGTTCAACCATAGGGTTAACCCCATGCATTTACACTATATTTCTGAAAGCTTCATAATGCACTTAAAACAAAAGTCTCTTAGGCGAGTGTCCAACAAGCTTTTCTCAAGAAAATGCTTTTTCAGAGGTTCAGAAACTAAGCCCAATGTCCCGGGTTCGATTCCCAACGCCGACCGCATGAAAAATGTTGGACGAGTTTTTTTCACAAAAATATGCTCTCGTTCGGAAGCGAGGTAAAAATGTAGGTCCCGTGTGTGTGTTGTCGCGCACGTTAAAGATCCCTACCTTGCTCGGGTTAGTAAAGGTTCGGCAAAATTCAAAATTTCCAGGTAAAAAAAACTTGCTTCCTGGTCAATGTATTACCGTCCAGACACGATCCGCTTGAAAAATGTTCAGGCGAGCATTTTTCACAAAAATACACCTTCGTTCGGATGACAGGTAAAATGGAGGTCCCGTGTGTGAGTGTTGTCACGCCCGTTAAAGATCCCTACCTTGCTCGGGTTAATAAAGGTTCGGCAAAATTCAAAATTTCCAGGTAAAAAAAACTTGCTTCCTGGTCAATATATTACCGTCCCGACACGATTCGCTTGAAAAATGTTAGGCGAGCATTTTTCACAAAAATACACCTTCGTTCGAATGAGAGGTAAAATGGAGGGCCCGTGTGTGAGTGTTGTCATGCACGTTAAAGATCCCTACCTTACTTGGAACAGCAAGGGTTCGTCAAAATTCCAAATTTTTCAGGTAAAAGAACTCGCTTCCTGGCCAACGTAGTACCTTCCGGTGGAGCATTGGAAAATCAAATGTAGGGTAGAACTATCAGCACTGAAAGAAGAAAGTGGGGGTATTTTCTGCTCAATGTTCTGGTCTAAGAATGTTAATAAAAGTTTATAGTGTATTTCATCTACCCTTTTAAGAACTACGAAAAATAAAGAGGAACCATTACATTTTTTGCGATTTTAGGTAATTAACATACGCAATACCCTTGGTGTATCAAAGGACAACATAATTTTTTTTTCGATTTCTAGGATCGCTTGAGGTTCTAGTAAAAAGTTTATTTTTTTTTCTGGAAATAATTTTAACTTAAAAAAATACTAATTAATTCTTTTGTAGCCATTCTACGTCGTTTCTGTTTTTGTATAGGTATAGGCGTGAACTCAAAGTACACATTTTTCTATAGACAAGTTCATCGTACATGATTTCTCGACCCACTGACACTTATTTCTATTCAAACATATTTCAATGTCGCTTTAACCGGAAGTCATCGACGGCAAAACAAAAACTGTACTGATGGTCCTATATTCAAACAATTAATCCACAAAAATGGCGACAGTAAAAACATTGGACATACTGTGGTGTATTTATTTTTCCATAATCTGCTGTTTATTTAAAATTTTAAAAAATTACAAGTTTTTAAATTATTTTATTGAAAACGATTCAAATTTATTTAATTTTCTTGATTTGAAACTTGTTATCCCGTTTATTGTATAATAGAGTGATGTATTTTCGAGCTTTGATTGTTTTGTCATTCATTTGGGCAGCTGAAATTATCAGAACACATTAACTTTTGGTGGCGAAAGAAGTGACTAGCAGACACTTAGTGGCCGTAGTGGCCTTTTGTATTAGGTGGTGAATTAGTTACATTATGTGTACAAATAGTAAGTCTATAATTAATTATAAAATTTGTAGTTTATTTGAGTAACACTCTGAATTTTAGCACAACTAGTTACGTACGCCTTTTTTGTTGGACGCTTGAGTGTACAAATGTATTTGTGGAATTATCTTTGTGTTTTATCGAGTAATAGATGATGTATGTACTGGTTCAATTTTAATTTTAATTGGGTATAAAAATCATATTAAAGAACAGACAAGGATGGTCTAACCGATTACTATGTACGTGTGCGATATCAATTAAATGAAATTACCAAGCGCAAGGCAAAGTGGTTCTTATGCTGCATGTGGTTTACTTCCAAGGAAGATAAGTATATTTATTTTCGACAGCAAGAGGTATGTTACTGCAATTATTTTGGGTTCAAAGATCCTACTAATCTATGCTTTGAAATTGCGAGCAAATTGCATTATAATTTAGAACAATCTGCTTTTATTGAAATATACATGCTGAAATTAGATTACTTTTTTCCTAAGTCACTAACTATTTAAATTTCTGTTTAGAAATGTTTTTATTGATTTAACATTTGTTCTAAAGAATTAATGAATGCAATAACTTTACTACGTTAATTAAACTTTCAGAAGTGTAAAAATTTTTTGTAAACGGAATACGCACGTCATGAAAAACATCTATTCTTGAAAGACAATTTAATTTCATCAAGTTTTTTTTAAAAGTTAACAGTACCTGTTTGATTTTTCAAAATACCATATTAATAATGTTTTTCCTCGGCATATAAATCTTTTTAGTTTTGAGATTTCTACCTAAAATCCATAAAATTTCTATCGAGTACGAAAAAAAATATATAATTTCCAAATTATTTTTCTTTTAGTCTTTGAATTATTTATCGTTTAGGAATTTAGGACGCATCGCATTCACATTAGAGTTTGTATATTACAACAAGAACCGGTTTATAGGTAAGGCACCAAATTCGCGTTATGATACCTTGCGCGTAAAATTTTAATAGGTCCATTAATTTTAATTTCAGGTATTCGAGATGTCAATGGTTATATTATTTGTTTATTCTTGTTTAGTACGAATATGTTTTGCTTATTTTGAACGACATAGCTTATTAAGGATTAGTTTACCGATAATGTACGGCAAATACAAGTATACTTTAAATTTCTTTTAGAAGGTTGATGTTAAATAATTTCAGATTAATTTCTTCCTTCGTTTGAAGGGACCTTAAACCCCATTCCTTGCCTCCTTTCCTCGTTCTCTTAAAGATTTACCCTATTATCCTTGTCCCTCACACTCACACTCCGCTCACCTGATTCAGCTAGTCAAAGTCTCTACAGACATTCTTCCAATTGCATTCGCCATGAATTCCACCCCTTTTTAACCGCGGGCTTCGTCTGTAAGCAATATCTCCAGCTATCAGCTTCACTGCACTTTTGAAGCAGATCTCCCTTCAAAATATTCTGCCTATTACACGGTCAGAGAAAAGGTTGCCCACCATACTCTTAAAAATATTAAAAAAGGTAACTCTTGTTTATTGCACTAATTCAGATTTAAGAGTTAGTTAGATAAATCATCTCAGTTCTTTAGCTTTTTCATCCATGATCAATAATTTACTAAATTTTTAGAGTTCAATTAAGGTTGATCCACGTTATTATGACTTTAGTTTCCGTGCTCAATCCACCATTTCCTATGAAATCATAAACACATCAAAATTTAGAACTCCAATAGCACTAACTAGATTTGTATTTTCCCATTTCAGCTTTTAATTTCGTAATTCAGTTCTATGCGCGCGAGTGGAATGTAAATCGGGAACACGCTTTAAAAAATGAATCTTGTTACGTGCAGTTTCTGCACCGTACATTACCTAATTAAATCTCGCATTTATTACTGTTTTCACGATCGTACGAATTTTCATTAACAAGTAACGACTACCTTTCAAATTAAAGTGATTACTTATTCAAGCATCCTGTAAAATCTCATTAAGTGTTCAGTTAAAAAGTTAAATATTTTGATTCTATTTTATGTCGATAACGTGCTAAACTAGGTTTTTATTATTACACTGTAGGAAAATTTGCTTTGCTTATCAAGGGCTAAAAATTTTGCATTATGGGTTCGCTGAAATAAGCTTAAACATCTACACATCTTAAATAAATTATGAACATATGGATTGAAAATACGTCTAAAGTATTTGCATGAAACAGAGGTTTAGCATCAACAAAGGTTAAAAATGCTTACCAGATGTGTTTGCCATAAGGTGGGAAAATGTTGGTTATTAATACAGCTACTTCGAAAATACTATTATCACGTTAAAACGTGGTGTTCCGTTATCAAACAGGTGTTTAAGGACGCGGATTGTGAACAATGAAAATTGTTCACCTGCTTATCTTTTCACGGCATTATTAATCGAAACAGTAAATTTCTATGGTTTTATAAAGGATGTAGGCCATCCGTAATACGCTTAACTATATGATTCTGGAATGTGGGTTGCAGATATGCCTGACAGATTGAATAGACCTTGCTTCGATACTACCAGGCAGGGTTTTAACGCAGACATGCTTCACGAAATTCTACATATTGTATTGATACCATTTGCTTTCATATTTGAGCTTATCTGTAAGTGATATTTTGAGAATACTTTGCAGGTGGTGTTTTAAGGATACTTTGCAGTAGTTGTTTGGACGATGGAAAATTTTTTGAAGAAAAAACACGTTACCACTTGTTGGCTTATCTCCACCTATATATACAAGTTGCGCTGCAGAAGAGAGAGCATTCAATGTAGCATCCTTTCGCGTGAAGAGACCTGAAAAGTTGCGATGTTACTTAAGATGCTCTCTTTTAAGAGGCATTGCTTTGCTTAGATTCTATATAGTCCAGAATTAGTCAATATTCTGTAACCAGTGATTTTGTTTCATAGAAGTGTCCGGTCCGTTGACAGTTGTTAGTGCGTATTTTCAGATCTGCTACGATGGTACCAGAGGCAGGATGGCGAAGTACGATAGGATACATACTGCAGTTGAGCAAATAGTTCCTTCGGAAGGCAACAACTCCTCATTGGCACACACACGAACTTAAGGTAGGAATACTATGTTCTTTTGTTGATAGTTTCGTTGAAATCTTGTTAATTCTTTTTTATGGCTGATAACCACGTCAGTGCTCTAGTTTTTTCATACGTGTGGTTATGGTACGATAAATTAGAGACTTCGATTCTAAAATTTGCTATCAAATGTTAGTGTACAAAGTGATTACATAGTTGTTTTCAAGTCACAATTAAGACAAACTTAAGCTCGCGCTGAAACAATTTGGAAAATTTACTTACTTTACCTTAAGGTCTAGGAAATGCTAACGTCAACCACTTGTTTACTATTATAAGCTAGGATAAGTTTAGTACTTGGTTATCCATAAAACTTGCTTTGAGGTTAGGGTTACGTTACTACTTCTAGGTTTCGTCCCGAAATGCATTTCGGTAAGCAGCATGTAAATATCTTTGTATTAGTGTCTAATTTTCTTTTTGTATTTATTTAGGGATGGAAGCATTGTATAAGTATACATGTATTTGTTGTTTATATTTTAATAACTTATGAGACTGAAAAATAATCTCCTTAGTAATTGACATTTGTTTAAATTTTATGTATATTTTGGAGGAATGTTGTGTTATATGCGAGGGAATGTTTTCGTTTATATCATGTTTCACCAGTCCGTTACATAAATGCTCGTTTTCATTTTTGTAAATATTCCTTTTGATATCATGTTTGTTAACTAAGGGTTTGTAATAAATCTATCTCCCGACGTTCCCCTATTATTCTCTCTGTGTGATCCACCCCACTCTGCGACGTTTGCAGCTAGTACGGCATTAATTCGTTAGATTCCCCTTGTTTTGTTGCGGTATTCGGTGTAGGCGATTTTCTAAGCTTACTTTACTTTTCTTCCTCATCTGCGTGGAATACCGTAAGAATCTATACCTAAAAATAAAAGAAAAAGTTCTAATAAACATGTAGCGACACACGATTACTATATGAGCTACAACAAAACTTTAAAATAATAATTTTTTTACAAAATTATTGGCCAAGCCTTAATCTTCTTGCAGGCATATTTGAGATAATGTTAAAATTTAATAATATTTTTGGATTCTTAGTGGCATTCTAGATTTTCCCAAGCATGGTTTTTAAATGATTGTAAAACTTTACATTTAAACTTAACATACCAATTCAAAAACGAATCTCACCTTGACGGCAATGATTTATTTTAGGGAAATAAGGAAATATTTAAGATCAACCATGTTGCAAAAAAGGTTATCTAGATTAGTAATTCCATTCACAGAATCTAAACTTTTAGGTAACTATTGATATAAAACTTATCCGAAAAGAATTTGTTGCCATCAAAAGTAGAAAAGTTCAATTTTTGTAATTTTGATGTATACACAGATTATGCACAATTTTTAGTATCCAAATTTATTGTGATTATTCAGTAGATAAAAAAAACCATATATAAGCTGTTAATGTCTTGTTCCAAAATTTTTCATTTATAGTATAGAGTTGCATACGTACCTATATACCATACTGAAATTTTAATTCAGTAATACAAATATATTTCTTAAGTTCTTAGTAATTTAAAATTCATTTTGCTTTTGCGAATGTTTCCTTTTTCTAATACTAGCAATATGTGTTTAAATAAAAAAAGCTTTTAGTTTAATTTATTTTAATTGATGATTAACTATTGAAAAAATCTCAGATTTTTTGTATATCCCACCTTATTCGTTTAAGGGTGTCAAATTTTGTAGTAGCAGCGGGTGGATTTTCACCTGGCGAGGACTCTGCTTCCACACCGAGTGCAAAAAAGAAATTTGCCAAGAGAGTTGACTAGGCCCGCAGGTTCTAGTGCTGGCACTTCCTGGGACTTAAAAGTCCTAATTGTCCAGTAACCTGACAAAGTTTAAATACATGAATGTACATCAACATATCAAAGAACATCAATACCACGGGATTTTACTATCACCTTTCTAGCACGGGAAAATGTAAAGTCTCGCATGGACTGCCATGCTAATGAATTTTCAAAAAATATTAATGGTAGGTATCGTACTGAAGACGCACAATTTTAATGCACTGAAAAAGCTCTGCCGATTACTAGTAGACAAAAACTGTTTGATTTAACTAGCAAATTATTCAAAAGCAGCTATGTCATTTTCAAATGCATGAAAGAATTTTAATGCCCTCAAAAGTTATTCACTCCGCTCAATATTTTCGAAGTTACGAGATGAGACGTGAGGCAAGCGCTTGTTGATATTGTTTCCATCAAGTCTCGGAATTATAATATGTAGCCACTTTGTTTTATTGCGGTTGACACTGTAGTTCAAAGAATCACTCATTGTCACCACTTTTACAGTGAAAGTTTATGACTGCCATAGGGCCTATGCCAGGATCACTGTTAAAATCTGTGGAAAATATAATAAAACACAACGTTATGTAGAACCTTTTCTAAAAAGTTCCCCCTGTTATGGCTATATACTTGGCATTCGAAGAAGCAAATCTTCAAGTGAATTAAATGCTTTAGCACCTCTTCAGCGATTAGAAACACTCGACATTTATTTTATTTTCAATATATCGAAATAAGAAGAAGTCATTGGGTGATTAATCCCGAGAATGTGGGCAATGAGTCCAAACAATAGGCGAAAACTTCACTTGGCAGTGCGTGTCTATAAACTTATTTCTAACCGAAACCCGTTCTACCTAAGCCAACATTTTTTTTTCTTTCAAATCGCCGCTATAACACTAGGCGTGATGACTTACTGTCTATCCCCATACACCATATTCATACATTCCATTTGTCTTTTCTTGTTTCCGGTTCCCTCTTGTGGAATACTATTCCTCCTGATATTAGGCGGGCTCCGAACGTGCAACGTTTTCGTAAACTCTTGCAGTAACATCTCTTAAATCTTCAGGTGTAGAGGCAAGTGCATTTTCCTAAACTGATGCTCGATGAGTGTGTGTGTTTGTATGTGCGAGAGGGTGAGGGTGCGTGTGTGTGCGTATGTGTGTGTGTGTGCATGTGTGGGGGAAAGGGTGCGTTTGTGTGTGGGTGTGTGCGTGTATGTAGCGATTATTAATTGAAATTAAATTAAATTATTTATCTTAATTTAATTACTTGAATAACATTGTATTCCTTTTACCTTATGATTATATTTTACCTTATTCAAGAGTACTGCTGCATGCAAGTTACGTGTAAGACAAGGCCTAATGGCCCTAATCGCACTTGATGCAGTTTGTAACAAAAGTTTATATTTCATAATGTATATTTAATTTAATAATAAAGACGTTTCAATCAATCATTTCGAAGTTGTTACTGGTCAAAACCTGGATAGTTAGTTGTGTTTGTACCCGTTTATATTGTCATGATTTGCCACCATACGTTGCTTTTCTGATTTTAGCGATAAGTCCAGCAAAGAATTGTAGTATACCGCTCCACATTAACTGTCCTATAATCTTTTAGTGTAACTGTTTTCGGAAGAAAGAGGCAACCATTTTTTCGAAGCACTTCAGAAAATTCAACTTTTGTTGGTTTGAAATACCAACACAGTTGATTGATGTTTAGTTTCGGGTTCATATTGATAAATCAATGTCACGTGTTACGATGTTATATACAGAATTTGAACAGCCACCCTTGAACTTTCTACCATTTCCTTACACAACTCGAAACATGTTTCCTTTTGCGTGCCTTTAAAATTGTGAGGGATTCATCGACTGCAAAACTTCATAACATGCAATCTATTATGCAAAATCGTTTATGTATGTGTTTTGACGCAATGCCTAAGAATGCCTCTATCTCCTTATATTTCGCATGCAGATCTCGTACAATCATGTCAAGCATAGCATCGATTTTCCTCACGACAACGGAGGTTTATGGACGGCATTTGCGAACATTGTTACCAAACGCTGATCTACCACGTTCGAATTCAGCAAACCAAACTTTTGGATGGTGCTTCAACCCTATATAACCATATAAGTCTTTCCACACATGCTGTAGTGTTAAACTGTATCTGGAGGCTTCGTGGTTTTGTTAGTTCACATATGACTACTAAGCACAAGGGTCTCGGGTTCGATTTCTGACACGGTCCACTTGAAAAATGTTAAGCGAGCATTTTTACATAAATACGCTCTCATTCGGATGGAAGGTAAAACGTAGATCGCCCGTTAAAGATGCTTGGAATAGCAAGGGTTCGGCAAAATTCAAAATTTCCAGGAAAACAAAAAAACTCGCTTCCTGGCCAATATAGTACCTTCAGGTACAGCATTGGAAAATCATATGTAGGGTAGATACGTCCCAGCGGCTCCGTGGCTTAGTTGGTTCGGTTGTGACTACTAAGCCCAAGGTCAAGGGTTCGATCCCCAACACACGGTTTGAAAAATGTTAGGCGGGTATTTTTCACAAAAAAAGCGCCCTCATTAGAATGGGAGATAAAATGTAGGTTCCGTGTGTGAGTATTATCACGCACGTTAAAGATCCCTATCTTGCTTGAAATAGCAAGGGTTCGGCAAAATTCAAAATTTCCAGGTAAAATAAAACTTGCTTCCTAGGTAATGCAGAACCATTGGGTATAGCATTGGAAAGTCAAATATAGGGGTGTTAAACTGTATCGACGTTTACAAAAAGACAATTACTCGACATTGTCATTTATATACATAAATATTACTGTGATGATTTTGTTCCAACGAAGCTTCCAGGTTTGAAAACGAATTGTTAACCGATTTATAAGTTAAAAGTGTCAAATTTTACGAATATGACAACTGAAGAACGCTGGCGATACAAAATGTACTAAATTCCCTATTCCTCGTAATAGTGTTGCAGCAGCATTGTCTTAAATCAATTTTATTTGAACTGCCTTTTTTCTTATATTCTATGCGACTGATATAAAATAGTTGATAACCAACAATCTCTTAAAGAACTTCTTTAAATCGGTTGACCTAATTAGGTAAATCTCCAAGAATGACATGAAATGTAACGCCATCGGTTTCTGGATTATATTTAGTAGATATTCCACAAAATTCAAAAACTCTTAATTTGATTAATGAAAGTTCTGTTATAATTGATTAATTGTATAACGTCCACATATAGTTAACAATTACACATATAAATTGACAATAGTAAGGACAAATAAACATGATAGAAACAACATTAAACAAATTTCAATACATTTTCTACATGCACCAACTACATTGAATAAATTCGTTTAATGTGTTTATCCGCTAATACCTCATGTAGCAACGCTAATAGGATTTAGAAGTAATCTAATAAATTTTTAAGTAAATTTCCTAATTGTTTTATAATATTTATAATGAAAAAATCCCATTTAAAAATACAAACTTTAAATTTCCAAAGCTATTTAAAGTTCTGGTTGAAAAGTTTCAAATTACGAAAAGTAGCGTTTCCTTATTCAATTTTATAAGCACCCGATTTTACAATCAGAAATACATTATTGTGATCGCACCTAACTTACAATATTGCTTAGCTTTGAAATCAACGGAAATAAATTTTTAAATAAAATGCAGGAACAATAAAAAACGTCTGTACTATGAAAAAATAAAGTTCTAATTCATTTAATTGTGTGAGAATTCCGAATACTTGCTATTTAATGTGTATACAAATCTAGCTCAAAATTCATATCTTAGTTATGGTAATAAACTGCTTAAAAATGATAAAAGCAAATGGATATTGCCCTTTATGGTCAATTAAAAATACTACTATACCTTTTACACGTGAAGGTACACGTGAAGCCAGTGTTGCAATCGGTTTGCACGGGATTCTGAAACAAAATACAAAATTACTAAGTTTTCAAACAAAAATTCTAAAAAGTAGTAAAATTAAAAGTAAATAAAGAACAAGTAGGTATTTCGGATGCCCAACAGCATATAAGTAGTACATTATTGGTGTAATCAGACCCTCATTTGCACCAGCATCCTCATTTGCACCCACATCTGGACCAAAAAGCTTTCTTCGACTAACCATTTTTCATCTTTCGAGATAAATATATCTTAAATTTTTCATCTTTCGAGATAAATGAGCATCCTCATTTCCACACACGAGATAAACCTATTTTTAAGATTTTTTTTACCGCTAACATTCTGGACCAAATAGTTTTCTTCGACTAACCATTTTTCATCTTTCGAGATAAACCTATCTTGTTTGGTATCAATTAATATTAGAATTTTCTCAGCTACCCGAATTTCTAGGAATTTTTCAGATAGCATCATCTCCAAGGGAGCTACCCCAATTTTAAGATTTCTTACCTGTAGCGACTTTTGAGCGTTCTTATAAATTTTTTTAGTCATGCGGTACATCTTGTTAGTCTAAAATTTTATGTAGAATTCGAATCTGCAAACAGATTTGAAATCGGACCACGCCCTGCAAAGTTACACATATACCCTCTGCGAGATAAATCTTTCTCCACATTTCCACCCACGTGATAAACCTATCTTGTTTGGTATCAATTAATATTAGAATTTTCTCAGCTACCCGAATTTCTAGGAATTTTTCAGATAGCATCATCCCCAAGGGGGCTACCCCAATTTTAAGATTTCTTACCTGTAGCGACTTTTGAGCGTTCTTATAAATTTTCTTTATACATGCGATGCATCTTGTTAGTCTAGAATTTTACGCAGAATCCGAATCTGTAAACAGATTTAAAATCGGACCACGCCCTGCAAAATTACACACATACCCTCTGCGAGATAAATCTTTCTTCACACTTCCACCCACGAGATAAATGTACATTGTTTGGTATCGATTAACATTAGAATTTTCTCAGCTATCCGAATTTCTAGGAATTTTTTAGATAGCTCCATTCCCAAGGGAGCTACCCGAATTTTAAGATTTTTTTATCAATGTCGATTTCTAATCAGCTATCCTTTTTAATATCTACAACCCTTTAACCAAACACGTAGCAGTATTAACATAAATTAAGCATGCAAAAATTTAATAATTTATTTTATCCAATTTACAGTTTAATAAACTAATCATTCCAATGTAATTAAATATGTAAATGGGAAGGTCGACTTTTGGTGTAATCATCGCGTGGTTAATAATTAAGAAAGCGCATTTTGCTGGTATGAAATCTATGGAATTTCTCCTGTAATGAAAAGAAGAATGCATTTGTAATTGAAAATGCGTGTCACTTACCTTCAGCCTACTTAAGTATTAATATAGCAAAATATTTAAATTCAATATTTTCGAAACTTCCAATGTAGCATTAATTTTATAGCATTAATTTGTAATTATTTGTAATCCAGCAAATATTCTAGATTCTTAACGATTATGTGAATCACATGTGAAAACTGTATGTAATTTCTTCTCCAAACATATGCTGTTATTACAATAGGAAAGTACGCTAAATGCAAGTCAATTAATAGCAATTTAATACTGTTTACTGACCTACCTTAATTGTTTGTACAAGGAAACACAATAAAATAAATACAAATATAGTAACTACCTTATATATTTATGCCCCATGTGTAAGTTGCTGTATCATTAGGGCCAGGGTATGCAGACTTTAACACCACCATGTCGCACGCTTTACACAGATGTTGGTTGTTTCGTACAAAATCCTTTAACAGCTGGCGGAGCTGAACGTTTACTGCTTAATGACATACCGTGCTGTTTTTCCTTGTGTCACTGTAAGCTATTCTTGTAAAAGCGATACTGCAAGACCCAGAGTTTAAGTTTTTTGCTGCCGACGGATGTATAAGCTTAACTGTGGACGATGTTACACCACGACATTAAATGGCAGGCTTGAATATTTTCTTTGGAAACAATCGAAGATTGCCGAACACACTCGAAGAGTGCACAAACGCGCTCACTAAACCACAATTAATAATCGCCTTTATAGGTTTAACATTTCTACCATTACCCAATGACTTTAATTTCTTATTGGAGAGAATCCTTATTCTCCCACGCACTGCTGCGTAGTTGCATACCCACCCCTTTTGGGGATATATGCTCGTTATAGGTTGTAAGACCCTCGGTTTTACTTAACTACACTTCGTGAGATCCCTTTAATCTTTTTTAATCGTGTCCTTCTCGCGTACAATACAGTAGGACTTAGTCTTACTACCAACAAATTATAATATTAGACCCACATTAAAGTTGTCTTTGAATTTCTCTACAATTTTTGTTAACATGCGGTAAATTGTGTTTATTATTTGCGGAGTACACCACTTTAAACCTAAAAATAAAAACAGGATAGTTTAATACGTCTATTAATAATTTATGGTAATGTTGGCGATACAAATATGTAAAAACAAACTTTATCAAGAAAATATAATGTTTTTAATAGAATACATACATGAATTGATAACATCCATAAACCGCTGTAGTAACCAGAGTCTGGCGAATCTGGGATAGCCAAATCTCTAAACATTTGCGCAAGCGATTGCCTTGCAGTTGCATCTTTTAAGTACTGAATGGGGAAACATTTAATAAGTTCCAACACTGTCAAGTAATTTAAATTGCTGCAATCATTAGACAGAGAAATACTGACACTGCTCTCTCCCCCTAATAACGTTTGAACCCCTTCTTCCTCCGTCGTATTTCCACATACTTTTTTTATATCACCAACAAATTTTTCGTAAAATTCTGGAAAGTTTCTACACCTTAACTCAGCCATTTTAAAACAGATCAATTCTCGCAAATTTAATAGCTTGATGCACTCGTACGCAGGTAGCACAATAACATTCCCATCTTTCGTAATCTCCATATTATATAAATTCTCTTTTCAAAATTGTTCAACAGTCATATACTTCTATTAAAGGCTGTGCTCAGCTGCAATTTGAAATCTTGATCCAATTGTATGTCAACAACATCGTTTCCAGTAGTCAAACCATTTAATCTGACTTGTTTCGAGTCTTGAGCAAATTGGTGAATTTGAAATTCCACTTGAAAAGTACACAATTTTTTCCAATCAAAGTAAGAGAATGTTATCGTAGAATCAGACACATACCACTACAGCAAATAACTTGGATGGCAGGTTGAAGACCACCATATAATTTGGAGGAAATTCGCCTAACCTATAGGTTGACTTACCAACTAGTTGGTTGATATTTAATTGTGGTACTCGCACATCACTTGTAACGTCAACACAAGAAAACTCCATCTTTAATTTATAATTTTAATCAAACTCGACGATACTTTGACGACTAATGCACTGGAACATGGCTCTCGCCTTTTATGCCGATGGTCGAGCGTGCGCAGCTCCTTATTATATTAGTTGGCGTTATATGCAAGTCTTGACTGGAAAAGTGACGCGTATAATTGTTTTATAGTGGGTTTTACCTGTATGTATTTAACCAACAACGCCATTTTTAGAATTATTAAACAAAATTACTCTTAGCAGTATTTTTTAATATACCATCGTGTAAGATTTCAATTATTATTGTGTTTTCCTCAGGTTCCCAAATCCTCGGAATTTTTTCAAATCGAATGACTCCTTACTGATTTGCAGATTAACCTTTGCAAGCACCGTATATAATTCACCTTTAATCTATTTCTAAACCGTATCGCTCTGTCTTTTGAGATAAACCCTGGTGTAACCTATAAAATTAGTATAGAATTTTCCTGGGGAATTGAAATTAATTATCACGTCTTTTAAAATTAGTTCCAACAAAGACCTGTATATATTGTATTAATATTCAAAACCTATCAGCAAAACACCTTTGCATTTTTATTTAGATTTAGCTCGATAATAGAGTTAAACTCCAAAAATATTTATTAGTGGCTAGAATTGTTAAAATTTTCAATTAGTGAATCCACATACAAATGATTAAACCAAAAGGTATAATACATATATTAATTCTGCACGGTGACCTAGAAAGTGGTTCGATAATCTATTTTAAATGTAGTTCAACATAAGACGTATATTCTAAATAAATTTAGTGAAATGTATGATCATTAGCCTTGCATTGTTTGTCGATGACGTCTGACTATTAATTTAATAAAAGCACTTTCCACAATTCTAGTTAATATACGGGAATACACATTCTATAATTTGATTTAAATTGGGTTAATGTAAGGACAAATTATACTTATACTTTCTCTATGTACATAAATACGGGGGAAATAATATCAAAAGTTCATTTTAAGTTTATTTTGTAAAACGTAAGGTTGTTTATAGTGTAATTAATAGTAATACTGAATTTTCAGTCTTTGGTTTAAAATTTCGTGTGAGGACTATCGACAAAGAAGAGTAAGTGTTAGTTTGAATTTTGCAAACGTAGAAGAAATTAATATTTACATGTATAATTCAAAACTGTTAATTAATAATTTTTTCTAGAATGAACATCTTAAGTATTGCGTGCAGTGTGTGCGAAAATGTTTTTACTGGATGTGATGCCATAAAAAAACACAACAAAAGGCACATCGAGATGGTTTATTTCCAGGAAAAACTAAAAATTACAGCCAATGAGTGGGAACAAATTAAGGATTTGGAAAACCAATCGACCGCAGCGCATAAAGAACGTATAAACGCCGCAATTCAGTTAGAACGAAGCAAGTTACTATTTGAGAAACCATACACCATAACAAAATCTTCTTCCAAAATCATAATTGTAGGCCTGAACCCGTTCGACGATTACAAGATAATTTTTAGATTTGTTGACACCATTTCGCAGAGCGTACTTGATGTATCCCTCAACGTATTTAGGAAGTTTATATCAAATCTTCTACACATTATACGCACTATGGAAGTTGGCATGCAAAATCAGATATGCAAATTCGACAACTTGCGTTTTTATTTAAATAAGAATTGTTTAGTGAAGATGATGACATTTGATGGGAATTATATGATATTTACCAAAGGAACTTTAGAGCACTTTTTAGGGGTATCTCAGATCGTTCTCAACCATGCTAATACTTTAAAAGAACTAATGGAAAAGGGTACTCCTAATATAGATCTGTTTCTGTTAGATGTCGCAATGGAAAGATATAATAGGAATGATATCCTACAGAATCTCGCACATGATGTAATTAAAAGCAAATACAGTAATAGTGATATTGGGGTCATATTATACGAATTTATAAGAACCTACCCAAGATTGTTTGAAAACAGTATTTGTAAACAAGTTGAGTATATGGAAGAATACAACAGGTTTCCATTCCACGCATTTACGAGCGATGTTTAAATTTTAAGCCAAAGACTGAAAATTTTGTAACACTATTAATTACACTTTTGTTTTCTTATACGTTTCTAAATTGTTGTATTTCAACTACAGATATTAATAGATGTCAATAAAATTATGTTATAGTTTTAAATAAAACGATTCTGATTAATAATTTTGTAAAACGTTTATAACACCCTTTTAAAAATAATACACATCTTTGTTATAATTCTTTTCATAATTACTTAGATACCCATTTCAGTTACGTGGACATTTGAAAATTAAACAATACCAATGTATGCTTTATATTTTAAAACATAAACAAGCTAATATATACAAAAATAATTTCTAAATTCACATCATTCATTTCTTATGATAACAGTTGTGGCGGTTAAATTTTATTTTAAAACTTACAATTTAGTATATATTCCATTTGAATATCTGCCAACAGTTTTATAAACCCCATCTCCTCGACTATTTCCATAAAATCATCCAGATCCTCGGGCATTGATAACACTGCAGTACAGTGCTGTATTGCTTCCTCGTATGACTGACACATAAGACATTTTCTCCTTCTATCGAAAAGCGTTGCCCACATTCTGCTTTTTACTCGTAGAGCATTGCAAAATCTTCGAATAACCTCCCAAAGTCTTTATACATATTTGTTATATTGTCTCTTTAAACCGTACAATCAACAAATAATAACTTCTACGCGAACAGTCCTTTTATATGAGCTACTCCTATTCGTATATGTACCGATTGCACCCGATTTGTGTGCACGCACGAAACAACCGGTATGGAATGTATTCTATGAACAAAATCATTACATTTCTTAAGAAAATGCTAAGGACTTTAAAATAATTATAACTCTTGTTAGACCTCTAGTCTCTAGATAAACGTTATTATTTTAGGTTGTGTCACTGTTTTCTAAATCAATTTCCTACATACTTTTTCCTAAACTATGCGTATCAATTGACGGTTATACTTTACTCCATAACCGACTTGTATATATTTTCGTATTCGTCTCTAGCTAACACGTCCGTATAATAAAGATGTACAGGCTCGTCGTCAACTGGTAACTTAATCTTTTTTAAAAGCTAGCCTTTGTTTTCAACTTTAACGCTTGTTGTAGGTGTGGAAATTCTTTCCGCTATTCCTTGTGATTAGGAATCGGTGATTTTGCAAAGGATCAATCAATTGTTTGTGCACCTCTTTGAATTTTTGTAGAGATGTAGCGTCTCCCTTTTTGTATGCCGCAAAGTTCTTTCGTACAGAATCCTGCATAAAATGAAGCTTACGTTTATTTACAATAAAATTGTTAACGTTCGTCATCATCGGACTCTGGATGGGAACTAACTTTTTTTTTTGAATAATGTCAAATATTTATATACTCGTCGAAATTCTTCCTATATCGACCATTATCCAAATCAAAATCTTTCACAACAGTTATAAAATTATGTTTTAAGTCACCCCAACACTGTAAACACATTTCTTTAAATTTCGGATATGTCATGTCACCACTTATATGATCCAAAAAGATATGTCTGAGATTGGTTTCATCCTGTTTCCATAATGCGATTACATTGGCGTTATCTCTGAGTCTATGTTTTAAGGCACTAGCGTAAGTTTGACATAGATAGAACGAATCTATTGCTTTATATCGGCCGAACGAGAAAAATTGAGTGATTTTGCTTTGCTCGTTTGCAGGTATATCATCGAAAATCGCAATTGAATCTTCTTTGGTATCTCTGGGTTCAATCAAATCGTCGTAATTTTCAAACTCATGGTACCCAATTTCTTCTTTTAATGATGTAAAAACGTTTCTTAACAATTCGTATTTCGGTTGATATAAACTTTTCGAAAATACATAGACATTTTGGAATCTAAGGCCGTTCTCGTGCAGGATCAGAGATATTAAAGCGTTAGTCTTCCCACAACTCGATGGTCCCACGAATATAGCTCGTATGTTAGACGGGAACAATGGGCCATGTTTACCATCCTTTCTTGCACTAGCAATAGCAAAGTTATCATAATTCTGTATAGGTATTTTAAAAGGAAAAATTAATTTTTCCTTTTATCTAACCTAGGTCCAAACTTGGTTTTTAATGGAAAAACTCATTAAAAAGCAATTAGTGCTAATGGGTTTTAATGAGAAAACTCATTAAAAAGTAATTAGGTCATATGGTCATGTGGTCATATGGGCATGTGGTCATGTGGTCATATGGTCATGTGGTCATATGGTCATGTGGCCATGTGGTCATATGGTCATGTGGTCATATGGTCATGTGGTTATGTGAGCAGGAAGATTAAATTTGGTATATAAGGAAGTAGTTTTGGGTTAAGCTTAGTTATAGTAAGACATTTTTCGAAAGATGTCGCATTCAAGCAATCAGTGGCGCTCCAAACAATCTATTACAAAAGCTGCAGAGGATATCCTGGATGGCTCGAGTTTCTACGCTGCTAGTAAAAAATATAATATACCTAGGACAACGTTATGCAGATATGTTAAAAGGTTGCAGAACGTGAAGAAATTACATAATTCCAACGATGCATCCAGAGATGTTATACCAGAAGTTAAAATACCTATACAGAATTATGATAACTTTGCTATTGCTAGTGCAAGAAAGGATGGTAAACATGGCCCATTGTTCCCGTCTAACATACGAGCTATATTCGTGGGACCATCGAGTTGTGGGAAGACTAACGCTTTAATATCTCTGATCCTGCACGAGAACGGCCTTAGATTCCAAAATGTCTATGTATTTTCGAAAAGTTTATATCAACCGAAATACGAATTGTTAAGAAACGTTTTTACATCATTAAAAGAAGAAATTGGGTACCATGAGTTTGAAAATTACGACGATTTGATTGAACCCAGAGATACCAAAGAAGATTCAATTGCGATTTTCGATGATATACCTGCAAACGAGCAAAGCAAAATCACTCAATTTTTCTCGTTCGGCCGATATAAAGCAATAGATTCGTTCTATCTATGTCAAACTTACGCTAGTGCCTTAAAACATAGACTCAGAGATAACGCCAATGTAATCGCATTATGGAAACAGGATGAAACCAATCTCAGACATATCTTTTCGGATCATATAAGTGGTGACATGACATATCCGAAATTTAAAGAAATGTGTTTACAGTGTTGGGGTGACTCAAAACATAATTTTATAACTGTTGTGAAAGATTTTGATTTGGATAATGGTCGATATAGGAAGAATTTCGACGAGTATATAAATATTTGACATTATTCAAAAAAAAAAAAGTTAGTTCCCATCCAGAGTCCGATGATGACGAACGTTAACAATTTTATTGTAAATAAACGTAAGCTTCATTTTATGCAGGATTCTGTACGAAAGAACTTTGCGGCATACAAAAAGGGAGACGCTACATCTCTACAAAAATTCAAAGAGGTGCACAAACAATTGATTGATCCTTTGCAAAATCACCGATTCCTAATCACAAGGAATAGCGGAAAGAATTTCCACACCTACAACAAGCGTTAAAGTTGAAAATAAAGGCTAGCTTTTAAAAAAGATTAAATTACCAGTTGACGACGAGCCTGTACATCTTTATTATACGGACGTGTTAGCTAGAGACGAATACGAAAATATATACAAGTCGGTTATGGAGTAAAGTATAACCGTCAATTGATACGCATAGTTTAGGAAAAAGTATGTAGGAAATTGATTTAGAAAACAGTGACACAACCTAAAATAATAACGTTTATCTAGAGACTAGAGGTCTAACAAGAGTTATAATTATTTTTAAAGTCCTTAGCATTTTTCTTAAGAAATGTAATGATTTTGTTCATAGAATACATTCCATACCGGTTGTTTCGTGCGTGCACACAAATCGGGTGCAATCGGTACATATCCGAATAGGAGTAGCTCATATAAAAGGACTGTTCGCGTAGAAGTTATTATTTGTTGATTGTACGGTTTAAAGAGACAATATAACAAATATGTATAAAGACTTTGGGAAGTTATTCGAAGATTTCGCAATGCTCTACGAGTAAAAAGCAGAATGTGGGCAACGCTTTTCGATAGAAGGAGAAAATGTCTTATGTGTCAGTCATACGAGGAAGCAATACAGCACTGTACTGCAGTGTTATCAATGCCCGAGGATCTGGATGATTTTATGGAAATAGTCGAGGAGATGGGGTTTATAAAACTGTTGGCAGATATTCAAATGGATTATATACTAAATTGTAAGTTTTAAAATAAAAATTTAACCGCCACAACTGTTATCATAAGAAATGAATGATGTGAATTTAGAAATTATTTTTGTATATATTAGCTTGTTTATGTTTTAAAATATAAAGCATACATTGGTATTGTTTAATTTTTCAAATGTCCACGTAACTGAAATGGGTATCTAAGTAATTATGAAAAGAATTATAACAAAGATGTGTATTATTTTTTAAAAGGGTGTTATAAACGTTTTACAAAATTATTAATCAGAATCGTTTTATTTAAAACTATAACATAATTTTATTGACATCTATTAATATCTGTAGTTGAAATACAACAATTTAGAAATGTATAAGAAAACAAAAGTGTAATTAATAGTGTTACAAAATTTTCAGTCTTTGGCTTAAAATTTAAACATCGCTCGTAAATGCGTGGAATGGAAACCTGCTGTATTCTTCCATATACTCAACTTGTTTACAAATACTGTTTTCAAACAATCTTGGGTAGGTTCTTATAAATTCGTATAATATGACCCCAATATCACTATTACTGTATTTGCTTTTAATTACATCATGTGCGAGATTCTGTAGGATATCATTCCTATTATATCTTTCCATTGCGACATCTAACAGAAACAGATCTATATTAGAGTACCCTTTTCCATTAGTTCTTTTAAAGTATTAGCATGGTTGAGAACGATCTGAGATACCCCTAAAAGTGCTCTAAAGTTCCTTTGGTAAATATCATATAATTCCCATCAAATGTCATCATCTTCACTAAACAATTTTATTTAAATAAAACGCAAGTTGTCGAATTTGCATATCTGATTTTGCATGCCAACTTCCATAGTGCGTATAATGTGTGGAAGATTTGATATAAACTTCCTAAATACGTTGAGGGATACATCAAGTACGCTCTGCGAAATGGTGTCAACAAATCTAAAAATTATCTTGTAATCGTCGAACGGGTTCAGGCCTACAATTATGATTTTGGAAGAAGATTTTGTTATGGTGTATGGTTTCTCAAATAGTAACTTGCTTCGTTCTAACTGAATTGCGGCGTTTATACGTTCTTTATGCGCTGCGGTCGATTGGTTTTCCAAATCCTTAATTTGTTCCCACTCATTGGCTGTAATTTTAGTTTTCCTGAAATAAACCATCTCGATGTGCCTTTCGTTGTGTTTTTATGCCATCACATCCAGTAAAACATTTTCGCACACACTGCACGCAATACTTAAGATGTTCATTCTAGAAAAAATTATTAATTAACAGTTTTGAATTATACATGTAAATATTAATTTCTTCTACGTTTGCAAAATTCAAACTAACACTTACTCTTCTTTGTCGATAGTCCTCACACGAAATTTTAAACCAAAAACTGAAAATTCAGTATTACTATTAATTACACTATAAACAACCTTACGTTTTACAAAATAAACTTAAAATGAACTTTTGATATCATTTCCCCCGTATTTATGTACATAGAGAAAGTATAAGTATAATTTGTCCTTACATTAAACCAATTTAAATCAAATTATAGAATGTGTATTCCCGTATATTAACTAGAATTGTGGAAAGTGCTTTTATTAAATTAATAGTCAGACGTCATCGACAAACAATGCAAGGCTAATGATCATACATTTCACTAAATTTATTTAGAATGTACGTCTTATGTTGAACTACATTTAAAATAGATTATCGAACCACTTTCTAGGTCACCGTGCAGAATTAATATATGTATTATACCTTTTGGTTTAATCATTTGTATGTGGATTCACTAATTGAAAATTTTAACAATTCTAGCCACTAATAAATATTTTTGGAGTTTAACTCTATTATCGAGCTAAATCTAAATAAAAATGCAAAGGTGTTTTGCTGATAGGTTTTTGAATATTAATGCAATATATACAGGTCTTTGTTGGAACTAATTTTAAAAGACGTGATAATTAATTTCAATTCCCCAGGAAAATTCTATACTAATTTTATAGGTTACACCAGGGGTTTATCTCAAAAGACAGAGCGATACGGTTTAGAAATAGATTAAAGGTGAATTATATACGGTGCTTGCAAAAGGTTAATCTGCAAATCAGTAAGGAGTCATTCGAATTGAAAAAATTCCGAGGATTTGGGAACCTGAGGAAAACACAATAATAATTGAAATCTTACACGATGGTATATTAAAAATACTGCTAAGAGTAATTTTGTTTAATAATTCTAAAATGGCGTTGGTGGTTAAATACATACAGGTAAAACCCACTATAAAACAATTATACGCGTCACTTTTCCAGTCAAGACTTGCATATAACGCCAACTAATATAATAAGGAGCTGCGCACGCTCGACCATCGGCATAAAAGGCGAGAGCCATGTTCCAGTGCATTAGTCGTCAAAGTATCGTCGAGTTTGATTAAAATTATAAATTAAAGATGGAGTTTTCTTGTGTTGACGTTACAAGTGATGTGCGAGTACCACAATTAAATATCAACCAACTAGTTGGTAAGTCAACCTATAGGTTAGGCGAATTTCCTCCAAATTATATGGTGGTCTTCAACCTGCCATCCAAGTTATTTGCTGTAGTGGTATGTGTGCTGATTCTACGATAACATTCTCTTACTTTGATTGGAAAAAATTGTGTACTTTTCAAGTGGAATTTCAAATTCACCAATTTGCTCAAGACTCGAAACAAGTCAGATTAAATGGTTTGACTACTGGAAACGATGTTGTTGACATACAATTGGATCAAGATTTCAAATTGCAGCTGAGCACAGCCTTTAATAGAAGTATATGACTGTTGAACAATTTTGAAAAAGAGAATTTATATAATATGGAGATTACGAAAGATGGGAATGTTATTGTGCTACCTGCGTACGAGTGCATCAAGCTATTAAATTTGCGAGAATTGATCTGTTTTAAAATGGCTGAGTTAAGGTGTAGAAACTTTCCAGAATTTTACGAAAAATTTGTTGGTGATATAAAAAAAGTATGTGGAAATACGACGGAGGAAGAAGGGGTTCAAACGTTATTAGGGGGAGAGAGCAGTGTCAGTATTTCTCTGTCTAATGATTGCAGCAATTTAAATTACTTGACAGTGTTGGAACTTATTAAATGTTTCTCCATTCAGTACTTAAAAGATGCAACTGCAAGGCAATCGCTTGCGCAAATGTTTAGAGATTTGGCTATCCCAGATTCGCCAGACTCTGGTTACCACAGCGGTTTATGGATGTTATCAATTCATGTATGTATTCTATTAAAAACATTATATTTTCTTGATAAAGTTTGTTTTTACATATTTGTATCGCCAACATTACCATAAATTATTAATAGACGTATTAAACTATCCTGTTTTTATTTTTAGGTTTAAAGTGGTGTACTCCGCAAATAATAAACACAATTTACCGCATGTTAACAAAAAATTGTAGAGAAATTCAAAGACAACTTTAATGTGGGTCTAATATTATAATTTGTTGGTAGTAAGACTAAGTCCTACTGTATTGTACGCGAGAAGGACACGATTAAAAAAGATTAAAGGGATCTCACGAAGTGTAGTTAAGTAAAACCGAGGGTCTTACAACCTATAACGAGCATATATCCCCAAAAGGGGTGGGTATGCAACTACGCAGCAGTGCGTGGGAGAATAAGGATTCTCTCCAATAAGAAATTAAAGTCATTGGGTAATGGTAGAAATGTTAAACCTATAAAGGCGATTATTAATTGTGGTTTAGTGAGCGCGTTTGTGCACTCTTCGAGTGTGTTCGGCAATCTTCGATTGTTTCCAAAGAAAATATTCAAGCCTGCCATTTAATGTCGTGGTGTAACATCGTCCACAGTTGCTTATACATCCGTCGGCAGCAAAAACTTAAACTCTGGGTCTTGCAGTATCGCTTTTACAAGAATAGCTTACAGTGACACAAGGAAAAACAGCACGGTATGTCATTAAGCAGTAAACGTTCAGCTCCGCCAGCTGTTAAAGGGTTTTGTACGAAACAACCAACATCAGTGTAAAGCGTGCGACATGGAGGTGTTAAAGTCTGCATACCCTGGCCCTAATAGTACAGCAACCTACACATGGGGCATAAACATATAAGGTAGTTACTATATTTGTATATATTTTATTGTGTTTCCTTGTACAAACAATTAAGGTAGGTCAGTAAACAGTATTAAATTGCTATTAATTGACTTGCATTTAGCGTACTTTCCTATTGTAATAACAGCATATGTTTGGGGAAGAAATTATATACAGCTTTCACATGTGATTCACATAATCGTTAAGAATCTAGAATATTTGCTGGATTACAAATAATTACAAATTAATGCTATAAAATTAATGCTACATTGGAAGTTTTGAAAATATTGAATTTAAATATTTTGCTATATTAATACTTAAGTAGGCTGAAGGTAAGTGACACGCATTTTCAATTACAAATGCATTCTTCTTTTCATTACAGGAGGAATTGCATAGATTTCATACCAGCAAAATGCGCTTTCTTAATTATTAACCACGCGATGATTACACCAAAAGTCGACCTTCCGATTTACATATTTAATTACATTGGAATGATTAGTTTATTAAACTGTAAATTGGATAAAATAAATTATTAAATTTTTGCATGCTTAATTTATGTTAATACTGCTACGTGTTTGGTTAAAGGGTTGTAGATATTAAAAAGGATAGCTGATTAGAAATCGACATTGATAAAAAAATCTTAAAATTCGGGTAGCTCCCTTGGGAATGGAGCTATCTAAAAAATTCCTAGAAATTCGGATAGCTGAGAAAATTCTAATGTTAATTGATACCAAACGATGTACATTTATCTCGTGGGTGGAAGTGTGGAGAAAGATTTATCTCGCAGAGGGTATGTGTGTAATTTTGCAGGGCGTGGTCCGATTTTAAATCTGTTTGCAGATTCGGATTCTGCGTAAAATTCTAGACTAACAAGATGCATCGCATGTATAAAGAAAATTTATAAGAACACTCAAAAGTCGCTACAGGTAAGAAATCTTAAAATTGGGGTAGCTCCCTTGGGGATGATGCTATCTGAAAATTTCCTAGAAATTCGGGTAGCTGAGAAAATTCTAATATTAATTGATACCAAACAAGATAGGTTTATCTCGAAAGATGAAAAATGGTTAGTCGAAGAAAACTATTTGGTCCAGAATGTTAGCGGTAAAAAGAATCTTAAAAATAGGTTTATCTCGTGTGTGGAAATGAGGATGCTCATTTATCTCGAAAGATGAAAAATTTAAGATATATTTATCTCGAAAGATGAAAAATGGTTAGTCGAAGAAAACTTTTTGGTCCAGATGTGGGTGCAAATGAGGATGCTGGTGCAAATGAGGGTCTGATTACACCAATAATGTACTACTCATATAATATGCCCATTCTAAACTGTATTGTTTATCAATAATCTAAAAAATATATAATTTACCAGTTTAGTCGAGTCGGATATTATTGAAAGAGTTGGAATGGTGATAACTAGTGTTCCATATAAAGCGAAAAGAATTAGCCAAGACACAACAGTAACGAGCACAGCAATACTTCAAAATCTGTAGTTCTATAAGAAATACTCTATATCATAAAACACAATATTCATCATTATTTCATACCGGTATTTGAAAAGACCTCTGTGGTATAATTATTAAATTATTCCTTTATTCTACTTCAACAGTTTACTGAAGAAAATATTTTAACAATGGCCCAAAACGTTCTAGAATAAGAAGGGACAACGCCAGTCAACTAACAATAAATTGATCGGCAACTACAAGGGTATATTTTCAAAAACCGATTAATCAATCGAAGAGATGATTCGATCTTAATCACGTAGAATCTATAAGTTTCTGGAATAATTATAACTTAGATGTATACACTGTACATCCAACAGGCAGTGAGTCGCCATATTAATCAACAAGTGATATGAGATAAATTATTGGATCGATTGCTACAATAAATAAGCTTAGATATAAGTTAGGATATAAAAGTTAGAACAGTTAGTACTTATGTAGATAAATTACGCAGATGAATTTAGTAACAAATATAGTGTAATCGTTAGTGATGGACACGAGCCAAGCTGAGCCGAGCAATGCGTCAGCTGCTAGGCTCGGGTCGGAACACTATAGTTGAACTCTACTCGAAATTAAATTGTTGGCTCGGTTCAAAGCTCGGTTTGAAATTCGCCTCGAATTCGAGTTGAGCCGAGCAATGCTTGAACTGTAATTGCCTTCAAGGTATACCAAAATGTATTTATATTACACCTAAGAGTTGCGATAAGTTACCACCTCAAAAAAGCTTTACCAATTTTATTATATCGATAATTTATGCGCTAGTTCTGCTAATTTATGAGAAACTTTCATAGTTTACAGTTAAATTTTCAAGAAATAATGATGGCGAATTAAATGTTAACCTATGCCACAAAACCAGATTTTGTGCCATCGTTGTATTCGTGCTTTTCGCTCTAAAATTTCGATGGATAGTAGGGGCAAAAAATCACCAAATCAATGTTCAAAAATTTAAACTGATATTTATTTCACAAAAATATGAAGTGTACTTTTTAATTTTGGATGTATAAATTAGTATGAATTAACCAAAGTAGGATACTCAATTCGTAATCATTAGTTGTTTTCGCTATACGCAAAGGAAGGATAGCTCAGGTCAATCTACCCCTTCCCATTACAAAATTTACTATTCGTACGTGATAACACAGATTATGAAAGTTGTCGTACCATTTGCGTACAAATTGTTAACTTCTCAGTGGGAATGGAGAGATACAATAAAACTGAAATCAAGGCAAATGTCGATTTTAATAAGAAACTTCATTTCGTCCTACGTATTATAATGCCAGTACATGTTTATTCCCAATTAGCTGCTTTATCAATAATATGATTGGCCTCTTTAAATCTATAATGATAGTTAATTTATAGTCTGTCCCAGACTGCATATTCAATAAGGAGAAAAGCATTTCCAAGTAACAAATTTTAATCAACTAGATTCTAGATAACCTTGACCTATTCTATTCATGCTGATTGTAAGCGCGGGATGGATTATAGTCTATTATGATAAAAAAGGAAAACAATAATAATTGTTGTTTTATTTAAAGACGTATCTTGTACTCAAATCTTGTTGTAGCGATTAATAATTAGCAAGGGGATCTGAAAATTAAATTTCTGGTGTGCCTTCCAAATAGTATAATGATATAAGTTGCCATCCTAATTAATAAAAAATGCTTACCCTAAAATACTAATGAAAAAAATTATATTTCAAATGAATAAATACTAGTGATACAAATAATGTTAAAATAGAGAAAAAAGTGAACAAAAATAGAATTAATAATATTATTAATAATAAAAAAGACAATGTTCTTTTAGTAAAATATAGAACGTTACCCCAAATTGGTACTTTAACAAATAAATTAATAAACGTATTCAAATATGAAGATATAATAATAAGTAAAAAACACATTAAAACTGTGGGATGCCGTTTTAGTAGATTAAAGTCAGAGTTACCACCTATCTCTCAATCGCACATAGTGTACAGAATTCCGTGTATCAACTGTATTCAGACATACATACGACATACGTCACAAATTATGAAAACGAGAATTGTGTCACACAAGAGTGATGCCATATTAAAACCAGAGAGATATGCCCTGGCATCACATGCACATAACCTAAAGCATAAATTAGATTTCGATTAAGTAAAAATTCTTGCAAGGGAACCCAACCTTACGAAAACAAAATTTTTAAAAATGTTTTACATTAAACGGGAACCTAATCCGATGAACAAAAAATCTGACAGATGGAATAAGTGTTATTTATACTTACTTACATAATTTATTTCTTGGTTTACTTTTAAACTTCTAATCTACTTCTAATATACCAAGTTTTTATGATGACCTAAGTCCAAGATTATTACCCATATTTATCTATTTCAGAAGGTCAAGACCTCATTCAAAATATGTGTATATATATATATATATATATATATATATATATTGACGTGGTAAGAAGGCCATAGGAGGCGATTGAAACCCAAAGCCTATATATAAAGCCCCCCAAATATTAAAAAAACCCGAAAAGAATAGACATTTCCGAAGATTCATTGTTCCACCCTGCATATACTATTAGTGTATCGTAAATACATAGCCATTAAAATACAAAGCAAAACACACTTCTCGTGTATTTGAAAGCCCCAATTTTAAGTCAATAACACAAGCCGAGTGTACAAATTTAAGCCGTATATGTAAAATAATTAATCGTTGAACTGTAAAAACCAATTTCATTCTTTAAAAGATATAAACTATATACCTTAAGCAAATCGATCATTTTAAAGCGTATTATAAATAGAAATTCATTCATTTTCATTTATCATAAAAACAATGCTTATTTTATTGCATTTTTATTAAATATGTGGGTAGAATAGGCATTAGAACACGTTTTATTTACAATTATAAAGCTGCGAATCGATTGCATTTGAAAGTAATTAAAAGCGTTGATTGTTTATGTAATAAATAATTACCCCGTGTGTAAAATATCCGAGTAAAAATAATGCAAATCTTTTACATCTTCAAAGGATATTTAAAGCTATTAAAACTTTAATTAATTAGTTAAATTACCTTCCGTATTACATTTTAAATAAAACATGTTCTAGAAGCTTCGGGGAAAAAATAAAAAAATGCGTCATCTTAAATACCTAATTAATAAATAAATGTTTATTCTAAGAATTCGGGCGAATATTAAAATGTAAAATCGATAAGAATTATTTATAGCTTTCGCATTACAATAAGAAGTATGCGACGCAACCATTTATCTCGTGCGTTGAACAAAGATAAAGCAATGATTGCTGTGCTCGTAAATCATTCGACGGCGCCGATTTGACGCTAATTAGACGATTAAAAATGTGGAATTTCCAGAAATCTTACATCATGTAGGTGAGTAATTTTTCGAATTGAATCGTGTAAAACTAGAAAAAGTGACGTTGTGTAAATAATTAATATAAAAGCGGGAACTTTATTAAAGAAGTTCGCTCATAATTTCGGTCCTAAACCTAGTAAAATGTAACCTTGATTATGAAGTTAAAATAACATGCAGAGTTAGATATAAAATTTATACGTTTCAATAGTTTGAAATATGGAAGTTGTTAAATGCAATCATTTGTTTCATAATATACAATGAAGATGGAACATTCTTCGATACAGACAGTTCCTTTAAAACTAATTAAATAATTAAACCGAAGATGCACTTTTGCAAACTGATGATCTAAATGAAGATTTTAAATAAATATGGAAAATCTTGTGATTTGGGATTTTGACGTCAATTTAAAAATAGAAGCAGAAAGTATTTACTAGCGTTAATTACGAAAAGCGTTTTTGGATATCGCAAGTATTAATTTTAGAGTATTTTGTTTCTAACTGATATTTGTGTATTTGTCATTTGAATTTAAGTAGGAATAAGTTCTCCTGTTTATTATTGGGGAAGCAGATAGTTTGCTTCATATTCTAAGATCAAGTTCGAAGCCTTATGACCTTTAAAACATTTTATGTGAGAAGTTCTTTGCCAAACACACTTACGAGCGTGGTATTAAGAAATAGGCAAATTAACCAGCTATTAATTAAGGAAGATTCTGTAAATTTGAACAAAGTTTAGGTAAGGATTATATTAGTAATAATTTAGGAAACATTTTGTGTACACATTTAAACGATACACCGTTCTATATTGTTATGAGAAAATTGTTTTTGAATGCATATATGCTTTATGATATTGCTGTGCTTAACTTCATTTTGTGAATTCAATTACTTTGCGCCAACCAGGCAAAGAAAAGTTGGAAAGGAAAGTAAGTCATTAATTTCAAATTTTTCATTTTTGTACTTGTGACACTGCACTCTTCTAGCGATGTTCCTACGCACATCACCCTTTTATTAACGCCCAACGCGAGGGGTTATGACATATATATATATATATATATATATATATATATATATATATATATTGATATGATAACGCCGTACGCCGTTGTGCTAAACGTTCAACTGAACGCCATCGCTCTGTGTTTTACTCTAATCTTCTAAATTTATTATGCCACGGCTAGCCCTTTTTAATTTACACAGAGTGCACAACGTTACGATGATCAATTTTCATTTACTCCTTTATGATTACCTGTTTGAATTGATAAAACGAAGTCAATCAACATTCAGATAATGAAAGAAAATAATATTTACACTTCACAATTTTTGTAATTCTCTAAATACACCCTTCAATCAATTAATATTATATGAATTATTTATCCCAAAATTTATATCCTTTTTAACTTAATTTAAAGTCACCAAAAACGACACCTTTACAAAAAAATCTGGAACGTTCGAGACCCCTTTATGATTTTTACGTAAGTTTCAGCGTATTCAATGTTCTTGTTGACTCCTTACAAGCTTTAGAGAAATTTAATATATTCAGTGTTAAAATTCAAATTTGAAAAGATTCCTTAAATCTAGGTAGGTCTGACCTGTGATCTCCTGATAAGTTGTTTCGTGTTGTGGATCAACACCCCCTTATTATCTTCAATCGAAAACCAATGCTCTGCTTTGTACTCCTTATGTTTGAACCAATAATTCAGTACGGTTACCCCTGGTTTCCAAAAATTACCTCGTGCTTTAGTCTATATTTCTCTATATACGCCTTAAATACCACTTGGAATTCGTGGGTTTCTTAGTATTATGAATTTCTGAACACCAGACTTCGGATCATAAATTAGAAGCGTATTAGAAGTGTACTAGCAGCGGATTAAAAATTGAACCAGAAGCGGATTAAAAGTAGACCAGGAGTCTATTAGAAGTGTACCAGAAGTCCTATATCATTATAAATATTTAATTTAAATTAATTAACCAATTTCTACTCACGTTTTCTGCAAAAACAGCAAAAGCTTTTTCACGTAATTCTTATACAGCACTATTTTCACTATAATATAAATTATCTGACGCGTAAATATTTGGTTAAAAGTATTGTGGATTCGATGTGCTTCAAGTTGAGACTGACTGTTTCTTATCAACTGTGGACGCTATAAAGCTTTTTCCCACTACATTTGGATTGGTTTTCCAAGCAGACTTACAGATTGTTGCGACAAACCACGTTTGTTTTTAACATTCCTAGTATTTTCAAGCTGATTTCTGATGAAACTATTTTGGATTTTTATATCATGCTGTTATTTACTATTGTAATCGTGGTTGGACTTTACTTTAGCTTATGTCTGTTGTTTTGTGTAGATAAAGCTTTTGGAGAATTGTACAAAATAAATAATGTAACACGAATGCTGTTTTCGTTTATGTATTTATTTAAACTCATCTTTGAAAGTGCGTTTTCTTATCAAAGCGCTTATTGTTCCAGCGTAATTGCATTAAGATTTACTAGGTTTTATCTTATCTTCTGCGTATTTACTTTATAAACTTGTAGAACACTTCTCAACATAATTTAATTACATGCTGAATACGCGTTCTATTATTGGAAGATATGCTTACTGACATTGATTAAAGTTAATTACGGTCCATATACAGGGTATTAAATGCTTGGTATTTACATAATGTGCTAAATAAATGCAGTTTTCTGTTTCCCATTGCTATTTACAGTTACTATGCGACCCTTACTACTCAATACACCCCCTAAACAACCCCTTATCACAGCAATATATATATATATATATATATATATATTGCTATGATAAGAAGGTACTTTAAGGGTAGATTAAGTTATAGGAGTTGTAGAATAAATGTAAATAATTTTAACGTTAAGAAAAACAAATAATTCCACCAATTATAAGAGTAAATCGACTATTTTACAAAAGGTCATAAGAAAGAAGCTCGTTTTCAATAATTAGATAACGTTTAACTAAAATAAGAATGTGTACGTCGTACAATATGTTTTGAGTTAAATTTTATAAGTCCAAAATTAAATAGAAACGAGTAAAAGATAAGGTTCTAAACGCAACAAATTGCATCAATATAAACACATTATCGGGAAAGATAGATAAACTGGCATTCTAGATATTTAATAATATCCTCAAAAATGTGAACGCGTGAATAAGTAAGCGCATTCTAATACGTCATTATTAGAAAATGAATACGGGACTAGTAATATTATATTTACATGAAAAGCCAACATATTTCAAATAGTAAACAATTAATAACAGGCGGTTTCATAGGAATTTTAATGGTGCGCATCGTAGGGGCTTAAATCTTAAACAGGCTATTTCATAGCAATATTAATGACACCGAACGTAAGGGCGATATCACAGCAATATTAATGGTACGCCCAATCGTAGGACTCATATCAATATTAAGGGCACGCCAACGTAGGGGCTATTTCATAGCAATAATAATTACGACCAATGGTGAGGATTTCACAGCAATATATATATATATATATATATATATATATATATATATATATATTGCTGTGTACTTTCTGTATTAGAATCGAGCCTCACGAATTGGGCGTCAAGAATGCTGTGAATCCTACAAAAAGCTATTCATTAACTTAACTGTTCCGTTGACTTTCCTCTGTTCATCGCCTCGGCTGCTCCCCTAGATAAACCTTCATCCTCATTCATAAAAAAAAACAAACACATTCCTACCACAAACATCACCGTTAACTCTATTTACATCAATATTCACAATACATTAAAATTTCAAAATTAAAAATTCAGCATAAATTTCAGTATCAGAAAATTTCACGATTTAAATTTGTTATCATTTTAATGTGCATCCAAAATTAAAGTCCTTGTAGGATGCCTCCTAATTAATATAACAATATATGCAGACCTGAGTCTGAGTACAAAGGGAGCATCTACCACCCCTTTACGTTAATTAACCAGGTTCGTCTAATTGAGCTCAAAGACATACCCAAATTTTCATCAAGAACATAAATACTAAATACTCCTTTCGACATAAACAAGAAAATTTCACCTTAAAATTAAAAATTTGTTGTTAGTACAACTTCATTACTGTCCATTTTAAGTAAATAAATTATAAAGTTATTCAACACACACGAAAACATCAAAGTTCAAACAAAATAGTATAATTTACCTGAAGGTTACTGCACTCGTAGCTTCAATGTACCTCGTCCCTTTTGTTAATCACACCATTCCAACTGGGTTATATTTACGGCTTCTGATTCTCAACGCTTTTAAAATTTCTCCACCACCATTCATCTAAAGTTGTTTCAGGGCTTTTCCGGAACTCATCTGTGTATATCTGAACCTTGTTTTGTGGATCCAGACACGTTTATGAACCATTTAATTATTAACACCCCCGAAAAATAGCAAGGAAATGCATGCTTCTTTCACCAATATACGCCAAAACTGCCTACTTTTGTGTATTCATTCGTCGTTGCAAATTTTGACTAATTAGTACAGTGATACTAACTTTATTACCTTGTATCTTCTTTTCTAAGTGCACTAAAGTACATTCATTGTAGCACGTAAAGAACAAACTGTTTTAAATCACCAAAATATACGAGCAAATTGTTTAAATTATTCTATCAAACTCGGAAAACTAAAAAGCACTGTTTAACGCATTGAATCAAGTCGAAAATCTCAGAGAGCTTGTTCATATTAACCTGGGTATATATAGAGATTAGCCTGTCTGTCGGTCTGGTCCCCAAAACGGACAATTCTTCAGAATTTCGCATGCTAGGTTCCCATTCCGCAGCCCGGCATGCGATTTTTACGAAATTTGCACTCGCCCCAGTTAAATCTCAGAAATTTCGACACGGCTCGCAACGTCTGGAAATAACTAATTAAATTTTATACAGAAATGTTATTTTTACCTCTCAAGTTTGCCTTTTACTTTCAACCAATCGCAACCCAGTGACGTTGCTCCACTCACGCCTTTTACTATATGTGTCTCGGTCTTGCGCATATTATCTGTCTCTATCTACCCTGTTCTTATTGGTGCAAATTGATATTCTTTATTATCGATTATTTCAGTCCATGTGGACTGTGAAATAACCCACCTTTAGCATTTCTCGTAACTATTAAGCTACGGTTTCTCCAAGATTCTCTGTAACCATCTGTTATCTGCCAAATTTACGCAGAATGAGCCTTTTAAAAATACTCAGGTGTTCAAACATAATACTTCTAAATAACACTTCTACGATTTGCATTTTATTGGGTTTTTACAAGTTTTTATAGATATTATATGTTACTAATGGTTCAATTAACTCCAATTAAAATAATACCCTTTAATTTTTAGTGACTCCTAATCAAATATTAATTATTATCTGTACATTTTGTTTAATACCGGTTACTTAAAATTGAGTTAATTAATATAAATTTTGCACGTAATTTTCTATTTGTTTCTTTACTAGGAATAATTAAATTACACGCAGAGCTTTTTAATACTGCTTCCTTTTTTATAGCAAGCGTCTTGTACATAATTTAACTCCTTATTTTTAATGAAACGAATAAATTTTATGCTTCACGGTTTTTAATAACGCGTACCTTTTCCCAAAGCTTCTACACGGTGATTAAAATTATTTGATGTGATTATTTAATTTTCTACCCTGGTCTAAATATGAGTAATATATATATATATATATATATATATATATATATATATATATACTTTAATTGATTTGATGAAATAGTAACTTACACTCTTATGCTTAAATGATCTTTTCAATATGAGCTAGCAATTGAAAGATAGAAAACATAAGGCTCCGAACATGATTAGAACCTGTATCTTTCGCGGCCGATGCGTTTTTCAATTACGCCAGCGAGACGGGTAACGATAATCGGAAAATTATAGAAGTCTAAATCATGTACGTTACCGTATGCAATTATCCAACATGTATGTATATATATTGCTGTGATATTCCCCTTTGAATGCGGGAACTGGGTCCTTTCAACAAAAAAAATTCTAGCCCCACGTTGTGGTCGCCAAATTATGCTGTGAAACCTCTTGAATTACCTGGTCCGTCAGTTTCTTCTGTTAATCGCCTCGGCTGCTCCTCTAGATAACTTACATCCTCATTCATAAAATTAAACAACACATTCCTACCACAAACATCAACGTTAACTCTATTTACATCAATATTCAGAATACATTAAAATTTCAAATTAAATTTCAGCATAAAATTCAGTTTTCAAAAAAATTTCAAGATTAATTTTATTATCATTTTAATGTGCATCCAGAATTAAAGTCCTTGTTGGATGCCTACTAATTAATATAACAATATAAGCAGACCGGAGTCTAAGTATAAAGGGAGCATCTACCACCCCTTTACGTTAATTAACCAGGTTCGTCTAATTGAGCTCAAAGACATACCCAAATTTTCATCATATTCCCGAACATCAAAACAAAATACCCCTTTTTACTTAAACAAGCAAATTTCCTTTTAAAATTAAACTTTTATGGTTAGTATAATTTCACTAATGTCCATTTAAAGTAAATCAATTATAAAGTCATTCAATACACACAAAAATGTCAAACAAAATAGCATAATTTACCTGAAGGTTACTGTCCTCGTAGCTTCAAAGTATCGTTTCTTTAGTTAATCACACCATTCAACAGGATTATATTTACGGCTTCTGATTCTCTACGCTTTTAAAATTTTCTCCATCACCATCCATTCAAAGTCGTTTCTGGGCCTTTCCGGAACTCATCTGTGTTTATCTGACCCTTGTTTCATGGATCCAGACACGTATTTGAACCATTTAATTATTAACACCCCCAAAAAATAGCAAAGAAATTCATGCGTCTGTCACCAATATACGCCAAAACTGCCTACTTTTGTGTATACATTTGTCGTTGTAAATTTTGCTAATTGGTACAGTGAAACTAAATTTTATTACCTTGTATCTAAGTGCACTGAAGTACATTCATGTTAGCACGTAAATAACAAGCTATTTTGAATCACTAAAATATACGAGCAAACTTTAAATTATTTAATCAAACTAAAATGCACGGTTTAACATCTTCAATCAAGTCGCGTATGTACGAGCTTTTAACGCATCGAATCGTCAAAAGTCTAAGAGTCTAAGAGGGCTTGTTTATATTCATCTCGGTATATATAGCAAAAAGCCTGTCTGTCGGTCTGTTCCCCAAAACGGGTAATTCTAAAGAATTCCTCATTTTATGTTCCCAGTCTGTCGCTCGCGCGTCGATTTTTACGAATTTTCACTCGCCCCATTTAAATCTCAGAAATTCACACGGCACGCAAGCATGTCCGAGAAAAACTAATTAATTTTGTACAGAAATTGTTGTTCTACCTCTGATATTTGCATCCTATTTTCAACCAATTGTGACCCTCGTGACGTTGCTTAAATCCCGCCTTTTACAATATGTGTCTTTGCTTGACGCATTTTCTCTTTCCTTCTCTAACCTGTTCGTATTGGTGCAAATTGATATTCTTTATTATCGATTATTTTAGTCCACATGGAGTGTGAAATAACCCAGCTTTAGCAATTCTCGTAACTATTATGCGACGTTTTCCCAAGATTCTCTGAAACATTAATTATCTGCAAACTTTACGCCGAATGTGACATTTAAACTACGCAGGTGTTCAAAATAATATTAATTCTCAGAGCCTTATTCCGTGGTATTTTAATCTTGGATTTTCACAAGTTTTTATAGGTATTATATGTTACTAACGGTTTAATTAACTCCAATTAAATTGATTTCTATCCTTTCATTTTTAGCGAATACAACTTAAATATTAATTATTATGTGTACACTTTGTTTTACTACCGGTTACTTAAAATAGGTTAATTAAGATAAATTTTGCACGTAATTTCTCTTTGTTTAGGAATAATTACATTACACGCAGAGCTTTTCAATACTGCTTCTTTTGATATAAAGCGTCTTATAAATAATTTAAATTTCTTATTTTTACTGAAACAACCGAGTTTATTTATGCTTCATGGTTTTAATAACGCGTATTATTTAATAATATTCATTATACACGGTGATTAAAATTATTTGATGCGATTATTTAATCTTCTACCCTGGTCTAAATATGAGTAATATATATATATATATATATATATATATATATATATATAAGCTAGCTCATTACTATAATAAGTAAAACTATCTGTCAAGTTAAGAATTTTGTAAACGATATGCGCCCATAGTACACCAAAATTTTATATTTGTATAAGATCTACAATTATTCAAATTTTTTTTAAAACACTGAAAAATGGTATAAAGAATTAATTTGATTAATTGAAAACTATCAAACTAAATTTATTCCTTACCTTTAAATCAATTCCTGCTGAAATGTTTAACCTACGAGGTGAGTTCGATGTGCCCTAAATTTCTATTTGTAATGCAAATCATGGACGAGAAAAGCCTAGACAAATGATATGTAATAATCATTAAATTGTTTCAAGAGAAGAGTAATCCTGATAGTATTCTCAATCTCAAAAGCGCAGGTGCTGGTTAATTAATATTAATATTTTTCATGCAATCAAATTAATTTTTTAAATCATTTTTCAGTTTTTAAACAACTTAAGTAATTTTAGATCTCATACAAGAATAAAATCTTTGTGTACGACGTGCGCATTTTGGTTGCAAAATTCCTATCAAGTTAACTTAATATATTAAAGCGTTGGAGTTCATTAATTCTCATAATAAAAATTGTTAGGTTAAAAATGTTATGTCCAAACAAAATAATTTCGAACGACTTATGACTTAGTCAAAAATATTTAACAAAATTACTGGATACTTTCAACAAAGTCTAATAGTTACAAACCACTTCACAAATTACTCCCAACTTGAAAGCGTAGATAGAATGTTTATGAATTCAAGATAAAAATTTATTAATGTATCTCTAGCAGTAAGACAGATTATTGCTCATCGTCCACAAAGGCAAACCAAATTTGATGTAGTATCAACCAGCGTTGAACTTGAAAATTGTGTTTAAACGTTATAGCACACGTACATTATATGTCAGTGTTAACATATTTTTTAAAGCTTTTCAATAGCATATAACTAATAAATTCAAAATAAAGCGTCCTCGATCCATTTACTTGTACACAACACGAAGACAAACCACAACATAATTTGTCATATTAGGACAAACTAATATGAATTAAAGTTCATACTCGTAAGATTATAAAGAGTTGCAGAAGTCGTATAAGAAAATTTTGTACAGAAGCTGAACCAAAAATTGTGTAAATTTAAAGGTTGTATAAAATTTTAAAAGGTTGTATAAGTTCCAACAGAATGGTATCAAAGGTTGTATAAATTCCTAAAGCTGTATAATTAAAGTTGTATAATATCCTTAGGCTTGAACAATATCTTAAAGGTTGTATAAGCTGCAAAGAGGTGTATAATATCCAAAAGGGTTACATACCTTCTAAAGGATTGTATAATATCTAAAGGGATGTGATAAAATTTAGAATGTCTCCGGAAAGAATTAAAAGTTTTTAACCTAGCGTTGACCATACACAAAACGAAATTAGCACATTACACACAGAGAAAGCCCTATTACGGTCACTCTACGCCTGTCAAGCACACCATACTGCCGCCAAGAGTTAATGTCTTCTGATCTATTTTCTAAATTTTGACTGCCCAAATTAAACAAGAACTGAACCCCTTCCACAGATTAAGGTACACTTTGCTAACAATCCAAGCTTCGAAAACAACATCACGTCACTATACAATAACAAGATTAAGGGTTTCAAATTAAGCAAACTAAAACTGATTTCCACTGTTTTCGACAAATAAACTAAAGAACTTTGTAACTTTTAAATTTAATGCTATGTATAAAATGGTCAGTAAGCCACTTTTGTTTCACATATTATAGTAAAATACTTAGGTTAGCTCGGCGCCTCCGCAGCGGACCTAACCCAAGTATTTTACTATAATAAGGCCTAAGAAATGTGAAACGAAATTTGGTTGCTGGTCATTTTATGCATAACGTTAAATTTGCAAGTTACGAACTAATGCATTGTTAGAATCGAGCTCATCATTTAATCTTAACAAAAAAATAATTTCGTTTTCCAACATACCATTTTTTTTTAATTTCCCCAACGGGTTACGAGTTATACATTATAAAACCAATTTATCAGTCTTCGTATAAATAGAGTAAGGACGGTACTGGTTTTAATAAAAACAACTTTATTTTATTCTGTTTTACGAATTAAAGAGTAGTTTTAGATCTGTAAATAAACATGCTCTGGTTCGATGAAAAATTTGTCTAATCTTAAGCTTTGTGCCAGTACTTTTTATATACCAAAGTTTCGTCGACCATCTTGTAGCGAATTTTTTAAACTATACACCTAGCAAAATCTTTTCTGTCAGATCCCGAGCGCCATGTTTATTTCGAAACTATGTAGCCAACGCCATGTTTATTTTGAAACTACGTAGCCAACGTCATCGTTTGACACATCTTGTATATTCGTATTTTTTTGTTAAATTTTGAATTTTGGTTAATACACAAAGCGACCTTAAATCATAGGCCACAGACTGAAAACAACAGGCTATAGATATTTTCTCGTTTGGAAGATAAAAACCAAAATATAGTATCAAGCCAAATCTAAATTACAAGTCTAACTATTTTCATATACCATAATACCGCATTCAGTAAGAAATAAAAAGTGAAGGGTCCTTCTCTGTTACCAAATAGAAGCATTTTTATGTTAGCGAATTCAACCACTGGATGTCGGAGAAATAGGGTATATAATTGTAAAACAATAGAAGGGGACCGACCTGCATCTAACAATAAAGAACAGCGCCTACGATGAAAGACAACAAATATAGAAACAAGAAGAAAATTGTTGAGAGCATATGTTTGGAGCACAGCACAGTATACCTATGAAATACAGGCAGTAGGAAAAGCAGACAGAAAAACGGTAGCAGCCTTTTGAAATGCTGTGCTTCAGATGTATGAGGATGATAGCATAGATAGACAAAGTTAATAACAAATAGGTTTTAGAAATAGTATGGGAACAAGGATATCTGTGGGAAAAAAATAGGAGAAATAGAAGGGCAGAATACGTTCTAAGGCATTTTTGGGGAATAGTATGGGATATATTACGAGCAGAGATAGGAAAAAGGAGGTAGATGTAGACCTAGATCATATAGTGATAGATGCAGACTGTGCAAATTTCATGGAAATGTGTAGGTGAATTCAGAATAGGAAACAATGATGGTACGCGTCTAACCAGTTCCAGGACTGAAGAACTAATGATAATGAATCCAATTTAGTGTTTTTTAAATACTAGTCTTAACTAATAAACATGTTGCTTTTGCACTTATCTTCATTTGGACATTTGGCCCCGTAGATTGAATTACAATTTTTATTATGTTAATGCTACTCATGTTTTCTCACAATTTATTATTATCATATTGATTGTTCACATATGTTATTTGGAGGTATTTGCAATGCGGACAATTAAAATTGCGAAAATGAAATTTTTTCTAATGGATACAATTTAATGGTGAGGATTAGTGATTTCTCTTAATGGAATACTTGTAGTTAATTTAGATATCAAAAAGTATCCCCTTTTATTTCTAGCTACGTTCTTTTTATTACTTTTAACAATCAATAAAAGATTCCACTCGATTTGTCCATTATCAACAAAGATTTTGTAGATATTTTAAGAAGAAGGGATGTATTTACGCTAGTTACTATTTAGGGATCACAGAAGAATGCATCGAATAGATAAACCCCTTAAGTTCGATAATCTCAAATACACCTTTGATATTATATTTTAGTATAACTACTTATTATCAAATTTTTCCAGATATGTAATATAAATTAGCTTAATGAATACTTTAGATAAGATTCGCTATTGGTAGAGTAGTTTTCATTTCATCCAATATTTATTAAAGCTCCATCGGCCTGTTTCAATTTTCTTAATTATATACTTACATATCGTTGTTTTCCCAATGTGTTATAGCTTTGTTAAAACCCACCACCTGTTAGATTTTCAAATGTAATTTCTCTAGTATAAAATATTTTAAAAATATAACGGGTTTTGTTTTTCTAAAGTTTCTTAAACTTCTGGAGAAAGATCTTAAGAAGGGGTTTGTTTATTCTCCATTTTCCTTATATTAACTAATATTTTAGAAGTTTTTAATCATATTATATTCACGCGAACTGGCTTCAAATCCTGCAGCAATCTATATTTCCTTCTAGAATGCTTAATTAAAAAGATATCATGCCTTCGCAGAAAAACGCAAGGCAAAAATTTAAAAATACGATAATATAATAACAAAAAACTAAGCGGTCACCTTTCGTCATATCGCGAAGTATTTAAAAAATAGCCAACATCTGATCTTTATTAAGATATATATATATATATATATATATATATATATATATATATATATATATATATATATATATATATATATACTGTGATGTTTACCGTATGGAACGTTTCTGGAATCACGACCCACTGTTGGGCTGTCATAATTACTGTGTGGTTAACCTGTAAAAATCGTGCCCCAGCGTTGGGCCGTATAATTACTGTAATGTTTATTAACGTATGGAATGTCGCTAATTCACGCCCCACAAATTGGGTCGACAAAATATTGTGATGTTTAACGTTGATTCTTGCCCTCGGCTGCTCTCAATAATTCATATTAGCTCAAATTTCCTAAATTAATATTGACACCTACCTATTACATCCAAAAACTTACTCTCAATATCCCCATGCTGAAACCTAAATAGAAATTCACACCAACCACGCACTCAAAAATAACTCCATTAATCAAATATATCAACCTCTATTTAAATTAGATCCATAGTACATTTTAAAACACCATTCCTTTTTGTACATTTATAAAGCTCAATAATTTTATAAATAATCATGCAAATTGATAACCTTTTAAACACATATGTTTTTATTAAAGTAAGAGGGCATTCCTCATACCTTACGTTACCCTTTTCTTAGCATGAGCTCATAATAAAACTCGAACAAACATCTTTTATCTCCCTTGTATCCATAGCTTTATTTCACACATATGCCTCCACCAGCTAGATCTCTGCCCTTTTTGTACAAATTACACCAATCACCTTGCTTGGCTCCATTCTCCCACCTTTAAAAAGACGCGTGCTTGCTTCAAAATATTCTTGAAATTATTGATTTTATTCAAATCTCTCTACTATATTGTCTCCGAATTAATTATATGTATCTCTCTTGTAATCAATACATTTTTATTTTCTTGGTCTTTTCCTGGTTCTCTTTTATACTACCTTCAAGATTGAAATCAATATTTTAACCAACAAACCGCGTTTACATTAATTCAAACGGCTGTTCTTTTCCAATAACCCATTAAAGTTTGTTTGTCGCTACGCTACCAAGAAATATTATCTCCCCTCCTTGTTTGTTCTGTTTTAAACGTGTTGGGTTCTACGTTTGAAAATAGAAATGTTATTTTAACACCTGCTCCGCGTTTTTAGATTGTCATATAATACTTTACTACAAATTTAAATACGTTAGAATAATTTTACCCCAATTATTATTTATTATGCCCTATATTTATACAAGTACTATGTTACATTATCCTTAGCTAAATTAAATTGACCCTACATTATTATACACTACTTAAGCTAAAAAAATAATTGTTAAAAAATATTCTAACTCCCTAACTGAATAAATTTATTTTATCTTATTCCATAGCTCTCAACCTATAAGTTAACTTGTGCCCTTATATATCCCAATGACCCCTTAATTACACGATAATATATATATATATATATATATATAGACACACACACACACACACACACACACACACACACACACACACACACACATATATATATATATATATATATATATATATATAACACATACATGTCAGATTTCAATAATAATCAACGGTAAATAGAACATTATTAATTTTGAAATTTGGATTCCGTTTTGCAATTACCATCCCATAACACCTTTATTGAAAAAACAAAACGTCAAGGGCAAACAACAATATCTTTTGGTGAGTTATGTTTTAAACCTTAGTCTGTTAGATATAAACGATTTATATAGACAGTACTTCTGTTATTGAAATGATAATTTCCGTTTTGGGAGGGAAAATGATTTAAGAGTTTGGGAATTAACGTGTAACGAAGCGACGGACCTTAATATGTCCCGAGGACTAGCTCGTGTGTTTAACCATAAATTTAGTAGTCTGGATCAATTTCGTCGACAACAACCAGAGGTTGGAAGGACTATACAGCTGAAGGATCGACATCGGGGCATCTACTACTTGATGACTAAGCAGCAGCCCTCTGGTAAACCGAATTACCAGAATCTCTGGGAGGCGTTAGTGGACCTTAGGGTCAGATGATCAAATTAGAAGACAAGAAGTTACCTACACCCAAGATCGGTTGTGGACTCAATGGTTTAGATTGGAGGGTGGTACGAAATATGCTAAAGGTACTATACTAGAAAACTTGAGTCTAGATTTTGGTGCGTTGTTACAATCCAAATAGTACGGTATCTGCTATGAAAAGTGTTAACCGTTACTTCTACAATATGAGAACTGCAGAAATAGTTTTGACTGTTCTTACAACCACAGGAACTTTCAACGTCCTGGTCATAAAGTGTTCTGGGACAGAACAGCTTTAAAAGGGGGCAGTGCACCGCCTATAGGTCTGTTTGTGACCAGAATAATACATCGGATTGTAAACGAAGGGTTTGAATACACAAAGACTGGTCGATAGGTCCTACGGTCCAAGATCTCTTGATTGGCGGGTATAAGACTTTGCATTTAAAGGTTACAATAAGAATTCTCAAGAACGTTATTTGCATGTTCTGCGTTAATGTAGATTAATCGAGAACAATTGAAATGTATATAAATTTGCAGGCACAGTTACTGCAAATCGATTCCGATTAAAGCTTCGATTGCGAGATATCTTAGTGTAAAGCTTCAGTATATATGTAAATAAATCACTATCGATATAAATGACTCTGTTGATATAAAATACTGTAGGGAATATATACATTAATATGAATTGGTAATTATATTCGTACTGTTAGTTAAAGCTCTGAAAATAAATCGGTGGGTAAGCTTTTAGAAATTTCATTATAACTACGACTTGCTGAGAAGGCTTATATAAACTGTTTGAAAATAAAGAACTGTTACTGCAAATAGAGTTTTCAGTACAATACATTTAGAGTGTATCTTCAAAAATTAATTTCTTTCACGAATAGGTATTAAACAATATTTGAGTTGTTCTCGTTTCTAAAGGCTTACAACTCTGTTTATCGCTAAATTTTTACATTTGATAGCTTTTAAAATGTTTTGAATAAAATTGCCCTTAGTTAAATACGATCATTTGTGTTTCAAATTGGTTTTAGACAAAAATTAGTGGAATGGATGCCGGGTAAATTTGTCATGTTTTCATAATTAAAAATTTCTATAGTTGGAAACAAGAGCCTTGATACTTTGATTGACTGCTCGTTTTGTAAAATCCAATGAATAAATGAAGTGTATTTCAATTAGTTTAAATGATATCAACGTCAAAGATTTTAACTTGTTTTTTTTTGTTAATTAGGTATACACGAATTGACCATCATAAAGCTCTAAGCTTTTTTGTGCTTCTCCCATAACAACTTTTCCGTTTCCTTTTACTTGAAAATGTTTGACCTTAACAAAACTATCAAAGTATAGTTCCCCCTGTAAAGTTATGGTTAAAAAGAGACTACCTTTTAATTATTGTAGAGTTCTTCCTCATATTAGAAAGATCAAGGGAATATCACGCAGGATAGTTAGTAATACAGTAGTGTAGATGACTTTAAGGATATGGTGATTAATAATAGTGAAGCCCTTATGTATACGATGATGTGTATAAACAGTGATAAACACCAACTCTACACCCATCAGGTAAACAAAGTCAGTTTGGCTGGAGAAGAAAACAAGCGTTTCGTAACCCCCAATAGTACGCGTACGTATGCATGGGGGCATAAGATATAAACAAGAACTATTTTACCTAGTTTTAAGTAGGTTGAGTATATAAATATTTGAGGACAATTTTAAGTATGGTCTTATTTTTATTGGACTAAATATAGAATAAGTGTGCTGACATCTCTAGCTATCAATTATCTAGTGCATCACTAATTATGTTTTTAACGTTTAGACAATTGCAATGTATCCAAAATAGGAGTATAAACATTTTGTGGGAGGACTTACTCGAACATAGTCTTGGCGAGCAGGTAAATTGAGTATATTTCCTCATTGCTGTAGGGGACTAGGTGCTCTAAATATATATGAGAGACGTGGGTATAATACAACGTTTTTATAAATAAAAGAAGGATGGTGTCTGTACTCCATTCTTGGCATCATCACTGGTACATGCCGTGAACGGAAACCATATTAAACAAAAGTGCATCTAATACACTACCTCATGGACGATGTGGAAACTGTGTACATATATATTAATATCTCTTTGATTTAACACATTTCTAACATTTTTATCTATTTTCAAATTCCTAGACCGTGAGCAATCCCGTTTAATGATATGAATCTAAGGATGCTCCTGGTTGCATGCAGCTTTTCATTTTCCAATGTATATATTTACTGATCGATGTATTTTTGATTGTATATAGCAAGCTGTGCTATTAATCTAAAAAAATGTGCCAAAGAAACTGTATTAACTCTTACTGTGTACACATTTCCTTTTTAAAAATTATAATGCCTACTGCGACGGTGTAGCATAAAAACACGAAGCTAACGTGTATGTAAAATTACGAGAATCGTTAATGATAGTACATATTCGGAACGTGTCGTTATAATATTTGGTTACGCTCAAAGTGATTACTAAGATGACTACTCTGTCGAAATAAATAGTTAGTAACTAGACAATGTTGTTATCTAAACAATAATTAGTGTCTATCTACCTTACTCTTGCGCGATGACACTAAGATTATTGAAATTAATAAGTGGTTACGTGGTTGGGAGGAATGGCAAGCAAAAATAAAGAAATCGGGTGAATAGGTACATGTATGTCTATCTCTCTTCCATTCATGTAATGTTCATATAGAGAAAATTACATTTAAATTTCATTTTCGGCAAATCGTGTCTTATACATGAAAAATCCTATCTATTGCCATTTTTATCACAGATTCGGCAAAAAACCCCTACTAATGTATTCCAAAGTAAACAAACTTACGCAAGACCTATACCAAATATCCAATCGCTTGCAATTGATGCATAATAGTTTTGGCAATATTTTTTGAATGTTGCAAATCTATATATTCATGTCATAGTCACTTCTGCTGTCAAGTCTATGTTGATGTTAAAAGTCAACTGTGATTAGTATCAACATGTCTGCTTCTCGAACTAAAAATAAAAATTTTACTTAAAAGTTTTTATATTCATTAAAATCAACAATATTTACTGGTATAAAACAAATATCAAAAGATGGTGTCAGGTAATACTATAATTTTGATTTCTGCTTACATTAACAAAATATTCAAGGAAGCAAATTTCTAAACTATAAAAAGACGCTGCATAATATTTTAGTAAGATGTAAAATGCCTTTAGAAAGACAAGCATTTTCCATCAACTTCAACACATCAAACGTAAATAGTAAATTTAAATTTCGCTTATGTCGAAACGCTTCATGTTCGGCGTAACAATATGACAGGAAAATGGAAAGCTGTATTACACAATTCCGATCACCTTTAAAGGCTTCTTAGCTTGAACATAAAGTAGATCAGTGTAAAGTAGCTACATTATTATATTACGTTAAAAAGGAAGCACTTTCGGTATTTTATTTTTTTATGAAAATGTCGACAACTTAAAATTTAACGATTTCGCTGCGAAATTAGAAAACTTTTTCATGCCAGAACTAAACTAGCAAAAAACGACACAAACCATTTAATTGTTGACAATTCGTTATGATGATATTGACGTTTATGATGCCGATCTAAAAAATTTGAGCTTTACTTGTGACATCAATACATTAACAGGTAGTCTGGTTAAAAATATTTTCAAAAAATAACTCAAATATTTTTGAGGGAGTTATATATATTTCTGTGTAAATTGTATGTTAATTTTGATTAGATAAGCCATTTAATAAGTTATTGCAAGTTTCTGCATGTAAAAACAAATTAATCAAACTTTAAAACGCTTTCCTAATCGCTAGTGTGTAATTAAAGATTCTAATGAAAAAGTTAGCTAAGTACAAGAGTTAATTTTCATCATTTTTAGCGTGTGTAAATATTTTCAAAGAACTTTCACTATGTTTAAGTGATAGGGAGCATAATCCTTTAATCATAAATACCAGTTGCATAAAACTGGCGTTATAATTGTAAATATTCCTAGTGTATATTTTATAATAGTTTTAGTGAAAAGATTTAGCATTTATGAATCTTCAAATGCATAATAATAGCAAAGAAGCTGTAGTTTAAAACGTATAGTGTTGAAACATGTTCCTGATATTAGTTTACGAGTTGGAAAGTTGTTTATCAAGGATTTCTATCACATAACGTGCACAAAATAACATTTCGATTCTACGAAAGGTATTTGACGGTTAAACAGGCTAGGAACGAAATAGAATAAGAAAAGATTGTTTATAGCATGTATTAGAATGAAATAAAGATATCATGTGTTAAGTGTTCGTTTGATTTTGAAAGAAAACTGTGAGACAAAAAAATGATAATAGATTGTGTATTTATAGGAGTAGGATGAACATATTTTGTATATCATTTAGAGGGGTTTATTTCATAAAGGACAGATGAAACTTGCATATGAGGAACAGAGAAAGATTATTAAATTTCATATATAGAAGAGAGACAGGCGATAGTTTTAAGATTGTTTAGAAAAGGTAAATGTTATTTTAGGTATAACCAAACTTGCAAGTATGCATCAAATCAAAAAGAAATTCATACAAATCTAAATAAGAGTGTGTTACAGTATTTCGTGCAGACAAGAAAGAAAGCAATAAAGTAAGTAAAGAAAATCGCCTACACCGAATACCGCAACGAAACAGGGAAAAGCGTAGAATAGAAACCCAAAAGAGTTAAACTTAGGGCTAGCTAAAAATGTCGTAGAGTGAGGTGGGTCATTGGGGAAGAAAAATTGGAATTCAAAGGAACAAAAAAATTGGTAGGATCTAAGCACTTAATAGAATTGAAGCAACAAAATAGAAACTAGGAATAGAAATAAAACGGCCAGTGTTTTCAAAAACCGGAATTGCCGGCGAAAACACAACTCTGATAACTCAGCATAAAGAAAAATTTACAGTAAATCACCACGTAACGGACAAAGAACAATAAAATGAACGCAACAAAGAAAGGTTTTTTATCAGGACATATTTCAACGAATCTTTAAAACAAAGTTCTTAAACAATAAGCAAATATTTCAGAGAATTTTGAACGTGGTTTTAAAGTATATTCCACGTATTTCTACACTTAACGAAATTTTTATATATGACGGTTTTTTAATATTCTTTTAATTGGCATAGCATAAAAAGTGGGCCGTCGCTTAAGTTAGAATTTGTACAAAGCGTTTATAAATACGAAGTAAACAAAATAAAAAATTGTTATGCAGGATTGCAGAAATCCAACAATTCCAGAAATTTAACGTAACAAGTATATAAACAAGTGCTAACAATAAATAACTAAAAATATATCTATGGCACTGTCTATCATATAAACCGTACGAACTTTTTTGGTTACCAGATACTATCACTTCGAACTTGATCATTTTTTAAGTCTGCATGATATTTGAAGAAAATATTAAGGAAGCAAAATTCTTTGTATTGGTGCAATGCACAGATAAAAGCTTACTAAAATGTAAAAGGAGCAAAAGTGATAGTATTGAGTACCTTAGCATGTGTTATTGATCCATCAAAGTAAAATATTTTCCTTTTTGCTAAAGTAAAACAGTAAAGCACTATTAATGTGCGACTCTTTTGGTAGCTGTTTTATATATCTTTGTATATTTGAAATATTATACGAGAACACAAATAGTGCGCCTTTGTTTATAATTTAATTGTGTTGTATTTTTCTTTGACGTTGAGTTCAACAATAAGTAACGGAAGTTTAGGTGATAATTATTTGTGATTTGATTGAACTTTTTGGTAGTTATTATTTTCCCGGTTTGAGGGTTCCGGTATTATCCTTTTTTTAACTGCATTCAAAGATACATTGGCACACTCATAGTTGTTTTTTTCTGAGAATCGTTAACAAAGTCACTCATGACCCTAACTCGTGCTTCCGCCTAAGCTAAGACCGAATTTTAACAGCGAACACCATTTAAGGTTCCCTTATTCTCTAAACTATGACCTAAACTTTTCATTACTAAGCTTACTTCGGATACATATGAACTGATCTTTTCTGATTTTTGTTTCACGGTTGCGGAAAGTTTTTACCGACGCCTGCTTCGTAAGGCAAAAGAAAAGAAAAATGATGCAAATTTCTGCAAGCACCATCATGTGGGGCATAGTATATTTCGTATACGTCTTCGAGTATCTGCAAGAACTCTATAAATATTATTGTCATAATTTTGTGTTTTAGTAATCTTAATATACAGGCAGTCTATAAAAGAATTCCTTGATTTAGAAAATCTTAATTAAGAAACGAAATCAGTAATAAACTTTCAAGTTTAGAACTAGAGTTCAGTATATTGTCAAGATTGTTTTGCTAATATTTGATCGCAGTGCGTGGCCTTGGAACGAACGTGGTGGAGGAAGAGTGCTACTGCTTCCGCCGGACCAGTCATGGCTACGCCACAGCAGAAAGGTCAGTGTGTGATTTGGTTTATTCAATCGAGTTCAGTGATCACAGTTCAGCGTAATTATCGACGTGAATATGGCGGTGACGCCCCTACTAACAAAACTATTCTGCAGTGATATAATCACTTTCAGGAAACAGGTAGTGCCTTAAAAATTAAGCGACTGGGTAGGCCTTCAGTCTCTGAACAGAATGTGGAACGAATCCGTACATCTTGTATTCGTAACCCTAAAAAGTCATTAACAAGACGAAGTTTGGAGTTGGGAATACCGTGTACAAAGTGATGCGAAAGAGGCTTAAATTACGTGGGTATAAGATTCAACTTCTGCATGAAATCAAGCCCAATGACAAAGCCAAAAGATTCGATTTAGCCGTCTACATTTTGAACAGGATTGACGAAAATGTGAACTTCCTAGAAAATGTTATGTTTTCAGATGAGGCGACTTTTCACGTAAATGAGTCTGTCAACCGACACAACTGTAGGATTGGGGGGGGGGGGTCTGACTCACCGCATGAATTCATAGAACATCAGCGAGACTCTACCAGAGTCAATGTTTGGTGTGGATTGATGCATGATCGTATCGTAGGACCTTTCATCTTCTCAGAGAAGACAACTAATAGGGATATTTATTGTAAAACGCTCGAACTATACGTTTTCCCACAGATAGATGATAGCAAACTAGAAAAGGGACCGATTGTTTTCTAACAAGACAGCGCGCCACCTCACAATAGCAACCGTGTCCGTGATGCGTTGAACTTGGCGTTCCCTGACAGGTGGATAGGTAGACGTGGGCCGATTGCATGGCCACCAAGGAGCCCAGATCTGACTCCACTAGATTTCTTTTTTTTAGGGACATGCAAAAAACGTTGTTTATTCCGAGAAGATCCGTGACATTGCTCATTTGAGGGAGAGGATTGTTGCAGCTGTATAGCATCCGTCACGCCCGATATGCAACTGAATACCTGAGAAGAAACTGATTCTCGTTTAGACGTGACCTAGACAACAAATGGTGCACATATAGAACTTTATTAGGTATCAAAAAAAACTTGAGAAGATCCTCTTTAATATTATATAAGTTTAATAACTATTATTTTAACTTTACCGTGTACAAATAAAGCTTTAAATTAAGGAGTTCTTTTATTTTTGGGTCTTAAAATCCAGTTTCGCAATTAACCTGTAAATTATAACAGCACCACATTTCACCGTATTTTCTGTGCCAGTATCGTTTGCCAATACTAGTTATTTTAAACATCGCGTGGCATCTCAAATGAAAGTCTTATTTTCTTAATCTGCAATTATATTGAAAAATAACACAAAAATTTTGATTTGATAGTTGTTTAAAATAAAGCGGGAATTATTAACTTGCATTACATAATATTTTATTTATATATTATAGTGTAAACGTATTCCTAAAATTGCTTTTTATTATGCTTCCGGATGGATTATTTAATGTGAACGTCGTTATCTCCTATCCTGCAATTAGTTATTCGAAGAATATCATCTTTACAATTTCCGTTTATAAAGAATGTCGCAGATATAGTATTCAACTAAACCCAATGTACTTATCAAAATCTCAAGATAATTTGGTAAAAGCGTTTCAAGGGCCGAATATTTGTGGACATGGTATCCGGTGATTGCAACGAGTATTGCCTTAACTGTTGGTCCCGCCCTTTCACGCCAACACACGCCTGCAGCAATAGTCTTAAGGTTCTAACTGGGTGTATTCCCCTCCTCCCCCCGAAGTCGGAAAATTTAAAATATATTCCACACTAAAACTACTTTACTTTCATTAGAAACTTTCCTCGATTTTCTTCAATTTGTTTCAAAGTTTAGTCTGCGACACCAAACTTCTTTAAAAAATTTTGGTCCGCGTCCAAAATAAACTGAATTTTTGGGTGGAAATACACTGCTTTTTTTCAAAGGCTGTCCAGCAATTTTTTTTATTTCAACAATTTTTTCGAAAATTGTAGTCTGTGAAGTTGAAATTCAGCAGTTTTTCTCCCTAAATCCAAAAAAGAGGGATGTTATAAGTTTGAAACCTCTGTCTATATGCCTGTCTGTCACATCGTATCCCCAAACGGATGAGTCAATTTTAATGCGGTTTATTATGTTTAAAATTTGTTCAATCGGGATGGTTCTTAACTGTATTTGATGATATTCAATTTATGCGTCTTAACCTTCAATCCAACTTCAAACTTCATGCGTCGCGGGGGTTTTATAAATCCTGTTATTAATTGTTAAATAAATTTTTATATACGATATTATATCTATTATTTTTTGTGTACACCACAGCCTCTATGATCCAAACGCGACTTATATTATTCCTCCCTAACAAAAGCTATCGATGCATTAATTCTAAATAATTAAATCTACGTTCTAAAAATTTCAAACTGATTTAAATCGCGCCTTTGTTTTATATTCTTAACGTTCAGAAGTTGTCGCTATGCTGTACACATTTGAAATTAAGAATATTTAACTACCTTTGTCGTCATCATCATCATAAGGTCTTCAGTCCTGAAACTGATAAGACGCGTACCTCCATTGTTTCTTATTCTGAGTTAACCTATACATTTTCCTGAAATTACCAACAGTCTGCATCTTTCACCAAATGTCGTTGATGAAGTCGAAAAAAAGACTTTTTTTTTCGACTTCATGAACAACGCAGACAAGATGTAATCCAATTTTATTGGAACAATCAATTATTTAACTAGTCTTTATTGATGTGATATTCGTTTTATAAGTAAAATGTCCTATATCTAATGTAATAGATTGATAGATTATATATTTTTAAGTTGACATGGCACCGAAGATGCCTAACGCCGAAAGCGCTTTGCTGTAATTTTTATAAAGATTTTTAAAATATTACATTATTTTACACGAGAATACTCTCTTTTGGTTTTATAGATTATTTAAACTACTACTTTATATCCGTTTAAATTTTCTTAATATTTTCGGATGTAGTCAAATTTACACCTACAATTATGAAGAGTTTATTATTTAACACTTTTATATAACATTAGTTTGGGGATGTGTTTCAATTTCATCCCCATTTTTTTAAAAATTTTATTTAACAAAACCGGAATGGTAAGACAAATGATTTTCTTTCACTTTCTTATTTAATGTCTTTTGCAGATTATAATATAAAAACAGCCTTTTGTAAGAAACCGATTTTTTAGGATGTAACTTTAAAGTTATATCAACTTATTATATAATTTTATAAATTACTGATGAACCTTAAAATAGCGAAAACGTTTTAATAACTTCAACTTATTTTAAATTAATTATATTTTTGACTGCTCATATATCTCTTAATCAATTTTATAAAACAAAATTCCACAGCCGTATCAAATTGTAAATCTTTCACTATCTGCGTGCAATAGTCTGATCTAGGTCTACCTCCACCTCTCTTTTTTCCTATCTCTGTTTGTTATATATCCCGCACTATTCCCCAAAAATGCCTTAGAACGTGTCCTGCCCTTCTATTTCTCCTATTTTTTGTTTGGTTTCCCACAGATATTTCTTCCCCTACTATTTCTAGAACCTCTTTGTTATTCATTTTTCTATCCATGCTATCATTATCATACATCTGAATCACAAGGTTCCATAAAGCTTCTACCTTTTTCCTGTCTGCTTCTCATACTGTCTTTATTTCCTAACCGTACAGAGCTGCGCTCCACACATACGCCTTCAACAATTTTTTCCTTGTTTCTATGTTTATTGGCTTCGAACATAGCCGGTGCTCCTTCTTGTTATATACAGTGTGGTTCCCTGTAACGGGCATTTTTGGTAGTTTTAACATTTTACGCTGTTTCCCAATTTATAAATACATTTCTACAAATTACTATTTCTATATTTAATATTTATTAACTCGTTGACGAATGTGTCGTGTTATAATGAATAGATTGCATCGTTCTTGTCTTGCCGTAAATATAAATTTTGTTCCTTATGTGGATCTAGATAAGATACGATAAGCGGTTGTAATAACGACGAATTGAGATAAACAGACGAACAGTTGTGGTTTGTTCTTTGTTCCGATATACTAAGTACGTTAAAAATACTGTTTCCTTTCTGCTTTTGACAATAGTGAGAATTAATGCGGGATTAATTTTCGTATTGTTCATGAACAAGCGCGGCACGATTTTTAGTTGTTTTCTTGTGAAATAAAAAAAGTTGTATTTTAACTGTAGCAGTGTGTAGTTCTAATTCCTTTTTGAAGAAAGTATGCTTTATAGCGAACGTGTTTTACTCGACCGCACGTGCTTGTTTACGGAACATTGACGGACGCACTTAGTGATACGCGTTGCTTTACTAATTGTTTTTTTTGTTGATGTGTCTTTTTATATTTGAACTGTGTGTGCGATCTAGTCTTCGTGGTCCTTTTTTTTATCAGAGTAGTGCATACTTTGGATTATCCAAATATAGTTTTAAGCTTGAGTGTTTCTAAAAGAAAAAAAAACAATGATGATACAGTTGTAGCAGGTTTAGTAGAAAAAAAGGTTGCTTCTTATAAACATGTATCTCATTCACATGTAAAGACAGTTGATACTGTAGTTTCTGAATTTTCTAACCACAGAGAATCTAAAATAGATCATGGTTTGCGCGAATTTCGTTATTCAAAAGCATTAGATTTTTCTTTGTTACCATAGGTAGCAAATAAAACACCTCACGTTACTGTTAGTTTAATGCATTACATCGTGCCTTGAAGGCCCGTGATTCTAAATTTTTATTACCATTTTTTTTTCCGATTGGTGTTACAAAATATTTCGAAATTATTGTCTCAGGAAATGGAATTAACAAGAAATTTATCAATGCTACATAGTTCCATCAGTGTAATAATGTCTGCTGCTAACACTAGTGAAATACGTAGGTGTAATTAGTGTAACGTGTGATAAGTTCCATCAACACCCTCACAGTCAGGGGTGAAGTGCTTCGTTAGTGCAGGACATCGTTGAATCCCACACTTCAGTTGCAAGGAAGCGTTGCTGAAGGACTTTCGTAAGTTGAACTATTTCCTACTGGTTATTACTTTAAATATCTATCCGTTGCTTTACCATATCTTTGTCGTTCTGATACCTTTTACAATAGACTTGCATGCTATTTTAAAACATAAAACAAAAAAAAAAAAAGAAAGAAAAATCAATACTACTGAATTACTCATACCAATTGTGTCTTATCTATTTATCTTTTGTTAACATTTGTCTGATTTATGTTTAATTGGTGTGTAAGGAAACGTTTCTGCTACTCCCCAATATTACCTCACTTTGTACTAAAAAATTTTGTACTGCTTTTACCGTTGTTATATTATATAGATTATCCAAACAGTTTTTTTTACATTCTACAAAGTACTGAATAATTTAGACTTATCATTGCTGCTATGCTTTTTCTTTATTTCATGTTTGCAGGACTATTTTTTTTTATTGCAGGTTTGCTATTCTAATTTTTTTATTGCAGGTATTATTACTAACTCCTTACAGCCGCGTACCATATGTCAGTCTGCTTTCTACAACCCCCCCCTACTCTCCGATTGAGCCCGGTCATTTCTTTGATTTTCTTTGGGTTACGTACGGCCACGATTACCGTAACATAAATTTGGCGCCCACCGTGGCTGCCCCGAATAACGTAACAAAATTTTGGCGCCCAACGTGGGGCTCGATAAACGAGGGGCTTCAATAACGTGGGGTTCGATAAACGTGGGGCTCGACAAACGTGGGGCTCGATAAACGTGGGGCCCGATTTTTTTTGTTCTTGATTTTTAAAAATTTTTTTTTCATGACCTTGATGTTTTTTTGGCTTATTGGTCTTGTGTTTTCTCTGATAAGCTTGTGTCCGAAAACACTGGCGCCCATTTCGTATTCCTATTCATATTTTGTAGCTAGCCCATCCCGTGACTTTTTCTTCTGGCTAGTTCTACCATCTGTTCACTTTTTGACTATTATAGTCGCTTTCTACATCCATTCCTTGAGGTAGGCTTCAGATCTATTTTCTTTTCCTTTAGGAATTTCGACTTGGTCGCTTCTGTAGATCTGTTAGCCATACTTTGCTTGAGTAATCGTTTCATACGAATCTGTGTTACCTCAGTTGGAAGTATTCTAGATGGTGTACTAGCTTGCCTTTGTCCTTTACTTTGTCTTGGTTCTTTCTTTGCTGCACACTTGAGGGTGACAGTTTTGCTACGAGTTTTCTTCCTCGTTTCTTTTCTTTTCTCTTGGTTTCTCCGCGGAAACCAAAACTTTTCTTCGAGGTGGAGACCAGAAATGTCCCTTTTGGGGACATCCATCTTTTGACGCTTTTGAAAAGTAGCTAAGACCTTTAATCCTCATTGGGTGTTTACTTAATGCTTTCTTTACCTATTCTGTCGTTGTTGGTTACGATAGATGACTTTGTCTTCTTTTGGAAAAATGTTCTTTCTCTTATACTGGTGTTGGTCCTTCGAACCGGATAAAAAATTTTTTGTTTGGTTCCTTGTCTGTCGTTTTTCTTCTTTTTTTGTTTCACCCCGACGTCTTTATTTTGCTAGGGTGAATTTGTAACGGGCATTTTTGGTAGTTTTAACATTTTACGCTGTTTCCCAATTTATAAATACATTTCTACAAATTACTATTTCTATATTTAATATTTATTAACTCGTTGACGAATGTGTCGTGTTATAATGAATAGATAGCATCGTTCTTGTCTTGCCGTAAATATAAATTTTGTTCCTTATGTGGATATACAAGTCTAGATAAGATACGATAAGCGGTTGTAATAACGACGAATTGAGATAAACAGACGAACAGTTGTGGTTTGTTCTTTGTTCCGATATACTAAGTACGTTAAAAATACTGTTTCCTTTCTGCTTTTAACAATAGAGAGAATAAATGCGGGATTAATTTTCGTATTGTTTATGAACAAGCGCGGCACGATTTTTAGTTGTTTTCTTTTGAAATAAAAAAAGTTGTATTTTAACTGTAGCAGTGTGTAGTTCTAATTCCTTTTTGAAGAAAGTATGCTTTATAGCGAACGTGTTTTACTCGACCGCACGTGCTTGTTTACGGAACATTGACGGACGCACTTAGTGATACGCGTTGCTTTACTAATTGTTTTTTTGTTGATGTGTCTTTTTATATTTGAACTGTGTGTGCGATCTAGTCTTCGTGGTCCTTTTTTTTATCAGAGTAGTGCATACTTTGGATTATCCAAATACAGTTTTAAGCTTGAGTGTTTCTAAAAGAAAAAAAACAATGATGATACAGTTGTAGCAGGTTTAGTAGAAAAAAAAAGGTTGCTTCTTATAAACATGTATCTCATTCACATGTAAAGACAGTTGATACTGTAGTTTCTGAATTTTCTAACCACAGAGAATCTAAAATAGATCATGGTTTGCGCGAATTTCGTTATTCAAAAGCATTAGATTTTTCTTTGTTACCATAGGTAGCAAATAAAACACCTCACGTTACTGTTAGTTTAATGCATTACATCGTGCCTTGAAGGCCCGTGATTCTAAATTTTTATTACCATTTTTTTTTTCGATTGGTGTTACAAAATATTTCGAAATTATTGTCTCAGGAAATGGAATTAACAAGAAATTTATCAATGCTACATAGTTCCATCGGTGTAATAATGTCTGCTGCTAACACTAGTGAAATACGTAGGTGTGATTAGTGTAACGTGTGATAAGTTCCATCAACACCCTCACAGTCGGGGGTGAAGTGCTTCGTTAGTGCAGGACATCGTTGAATCCCACACTTCAGTTGCAAGGAAGCGTTGCTGAAGGACTTTCGTAAGTTGAACTATTTCCTACTGGTTATTACTTTAAATATCTATCCGTTGCTTTACCATATCTTTGTCGTTCTGATACCTTTTACAATAGACTTGCATGCTATTTTAAAACATAAAACAAAAAAAAAAAAGAAAGAAAGAAAAATCAATACTACTGAATTACTCATACCAATTGTGTCTTATCTATTTATCTTTTGTTAACATTTTGTCTGATTTATGTTTAATTGGTGTGTGAGGAAACGTTTCTGCTACTCCCCAATATTACCTCACTTTGTACTAAAAATTTTTGTACTGCTTTTACTGTTATTATATTATATAGATTATCGAAACAGTTTTTTTTTACATTCTACAAAGTACTGAACAATTTAGACTTATCATTGCTGCTATGCTTTTTCTTTATTTCAGGTTTGCAGGACTATTTTTTTTTATTGCAGGTTTGCTATTCTAATTTTTTTATTGCAAGTATTATTACTAACTTCTTACAGCCGCGTACCTTATATGTCAGTCTGCTTTCTACAACCCCCCCTACTCTCCGATTGAGCCCGGTCATTTCTTTGATTTTCTTTGGGTTACGCACGGCCACGATTACCGTAACATAAATTTGGCGCCCACCGTGGCTGCCCCGAATAACGTAACATCCCCTTTAATTGTTTTCTAAATATATACCCTATTTCACCAATATTTAGTAGTACGTGAAGGGGGTTAAGCAAACTGTGGTTACGAAGATCCCCTAACACTTAGACATTTGCCGAATTAATAGTTTTCCAGTAAATCCTTTCGCACAATTAACATTAGTTAAGAATATTGCAAAACAAACACCTCTAATTTCTTATAATAATCATCAGTTTTAAGTACAACTAGAATAAACCCCGTCGAAATTCGACAGCTACTTTATCATAAATGTAACAATCACTATAACAGTTTAAACCACTACTAATACTTAATTGGAAATGATCTATCACTTCGTCATACTTCGTTTGAAATCGGTACCATTCATAAATCCCGACGAAATTCGACGGCAAGACATTAATTGACCGCTATAAATATCACCTGCAAAGATTATAAACAGTGTTGTCAGTTACATACTCAAAAATGTAATTGTGGTCGTCATTATTTTGAATAAGTATTTCGGAAACAACTGACATACGCAATTCTACATCACCAGCATATTCTCCATTTAAAGACATTAGATGTCATATTCCACTGCATTAATAACCGGTAAGTAGCCTATAAGACGAATCACCAATAATAAAAATCATCATCACCATTAGGTCGTCAGTCCTGAAACTGGTTAGACAAGTACTTTCATTGTTTCCTATTCTGAGCTAATCTACATTTTTTCCTGAAATTCCCAGAGCCTAAATACAGCTTGGTTCCCCTTCTATTGTGTTCTAAATATTTACCCTGTTTCATCGACTTTCAGTTGTAAGTGAAGGGGGTTCCGCAACCTGCGGCTACCAAGATCCACAATGCTTAGACATTCGCCAAATTAACTGTTTTCTAATAAATCCTTCTGTACAATCAACATTACTTGAGAATAGTGCAAAGCCAACACATGTAGTTGCTTATAATAATCATCAGGTTTAAGTACAATGGACAATACTTGCAATGAAGTATTTCAGGTTGTTACGTTTATTTTTCTACCTAAATTAAATACCTTTTTTCCCCTGGTTAAGTCATTACCCGCTCAAATAAATTCCATTTCTATTCTTAAATTCTCCAACAATACCCTATTTAGTGTACCTATTCAGTATAAAACCGCTTAACATAATTTTAACTCAAATCCCTTTTTCTTTTAGAACGAAAATTTATTCGATAAAATAAATAGTCTATACCTTGTTTTAGCTATCCGATAATTTGTGAAACCTTCCGATAACGTATAATTGCTTTCTCTGGTGTTTCTCATTTAAAGACCCTTCGAAATGATAGATCCTACTATTATTTGATAGCGTGTTTTCCAGTTTTGCTAATCGTGCTTCGATTACGCGAGGATTACAGTTCGAACTAGTGTTATTTGAACCCATTTTGAATTTGATTCTGCAGCTTGTGCGTTGAAATATTTTCTACATTATTCGTCACAGTACTGCAAAAGCAATGCACGTTTTTTTTTGTTCGACAAGTAGGAGGTATCTTGCGTGTTAGCTGGAGGCCAAATTGATTCTTTCTTTATGTAGACCAACTGCTTTTGTCTGTAAACCAAGTGCTTTTGTCTGTAGACTGCTGCTGCAGTTACGGTGGCAGGGTGAATGAATCCTGACTACCATAGCGTTGCTGTGCTGAGTCACCCCCGACGGTTTGCAAGCTAAGTATCGAGACACATACAGGTACACAACTTGTTTTCTTGTGTGTATATCAAGAGCATATTCCGTATCAGCGTTTGGTGTAGTTACGTGATAAGAAATGTAATGCTGTAGGACTATTGTTTGTTGCTGCGAATCGATATTATCGCTCTACAGGTGTGATGTACCATTGTTTAAAAATGTTTGACAAACACACGCTTATTCTCTTCTAGTGATTGGTTTATTTTACAAACGGTATTAAGTGCAATTTTAAAAACGCTTCACAAAAGCTCTCACATGTTTATTTACTACTGATTAATTTTTATTTTGTGTAAAATACGAGATACGCACTTCGTATCCAAAGTACTAAATTGTTCATATCACATAATTGTTTGCTTTGAAATAGTAACGCTTAGTTTATTGCTTTTGCTTGTTTGTACAGAATCCTTTATTTATTTTTATTTATTAATAGATAATCGTGAGCGACGTGCTCTTTTTCTTGGTTTTCTTGGTATGTAGAGGAATCCCCCTACTCTCCGCGTTTGATAGTTAACCTAGTATTTACTTTTCTTCCGGCTACGTATAGGTACGTAGCAAAATATATCCCTTGATGTAATCTTTGGAGAACCCTCCAGAGCTAAAACTGTCATATCTCATTAACAATCTACATTTGGCATAGTCACAAAGCTGAATTAAGAATAGGGAATAACCTACATTTAATTAAGTGAAGATATTTCAATGCAGTAAGCCCCGTGATTTACACAACAAGGGTTCAATACATTTTTCAATTCAAAATTAATGAAAGTCAATGACCTGTATGTGATCATACTCGTATTTGGATGCATTTTTTCCATTTAATGCAATAATATGGTACTCCTTGAGTTACTTTCTTTATTAGTCATCATTAGATCTTCAATCTGGTTAGACGCGTACTTCCATTACTTCTTATTCTGAAATAAACTACACGTTTCCTTAAAATTCCCACGGCCCACATGTTTCACTATCTGCGTACAATAGTCTGATCTAGGTCTACCTTTACCTCCCTTTTTCCTATCTCTGCTTGTAATATCTCCCGCACTATTCTCCAATTGCCTTAAAACGTGTCCTGCCTTTCTATTTCTCCTATTTTTTACTCCACAGATATCTTTCTTCCCCTACTATTTCTGAAAGCTCTTTGTAATTAACTTTGCCTGTTCATGCTATAATCATCATGCATCTGAAGCCCAATATTCCAAAAGGCATCTACCTCTTTTCTGTCTGCTTCTCCTACTGTCCGTTCCTTTTTCATAGCCACCCTGTACTGTGCTCCATACATATGCTTTCAACAATTCTTTCCTTGTATCTATGTTTGTTGTCTTCGAACATTGCCGCTGCTCTTTCTTGCTAGATACAGTTCGGTACGCTTTCTATTATTTTCTAAATATTTACCCTATTTCATCGATATTCAGTGGAATGTGAAGGGGGTTAAGCAACGTGCGGCTACCAAAATCCTCCATCACTTAACCGTTCGCCGAATTAATACTTTTCTAATGAATTCTTTCGCATAATCAGCATTAGTTATTAGAATATTGCTAAACCAACACCTGTAGTTACTTAAAATATTCATTATGTTCAATTACAACTATTTTTCGTCAATAGGTTTTCTGTCTTAGAGCTGGTTTGACACGTGCCTCCATTATAAATTTTTATGGTTCCGGGTTGGGACCGCGTCATTTTATAAACTCAGGTCGACGTTTCGCCCACAAGAAAAGAAAATAAAAATAATAATAAATATAAAAATGATAATATTAAGTAGACAAGTTAAAATGTAAAGAGTATGTAAGGTTACTTCTGAACTAGCAGACTCACCAGCCCATTTAAGCCAAAAGATGTTTTGTTGCAAAGTAATTGGTGAAAGTAGCGAAAGTGGTAGTTTATATCTTGTCAAAGTTAATGGTATGGCCTTTTTCATGTTGGTGTTCGCCACCGCTGAGCGATTTTAATGGCGTGTTCTTAAGAATCGCTTATGCTCGTTTAGTCTAGTCTGTACTGACCGTCCTGTTTCTCCTATATATACTAAACCGCAGCTGCAAGGTATACTATATACGCCTGGGTTACTTTGTCACAAGACACTTTTTGGCTTAAATAGGCTGGTGAGTCTGCTAGTTCAGAAGTAACTTTACATACGCTTTAAACTTTAACTTGTCTACTTAATATTATCATTCTTATCTTTATTATTATTATTATTTTTTATTTTCTATTCTTGTCCTGATAAAGCCACTTACAAAAGTGGGCGACACATCGACCTCAGTTTATAAAATGATACGGTCCCAACCCGGAATCATAAATATTTATAATGAGTCCGGCCGTGAACGACTTCGACAATATCACGGGCCTCCATTGATTTCTATTCTGAGCTAGTCTACACATTTCCCTGAAATTCTTACAGCCTACATCTTTGGCTATCTGTGTGCAATAGTCTAACCTAGATCTATCTTTACCTCTCTCTTTTTCCTATCTCTGGTTCTAATACATTTCGCACTATTTCTTCATGCCTTAGTATGTGGCCTATCATCCTATCTCTCCTGTTTTTTACCGTTTTCTACATATTTCTTTCTTCCCCTACCAGTTCTAGAACCTCTTTGTTCTTAACTTTGTCTGTCCATTATATCTTCATCATACCTCCTGTCCGCTTCTCCTACCGTCCAAGTTTCACAGCCGTACAGTGCTATACTCCACACATACACTTTCAGCAATCTCTTCCTTGTATCTGTTTGTTGTCTTCGAACATAATAGTTGCTTTTTCTTGTTAAATGCAGCACGACATTGTGCTAATATTTATTTTATATCTTTTGCATTTTTTCCCATCTTGCGTTATTTGGGTTCTTAGATAGCAGAAATCCTAAACCTCTTGTAAGTCCTCGTTTCCTATTTGTATTCTGGTTTTTGACTTTTTTCCCCTCCTTTACATACTAGTACTTTAGTTTTATTTTTGTTAATTTTCACACCGTACCTATCTGTTAGAACAGTTTCCATTTCATTAAGAGCTACTTGTAACTCCTTCTTGCTAGATGCCAACGCCGCTATATAATCTACAAGTCTAAGCATATAAATCCTTTGACCCTGCATAGTAATTTCAAATGTCTTTATGCATTTGACAGCTTTCATTGCCTCTTCGATGTACAAGTTTAAAAAGTTATTTATGTGAGTGTCGAAACAGATAATATTATTTGAGAAAAGACCAGCGATTTATTGACTACAATTTAAGCTTTTTTTATGTTCCATCGTTATTTAGTATAAAATTTTGAATCATCATATTAATCCGATAAGTAAGCTACTTCAATCCAAACATTTTGATTTATTCCAAGCCACTGATTTATTAAATAACATATTTTTGGAAAAAGAATTAATATTGGATGAATCCTTTGACAACATTATCTTAGAAGATGGAAATTTAGCCAGTAAAATGGAAAGTTTAGACAAACTTATACAAGATCCAAAAAAAATATAAACTAGAATTTTTCTTTACTATAGATAGAGCTATAAATGCATCGCAGCTGAGATTCGACGTACTGAATAGCCATAACGACTCACTTGAATTTTTATATCTTATTCACAAACTAAATGACGTGTAAAAATGAGAATTACTGCAATTGTTAAGACCTCGCAAACGTATTAACAGATAGTGATTTCTACGATCCTAACGCTTTAGGACTGACTTTCGAAATAGGCTAATTTCTTCACTTTTAACAAAGGAAGAAGGTCCAGGTTTGTTCCTAAATTTATTACTTCCCTTATAATTTGACCAAATTGCTTTAAAAATATTGTTAACCCTACCCATAACTGTTGCTATCGGCGAAAGAGCCTTTTCTAAATTAGCAAAAATAAAGATTATTTAAAAACTATGTATCTGCACAATTTTCAAAACCACCCTCTATCTTGAAAAAGTAGAATATAAATTTCGATAAAATAATTGTCCTGTCCAGTCATACGTGACATCAAAGATGTAGTTCGAAAGATCCAGTGTATTAGCAAAACTGTCATAGGACAAAAGATTTCATTGAACCATGGGGATAGTTTCTGCAGCTAAGCAACAGAGATTTGGTTGAAAATAATAATCAGCTGTTGTTCCGGAACACTTCAGAGGATATTCTCCTCACCACTTAGGCTAAAGTGAACCTTCCCAATATACAATTTACTATATTGTTGTTTTAAACACTATCGAGGATATTCTCCTCACCCGCAGGCTGGTGTTCTCCACAGCAAACAAGTGAATTGTGACGTTATAACTTAAATCTACTTAATTTATACTAATTCTAAATCTGCTGAAGCGGAACCAAATTAATCTTGCTTTCTCATTGGTTGGTGACCAATAGGGAAAGCAAGGCAGATGGCTCTATGGGCCCTTTATCAGTGTTTAACAGGGGTCCTTTATGTATAACAATTTTAATTGATTCATAGGCATTTAAGAAGGAAAACGTTGGTGCCGCTTTTAACAATTTAACATTTTCTAGTTTAACGGGGTGGCTGGTTTCAAAAATATGTTTGGTGACCTGAGACCTTTTGTATTTACCATATTTGAAGTGAGCAGTGTGCTCTTTAAATCTTGTTACATTCCTCTTGGTCTGACCAATATATTTTTGAAAACACCCTGGTCCCGAACAACTAATTTCATAAATCCCCGACTTTTGCAATTTTTCCACCTTGTCTTTTGGATTACCTAACAAATCTTTAATTTTATTAGTATTAGTGAAAGCAATTTTGAAATTAATCTGTTTGAATATTTTATCTAGACCCTTTGTGGTGTTGTGAAACGGAAGTTTAACATATTTAACATAATCGTTAGAGGTGGTCGATTACAAAGTCGTTGATTTACGGATGTTAATTCTATTTTTACACTTTCTAAAGATATTATCTATAATATCAGAAGAGAAACCATTGTAATTCGCTATTTGTTTAATAAGAGCAAATTCCTTATTAAATCTGTTTTTATTTAAAAGGAAATTCAATAATCTATTGATTAAAAAGTTAAATGAGGCCATTTTATGTTGTATGCTATGATTGGAGGAAGACAAAATAAAGCGATTTACATTGGTTTCTTTTGTATAAATGTCAAATTCCAGTTTGTACCATTTCTAATTACTAACGTATCTAAAAAGAGTAATTGTCCATTATTCTCTAGTTCATACGTAAATTTTATGCTTTGAAATTTTGAATTCAATTCTTTAAGAAAATCATCCACATTTGATTAAGAAGTGTCAAAAACTGCAAAAATGTCGTCCACGTACCTTAACCATATTCTTGGGAAGTATTTAGAGTTTTCTTTTAACTCGGTCTCAAAGCGAGACATAAATAAATTTGCTATGAAAGTGATATGCTATTTCCCATTGCAGTGCCTTCATGTTGTTCGTATAACATGTTGTTGAATTGAAAACAGTTCTGGGACATGTAATGCGAAACAAGCTTGATATAGTCCTCAACTTTTTATTTAAATCGTGCCACAGTGTTCCTATAGATATTAATCATACATTGTAAATTTTAACTACGTGTAAAGGTTTTTTAGGAATAATTGCTGAGCTTAAACAAACTACAAACTTCCTACAATAATCTGCACTTTTCTAAACAGTTATAGTTTTAAACCGACCCCTTCCCACACATTTGACATTTATATACCTGTATTGGATAGATTAAAGTAATTATTTGATGTTTTAGTTTTATTTTCTCCGATGAAGTAAAATTTAAATCAAATATCGTCAAACGCAATGGCCTATCCTATTTAACTTCCTGGAACAATACAAAGTTGTATAAAACCCGGATATTGAAGACAGCAGTAGTAAGCATAGTTTAGTTCTTAAAAAAATATTTCTTGCGCCGCAGATGTTGCTTTATAAGCAATACTCGTAAATTCCGTTTTCTCACATTACTGAAACATACGATCGCCTTTAAAAGACCTAAGGACATTAACCTTTCGCATATCTTTCTTTATATGATATTCTAGCACAGGCCCGAGGAATGCACTTTCCAATTTATGAAATGTCTGGGAGTTTCGACCTGGCATTTGAAAGAAAACACCTGAAGAACGCAAAATATGAGATTATCAGATTCAAAAAGTTTAAATGTCAAAATCCGCTCATGTTAGATGAAAAATGTTACCCTTTATTGGTACGCCTACCTGAAAAATTCTATAAATGTCTTGTGAAGTATTGAGATAAGTTCTCGACATCTATATTTCAATAGCGTGTACAATTTTTCATTTCTTAGTTAAAGCTCATAATCCTCATTGTACTTTCGAACATTCTTATATATTCAAAAGCGTCCCGGAATATATCCGATTTAAAAATACCGTTTAAACTGCCAAGAGATGTTTTAGCAGATTAAAAAGCGAACAAAGAATACTGTAGCCATGTCGAGCGTGAACTCTTGTATATAAGCTTCTAATACTTTTGATAAAATTGCTAAAAATTATTACAACCTGTGGCGCAGCGTCAATCTGAACAAGGACACAGTCTTAAGTGCGATTTTTAACGTAATTGATAAATATATTGAATAATTAACAGCTTCGCTGCACGTAAGTCACCAGTGACCGGACGTTGACAGAGCCTATCACGCCGTGCATACCACCGCCGGTGACCTAGGTAAAGAGTGAAGTTTAAGTTACAGTCTGCGCCATCGGCCACCACACTACTTACACAACCACATATCGACCAAGAAGCATCAAATACATAGCTCAAGAAAGGCAACATATTCAGTTAAACAGAGGAATTCTTGATGGCAATACAAGACCAGACAATCAACACACTATTATCGTAGACTCATCATCAAAGACCACCCAACACAACAAACAGGCAAATGTAAACAATGTAAACAACACATTGAAATAATAGAAGATATCACAAACGGATGTCCAATAGTAGCAAACACAGAATACATCAAACGACATGGCAACGCCGTAAAACACCAACATCTAGCCTTACAACACAAACTCACAAAGGAACATACACCAATATACAAATACACACTGCAAAACATACTTGATAGCACAGATCACTAACTATACCGGAACCAAAGCAAAATAACTGACAAAACAACATCACACAAAAACTAAACATTCCACTCATCCACAAACAAAAGAAAATCACACAGCTATAAAAATATCTATCTTAAACACACCTAATATACAGAAGAATACAGGAGAAAAATAGAAAAATACATACAACTAGCTGAAAAAATCAAAGACATATGGCACCAAGATAAAGTAGAAGTAATACCGATCATATTATCAAATACAGGAGTCATACCAAACAACCTACACCAAAACATCCAGAAACTACAACTTCGTCCAAACGCATTCACACATTTACAAAAATCAGTCATACTCAACGTATGTAAAATAACTAGAAAATTTCAAAATGCATAATATAACTCATAGATAAAATGAAAGTACGTTTGACAACAGTACACATGCTGGTCCACTAATACCAAATAAAACTATCTGAGAAGAAAAACAAATAATAATAATACATAATAATAAAATAAAATAGATATTAAACATAGCGGTGTTTGACATTAAAGCATTTGAGACACAAATGTTGTTTTTCTGGGCATTCTTCACATTATGCGTTTTACTTTCATTGTTTTACTTTTAGCAATTTTATTTCCAAATTTCGCAACATTCTTCTTATAACATTTTGTACAGAAACGTCTGGATGTTCGAACTTGTCTAGGTTTCGTTTTTAACTCATGCCTTAATCTTCTAGGTTTTTTATTTAGCTGTTATTGTTCCTCTTCGCCAACATTGATTAAATATTCAATAACTTTTTTTTCTAAAATCTACTAGCGACATTGAACTTGTAGTTGTTTCATTACACATTATCAAAGCATTTATTAAAGAAGTGTTAAGTAAAAGTTCTAAATTAAGTTTTTTTGTACCACTTAACGTGTCTTTCTCAAAGAGATTGAAAATATGCTAACATTTGGTCCGAAAGTTTTACGGCAGATTTTGCGTTATTATAATTAACAATAATTTTAAGCCTGTCAGTAGTTTTGCTTCTTTTTATATTATATTTTTATATAAATTGGAATATATATATATATATATATATATATATATATATATTATCGTGTAATTAAGGGGTCATTGGGATATATAAGGGCACAAGTTAACTCATAGGTTGAGAGCTATTGGATAAGATAAAATAAATTTATTTAGTTAGGGTGTTAGAATATTTTTAACAATTTTTTTTTAGTTTAAGTAGTGTATAATAATGTAGGGTCAATTTGATTTAGCTAGGGATAATGTAATATGATACTTGTGTAAATATAGGGCATAATAAATAATAATTGGGGTAAAATTATTCTAACGCATTTAAATTTGTAGTAAAGTATTATATGACAATCTAAAAGCGTAGAGCAGGTGTTACAATAACATTTCTATTTTCAAACGTAAAACCCAACACGTTTAAAACAAACAACGAGGGGAGACAATATTTCTCGGTCAGCTTGGCAACAAACAAACTTTAATGGGTTATTGGAAAAGAACGGCCGTTGGAATTAATGTAAACGCAGTTTGTTGGTGAAAATATTGATTTCAATCTTGAAGGTAGTATAGGAGAGAACCAAGAAAAGACCAAGATAGAATAAAAATGTATCGAGTACAAGAGAGATGCATATACTTAATTCAGGAGGCAGTATAGTAGGGAACTTAAATAAAATCAATAATTTCAAGGATATTTAGAAGCAAGCACACGTCTGTTAAAAGGTGGGAGAATGGAGCCAAGCAAGGTGATTGGTGTAAATTGTACCAGAAGGGCAAAGATCCAGCTGGTGGAGGCATATGTGTGAGATAAAGCTATAGATACAAGGAAGATGAAAGATATTTGTTCGAGTTGCAGGCGTAGATAAATGGAAAAGTAGAGGCTAAATTAGAACGGCGGTTGACAGTTTACCGAGTATTGTTGTGTTCGTTATGAAAATTCACAAGAAATCGAAGTTCGTTAGGGGTTTTTCGCCGGAACACCGGACGGTTGGAAAAGAATTTTCAAGAATTATAGGAACGGGTATACAAGCGTACGTGCCAATTTGATATAGGGGGGGGGGCGAATTTTACTTATTTAATCACTGGCAGAGCGGGGCCGAGCTCTCTTTCTCTTTGATTTCATCCATCATCGCGATAATAGTTACTTCCAAGCGAACTAGTGTAATTTAATAAAAATTTATGTAGAAGCTAATAGAGCATCTTTTTGTTGAAACATTAAAGTGGTATGTAAGTACAAAGCTTATTATTTTGGTATTGGAATGCACGGAAGTATTAGAATTTGAAATTGTTTGGATGATGGAAAAAGGCGATGTTTGAATAATAAAAGTTAATTGTGGAGATTGGAATTTTTGGATTGGAAATTGTAAACAGCAGCATGCATGGCTGATATGGTAATTCGACCGAGGAGTTAGCTGATGGACTGGGAATCTACTAGACGGCAGCATCTCCAAGGAGCTAGTTGGTGGAGCACATTTAGAAGATAGAAACCAGGTAGGCTATAGAATAGAACATTGAGTGGTGAATATTTTTATGGTGTTTGTGATTATTTGGATTTGAGTTTTGACGTGTTTTTATTATTATTTCATATTTTGTGAACAGACATTTATGGGACTTTAAAAGGAAATTGATTTTTGAAAATAATTAATGAATTTCCAGATAACCAAAAGTTGTAAAAAGGTATAGAGGGCTTATTGATATTCGGTAGTGCAGGAAATTTATATGCACAGTTGTAGAGTTTTATTATGAGCTCATGCTAAGACAAAAAAATAACGTAAGGTATGAGGAACGCCCTCTTACTTTAATGGTGTTTTTAAAATGTACTATGGATCTAATTTAAATATAGTTTGATATATTTGGTTAATTGAGTTATTTTTGAGTGTGTGATTGGTGTGAATTTCTATTTAGGTTTCTGCATGGAGATATTGAGAGGAAGTTTTTGGATGTAACGGGTAGTTGTCAATATTAATTTAGGAAATTTGAGTTAATATGAATTATTGGGAGTAGCCGAGGGCAAGATTCGAGCTTAACAACACAATAATATATATATATATATATATATATATATATATATATATATATATATATATACAATGTGATTGATTTTACTTGTCTTTGCAGATATCTGGGTATTAAGGTAGCAAAAAACTGTTAAAAGAAATAGTGTATACTAAGAGGTAATTATAACTGTTTAATCAAAAAAACAATTGATGAAAAAATAAAAGCGCAACATAAACAAACTTTAACTTTTTTAAACAGTAAAGTATCTTTTTTCAAAATTTTGATAGAGCTTTAAATTCTCTTTACAATGATACCAAATTGTGTGTTGATTACTTAAAAATTGAAGCTACAGGAAGGTTTTAAGGATTAGTCTACATAATTCGGGAAAATACAACAAAAATGTTGAAATTATAGCGGGTACTGTAGGTAACAAATGAATAGTATTTAGTTGCTTTGATCAAACAATTTATTATCCTTAACGTCACGGTTTATTCCGCTTTATTGTCTACTGTTTTAACAATGCAATAAAATAATTACATAAATAGTGGAAAAATAGATATGTAATGACAACGCACGAGAAGCAAGAGCAACAGAACGACACCAGCCAAATCCACGTATTTGTAACAGATTAGAATCCAGTTTACACAGAACTGGTTCTTTTAATTCCCAGCCCCAGCAAAGAATTCAAAGAAACTGTATTCCCGCGAATGAGGAAATTATTGTTTTAGCATACTTCAGAGCACATTCTCGCAATTCGATTCGTGAAGCTGTAAGTGAACTATATTTTCGATTTAAAATAAATAAAATAAAGGCATACAAAATTAAGATAGTGCAAGGATTAAATGATGGTGATCGTGAAGGAAGACTAATATTTTGCAATTAGCTAGTTAACCACAGGCATTTAATTAATTTGACGATTTGGAGTGACGAATCAAATTTCACACGAATGACATTTCTAATAAGCATAATGATCACTATTGGGATGACGTAAATCCACGGCAAGTAAGACCATGTCGCTATCGAAATACATTTTCAATTAATGTGTGGCTAGGGGTTTTAAATGGATATGTACTGGAACCTTACTTTTATGAAGGTACTCTTAATACTAAAAGGTATGGCAATTTTTTTCAAAACGAGTTAAATAATTTTCTGGAAGATATACTTATAGAGATGGGACCCCTCCTCACAACGCAAAAAATATTAAAAATATTTTAAATACGAAATTCAAAAATAATTAGATTGCTAACGGTGGTCCTGTTACTTGGCCAGCCAGGTCGCCCGACCTTTCAATTCCCGATTTCTTTATCTGGGATATCTCAAGCAGAAAGTTTATGTGACAACACCAGACAACCTGAACGATCTTAAAAATCGAATTTCTGAATGCTGTCGCAGAATCACTCCATCCATGTTACGGAAAGCGCAAAGAAATTTATTAAGAAGAGCTCAATTATGCATTACAAACAATGGTAGCCACTTTAAACAAGGCATCTAATTTAAGACAGGTCAACATTTTAAGTGAAATAATTCAATTATAATTATTGTGTAAAATTTGAAATGGGCGTCTAGTTTAATGTTTAAAACATTCCTGTAACTTCAATTTTTAAGTAATCAACACACAATTTGGTATAATTGTAGAGAGAATTTAAAGCTCTTTCTAAAATTGTGAAAAAATACTTTATTGTTAAAAAAATTAAAGTTTTTAAGTTGCTCTTTTGTTTTTCATCAACTGTTTTTTTTTTATTAAACAATTATAATAACCTCTGTATACAATAACTATTTCCTTTAACATTTTTTTGGTATCTACCTTAATAACCCCAGATATCTGTAACGACATGTAAAATCAATCACACTGTATATATATGTGAAGTAATGTGAAGTAATAAAGCTATTGTTTTGTTAATGGCTATATAACTACTAGCCCGATTTGTATTCGTCAATTAGCTCTTATTATTGTCATAAGAGTTTGTTTACATATACATGTTATTTTATATATTGTTCTACACAATTTCTTATTGCTGACTGCAAATAACTTGTCTTTATATATATATATATATATATATATATATATATATATGCGTTTTAAATGTTGCTACGGTATTCCGTGCAGTTAGGAAAGAAGGCAGCACAGTACGGAAAAAAAATCACCTATACAGAATACCGCAACAAAACAGAGACAGAATGGTAGACTCGAACTCCAAAGGAATTAGAGTTCGGGCCAGTCCAAAACGTCGTAGAGTGGGGTGGGTGATATAAAAAGAAAAAATTTTGAAACCTCAGTAAATACTATATTACAACCTGTAAGTAATACATACAGCCGCAAAAGAACATCTACAAAAGTCAAAAATACACATTTATGCAATCGTTCGTTATAACGTTGTGTAAACACATTGTCGATTTACATATGATACAGTATAAATCTAAACATTTAAAAATATCGACAATGAAATCTTATTATCTAAATAATAGGTACATATATACATGCAAGAATACTTATAACATGTTCCAACCCTAAATATGTACAAGAATTAATACAGGAAGTGCATCTCGTAAGATATAAGAGCGTAACACTAAATTTTAAATAGCGTAAACAAGTATTAACTAGCAAGTTGTTGACGTTAACATTAATGTACACAGAAAAGTAAACAATAAAAAGTGCTCTAACACAAGCTTTAAGAATAATTGCATCATTGTTCGTGTTGTGAGCGTGCATTTGATAACGTGTGGTCTGCAATTTATTGCGGAATCAACCAAAAAGTGTCTATCATCCAAAGCAGCAGCACAAATAAAGCAAACCGAAACATACACTGTACCTTGAACTATCTATCGGCTTCTTTCTGGTACCATCTTAAAATGAGGAAATGCAGACTACATTTGTCTACGGCTGAGTGCTGGAACAAACAATTAACTATACTAGCACACTATGTACAAAACTCATTTTAAAATCGCGACTTTACAACGTTCAAAGGAAGTTATATAGCATTAGAAGCGTATACAGAAGAGTCGAATAAGTAAGAGACCTTTCAAACGCTTGGTTTGTATTTATACAAATTCGGAACCACAGAGGCGAGTAATATAAAACCATTCCCAGCAACAAAATGTTACATCTTCTACGAAAGAAAGCAAATATATATATATATATATATATATATTTTTGAATTGCCTTTGGGGCATGAACCCGGGTGTCGCCACGAGAAGGTTTGTTACGTATGCAAATAAATTTTGCTGTAACATTCCGCAAATCTCAAAGGCCAGACGTACTTTTATAGTCATTTATAAAATTAATTAAGTAGTTTCGGTTCAATTCTGTACTTCCACACTTTAGTAGTGTTGGTTTTTATCACCTGATGGCGGTTTTATTTACTTTTGCCATAGTACAGTGATTGTTTCGAAATTATATCATTATAATAGCTTCGATTACTTCATAGGGTTCTTGGGAACTATTCCACTCTGATGAGGCTAACTAGCCGAAACCATTGGTCAGTGGATGTTTCCTCCCCTATGAAGTAATAAAGCTAATGTTTTGTTAATGGCTATATAACTACCAGCCCGATTTGTATTTGTCAATGGCTCTTATTATTTTCATAACAGTTTGTTTACAGATACATCTTACTTATATATATATATATATATATATATATATCAAACAACAACGGGAAAATATTTCTAAAATGCAAGCAATAAAGAAGGCAAAATACGATAATTAATTCCATGGAACTTCATTGTTTGCATGGGAAAGAAAAATATATTTTATATAACTAGGCGAATGTGCAACCAGGCATACAGTCAAGAAAAATCAGTTGCCGGACTTTTGGAAATGAATAGAGGTTTGCATTATTATCAATCCACGCTACGGAGGTACCAGGAACGACTAATAAGGGGAAGGATTTTATTATCCATAAAACTTGAGCGAGCTCGAACGTCTACAAATATAACGGAGGTTTTCTAATCATTAAAAGCTTTTATACAAAGCAGTTTTTTCAAACATGTTTCGTAAAATACACTATTGGAAATAACAAACGCGTATTTCAAGAAAGGAGAAATTATTAAAGTGGTTTAAGAAGAAGCAAATGCTTGATTGTTTCAACGAATTTAGTAAAGTTGTTTTAGTGATACTCCAATAGTTCAGAGAATATATAAACTGTTGTAGGACACTTCACGTACTTCTATTGTACAAAACGCTAGGATAATTTTATAGGACGATTTAATATGTATTTATCGAACTTGTTAAGCTTGTATAATTTGAGAATAACATAAAAAAGGTTTATATTACCATCTTTAGGAGGCGCTTAATTACAATAGATGCAAACCAATGCAGAATGACCTTATTTTTAAAAGTTAACGTAACAATGTAAGTTCGTTGGTATTCATTGAATAGAACACTTAGCGAACTTAAGAATGATTATTTTGTTAAAACTAAATTCGCTACGGAATTAATGTTGGTTAAAATTTAAACATGATATTATCCTGCAAGGATGTTTGAAACATTTTAAAATATTAAGAAATATTTACGTCTGGGAATTTTAATGTAATTTTATTGGTAGAATTTAGTGTTACAGCATAAAAATCAATATTTTGGAATAGACAATAGAAGGATATACTGAAAAAGCTGGTTTTCTGTATTGGTCATAAACGACATTTCCTAAAATTGGGATTTATAAATGTTATGTAACTTAATATTAAAAACAAGAAAATTTAGAATGATAATAGCTTTATTGATTTCCGAATGAACTTTCTGGCCAAATCGTCCGATCGAAAATTATGCTCAGAAGGTTAGGGTAATACTTGGCTGAAGAATGAAGCTGGCTCCATTTCTTAGGTGGTATTATCCTATCACTTCAGAACCATGGGTGAAGAACTTAACCCTCGTGGATGTTCTATTTCCTTATGATATGCAGAAAGTCGTTTCAGAACTTTTCGGCTTTAGCGGCACTCACAATCTCTTGTATCTTTTTACCTTTGACTTTTATTGCTTTATATCTTTAGTTTCTTTTTAAACTTGATGAATTGACAAAATTATTTTGACATAATATTCGTACTGGAACTGATTTCAGAGATGTTAAAGTAGAACATTATTGGAAAAGATCTCTTTTGTAAAAGGAATGTAATGCCGTGTGTTACGCTAACGATAAATTAGATAAGCAAAAAGAAATTTGTTACATTTGAAGGAATAACTAAAATATGAATGCACTTTGTATGATAAATTTCACAAATGTTTAATCTTAATTAAGTGATATTTCAAATTTTGTTTATATAAAATAGTACAGATAATAAGGTATAACATTGTTTCTTTTAAATACATTGCATCATAGAAAAATTCAGGGCGATCGCGTATTTTATAACCGCAAAGCAGACATCGGAACGTGACCAGATACTACGTATACAGTTTTCATAAATAACTATATTCTAATAGAGAGCTGCAGAACAACAAACTGTGTAAAAGCATAGATTGGAATTATACTTTATATTAACCGGATCTCGACCATAATTAATAAGAATATTAGTGGTAGAATACAACGATAGTAAATGCCGACGGGAAAGAAATGAGATAAATTATTTGCGAATCGAGAATCCGAAAACATCCAAAATGTGACCATACGAAGTCGTAAAAGGCGGACGAGATTTGATTGCATTTCAGCAGTGCGACTGTCGACACGAAAGTGAAGTACGTCTGCAGATACAGGGTAAGTTCACACACGCATGCGGCGCGGATTAGTAGTCCTTTATAATTGCCAGAGCGCTCAAATTGGAAAGCAGCTCGTTATGCAAAAACGTATTATTGCATTTCAGGCTATTCGTGGTTTTTTCACAAAAAAAACGGTTGTTGCCGGAATACACAAAATAGGATTGTAAATTAACTGACTCTCGTACAAGACATCTTTAAGTTTAGAGTTTATTAAAAATTTAAAAAGTTCTTTCGGATGCAGCTTTATATCATCACTTTCGTATAAATACCTTAGTTAATCTATCATTTTTTGTCTAAAAAGGCATCAATTAGTCAGTTCTTTAAGAATGTTGTTAGTCCTATAATGCACACACAACATGGTTCTGACAGGCCGGCTATTGCCTTTTATATCTTAGAACTTTGTAATTCCGTTATTCAGGGAAATCTGATTTCAGGAATGCTTTGTAGATTAATATATAAATACGTTTTTGTACCCATAAACTTATGCGTATAGGTTATTTCATACAAAAATATTCTCTGTTACCCCGTCTTTACACAACTCGCGCCTTTGAGGCCTAGTGTGTTTCGAAACAGGCGCGTATTTGTTTGCCGATAAAGTGGTAAGTACATATACATTTGAACATATGTACCGATGAGTAGCTTTGTATTAACCTACATCTGTAGGTTCAGACTTGCATTTTCGTAATGGTCTGTAAGCTTTTGCGCTATAAGTACAAAGTGGCGCACATAAAACCGATCCCATAATTGAATGTCAAACTTCCGTAAGGAATATTAATGAACGAAGTTAGTGTGTCTATATATTTAGTTGCTAACTATGTTTTCATTAAATATGCTACGTACAATATATTGTTTTAGTTTAATGAACAGAACGTTTTAAAACTCAATTTAAAGCCTGTGTGCGAAATGTTCTCCGTCAACATCCGAGCAAAGTTGTACGCGTCGCAGCATTTTATTGAAAACAGTTTTCAATACACGTTGAAGGATGTTAGAAATCTCTTCCCTCATGTTATTTTTGATTCGACAAGTGTTCTGCGATTGTTATGGTAGACCTTTACCTTTAGAAATCCCTACAGGAAGCAGTCACATGGTGACAAGTCGGGAGAGTAAAGCGGCCACAAACCCTTGCTAATAATCCTTTCCCGTGTAAAATTGATATGTATACGAGTCAAGGACAGATCCGACGTATGGCAAGTTGCACCACCTTGCTTGAAAAGTAAGTCCAAGTTTTCATGTGGAGTAACTGAGCAGAGAATTCATTATTTACGTGCAGGTAAACATTGGTATTAACAGTTTCATTAAAGAGTATTTGACCGATTATTCTGTTATCAGGAAGAGCAAAACATACAGCAACTCTTAAATCGTGTAATGGCCTTTGCCGGAACTCGTGTGGGTTCTCTGCGGCTCAGTATCGTGTGTTTTGAGAATTAACATAACCCGATAGATAAAACCAAGCTTCATCCGTTGAAAAGAAGAGAAATGAATCAATATTTCCCTCATCAACATTCTCTATCAACCAATTATAGTAGATTGTGCGCTTACCCTTATCCGCTGGTATTATTTCCTGAACAACACTCACGCGGAAAGGTTTCATTTCTAAGCCATGAAGGACGCGTTGACATGACCCGCGGGAATTCCACATTGCTGTGATAACCGTCGTGTTAACTTGTTGGGGTTTCTTTGAGTTTGTGCCACTACCTGCCACGGCCTGGAGTGTACGTACAATCGGTTGCGTATTTCTTTTTAAATTAATAAAACTAACTCTTACACGCCGCTTTTTCAGTAGATCCTGAATCGTTGAGTTTGCTAGAACAGCGCTTTCAGGAAACTTTTCATAAAAACTGCCATGAACAACTTCAACAATGTACACCCATTGTTCAATAGAATAAGGCATGACTAAGAGGTACACGCTTAATAATGACTAAAAATACTCGTCTGAATACGGTTACACTGCACGGGCACGCTATACAGTTCCTACTAAGCATATGAGGCACTAAAGTAGTCTAACTGGTTCGGGTAGGTTTTAGGTGGAGGAAATATTGATCAATTTCTCTTCTTTTCACCGGATAAAGCTTAGTTTCATCTCTATTGGATTATGTTTATTCTTAAAACACACGACACTCGGCGACATCAAACCCACACGAGTTCTGGCAATAGTTATTACACGATTTAAAGGTTGATGTTTGGTGTACTCCTTCTGGTAAGAGAATAATCGGCTCAATATTTTTTAATGAAACTATTAATGAATTTTCTCCTCAGTTAACTCCACATAAAAAAGTTGGGCCATTTCCAGCAAGATTAGGCAACTTGTTATATGTCGGTTCTCTCATTGGCTCGAATAGATTCCGATTTTATAAAGGAATGAACCAGTAGCAAGAATTTGTGGCCGGCCCACTCTCCCGATTTGTCACCATGTGACTATTTCCTGTGGGAGTTCTTAAAGGCAAAAGTCTACCAAAACAATCCCAAAACACGTTACAAATTAAAAATAACATAAAGCAACAGATTTCTAACATCTCTCAACGAGTATTTGAAACTGTTTTCAATAAAGATGGTTCGACGTGCACAACTTTCCTTGGATTGTGACGGAGAACGTTTTAAACATAGGCTATAAATTGATTTTTAAAACATTCTTTTAATTAAACTAAACAATGTAATGTACGTAGCAATTGTTTTACTGCTAGTGATGTACCAGATGATGGAAACGTTTCTTTTAGCACATCCTCAGATGACAATTCTCAAGCATTTAGTTGTTATATTGCCCAGAGTGTTTTAGACTGGAATACAGATCGGCCAGTAGCAAACAAAGTACAGAAACACACTACTATTCATCGCGATTCTAGCATGATAAGAAAAAAGAAAACACACGAGTTCTATACCTAGAAAAGCTGTTCAGTTATTTATGACCGATGTAGTTTTAGAAAAAACCGTAAACTGTACGAATTTAGAAGGGAACGTGTACATCGTGGCAAATCAAAGGAATAAAAAAATGTTGATTTACAAGAAGTTCGTTTTTCTCGGTATATTTATTCAAGTAGAACGTTGTAAGCGCGAACTATTTTTCCAATCCTATATATCAAGTAACTAAGCCAGTTTCCCGATTCGATGAAGTACGAAGATATATAAGGTTAGATAACAAGAGAACTCACAAGATAAGTCTAACAACTAACAAATTAGCAATGGCATCTTGAATCTGGAAGCTTTTGATTGAACAGTGGAAAAACAATTGACGAGCATCTTGTTAGTTATCGAGGTTAATGCAGATTTGTACAGTACAGTACAGTACCTAGAGCAAATCTGCAAAATACGGTTGCAAGATTGGATGTGTGAATCCAGCGTTGGATACTCTCTTGATTGCATGATTTATGCGAGACGATAACCTTGTCAACCACCATGTAACAATTTAGGACTTAAAGTTGTTCAGACATTAATACAAATTGATAATAATTCTGGCCTAAACCTTACAATAGATAATTTCTTTACAAGAGCTCCATTAGTTACCTATATGTTATACAAAGATATTACAATTTCGGGCACACTAAGCCGAAACAAACGAGATATTCCAAAAAAACTAAAATCGTCAAAATATTGCCGAGTTTCCTATTTGATATTTTGTTTTAGAAACAGTCTTACCGCGGTAGTCTAAGAAAAATAAATTTGTAATTCTGCTAAGTAGCATGCAATACGAGATTTCTATCAACGATAGTGCCAAGAAGATTCCAGATATAAGTTTATATTATAACCAAAAGAAAGGTGGAATAGATGTTATGGATCAGATAGTAAGCACATTTACTTGCAAAAAGCAAATTGAACTTTGCCCATTATCATTCTTTTCAACATTGTGAATGTATTAACACCGAACACCTTTATAGTTTTTTTCGTGGAACATCCAAACTACAATCAAGGGATGACCCACAAACGGAAATTATTCCTGAAAGATTTGGCCAAGCAACTGGTGCTACCACATATGCAGAAAAGGTCTACAAACATCAAACTACGAAAAAGTGTTTGGAAGCAATGAAGCACTTTATTAACATTCATGGTCCATCTAGAGTTCAATAAGTAACTGCCTACAAGAGGAAGATAGGTTTATTGTGTTCAACACCCATTTAACGTAACACACTAATTTGTGTGAAATGAAAAGGTAGCATTTGTAATGCACCGTCTGTTATGATCAAAACTAATTTTTTTTATTATTTAAGTTTTTTCGGTTTGTTTTAAATATTTTTGCAAAACAAGTCAATAAACAACTTTAGACGTAGGTTTTATTGAAGTCTAATGCAAGTATTGTTTACATTTACATCTGCTAATACGAACTGGACTTCCAGCCCAGCTCTGCATCCTAGGAATAGGAAAGGTTTTTTGATGCACTGTAAAACTTAAATTTGTCTTCATTCATAATTTCTAGAAGTCGAATTTATGAAGTTCTTGAAATTTTCTTTTCATGTTTACTATAACATTGTCCAGGATTTCAACGCCCTTTTTCAATTGTGTAAGCAACCTATCACTAAATGCAAACTTTAAGCTCCTTGTATAGTCTTCCACGTCCGTTTCTTATTCAACATTAACAATTATATTTCTTTGTTCAGATAATAATTTTTTTATTTCTTTGGCGCACATTTGTAAAGTTGCTTTGTTTCTGAATTTACTAATGGAAGATATAACAGTTTTGCACTTCTCCATTGAAGAATCTTACATCGATGTTTTTTGTTTGTAAAATATTGAATACAATGCATGTGCATCCAAAAATTTTCTTGTAGAATAGCAGCAAAAGCACAAATTTTATATACTGAGAACTTTACTTAATGGTATAGCTAAATTTATAGTCTTACTACCAAGACCTACTTTTTCCAAAACATCCTGCAGCGAGGGTTTTAATTAAAATGTTATAGAATAGTCAAGTCACTACGCGAAAGAAAATTTCGATGTTTTACAGGATGCAGCAGGTTAAACCTTTTTTTTCGTAATACAACTATTCTTTTGCTTGAACTGCTAAAGAAACATTGAAGAGCAACTAAATTTGACAGGAATAATTTTATTTATTTTATAGTTTTGCTACTATGTCAATACTAAATTTAGTTGGACTCATAGAAGTCCATAAATAATGCACGAGGACAGTTTTGTTTAATGTAGTATGAACACTTCTAGTTGCTCTTGGCCATCAAATGTCCGACAATCTAATTTATTTTTCTCAATTTTCCATTTGTTTAATATACTTAAAAATATATTTACAAAACCTTGTGCAGTTTTATTATCTGAAATATCATAAACACCAACGAACCTTTTTTCAATCTCATTATTTAATACACTCCCGTGTTCTCTTAATTTGCTTTAAATTGAAACATAGGTTGTTTCATCCGCCTGGATTGAAATTAAACCGGCATTTTTTTGGGAATTATTTGATTCACAGCATCTGTAATCTGTAACACATTCAATCAGTTCCCTACTAAAATTTCTAAAAAATTTTCTTTATTTAAAAAATTTTGTAACTCATCATGCCCATGTAATGCTAACTCATGTCGTGCCAAAAAGCAAGTAGTGGAAATAAGTCTTTTTACTGTTAGTCGATTACGATCTACATTTTCATTATATTTAATAGCCGCTAAACGTGGAACGTCCGCGATCTATTCTTATAGTTTCCACTTCAATAAATTTAACAGCCGCACAAATATGATACGCAGAACGTTCACGTTTTTCATTTTTGTATTCATGTTTTTAAGCTTTCATCATCAAGTCTCAGTACACCACTCGCTATCACTATATGAAAAACAATAAACACTAAAAATAAGATGGTTCTTGCGAATGATACTACCCGTCAACCAAATATGATAAGTGAACCAAATCTTTTGAAACTGTCACATATTTTTCCTATAAAAATCTCTACTTTCCATTAAAAGCAATGGAATAGGACTTACTGTTATAATTTTAAGTTTTGTAACGCGATGTTTTACGCTAACATTAAATTAGAATGAAAAAAATAATATTTAATTTTGGACTAACTTGTTATTGAAGCACCCTGTATAATTGTAATTTTCATGTATAATAATAGTGTTCAAAACAAGACTTGCAATTAAATCCGTATTTTTATTTCAATTAAACAGAAAACCAAAAAGAAAATCATTTTATTTCTGTAACTTGATAGGGAAACTAGAACAACGAGTTGTAAATTATTTTAAATCACAAAAATAAAAACAAATCAATTATAACCATCAAATTTTATAGTGGAAGCATGGCATGTTTCAAGAAAGCTTTCAAAATTATAAAGGAAATTCGGTGATATATATTCCAAACATGAGCTTTAGAAAACTAGTTTAATAAATTCCATGCAATATGACTTAGTTTTAATAAACATTGTTGCAATTATCATAGAGTAAATCACAAACACACTTTACTACAATCTGACAAAAAAGATACTGAGCAATGAGAATACAATGCATAGAGTTATCAAGATGATGTAATTTTTTATACAATAAATCACAATGTGTGTTGTCATAATCTCAATAGCAAATTGTGCAATAACATGAAAGCCACCGACAGCATACGAAGCAGAAAGGGGATTAAAAGACAGTAAATAAAGCCGAATGAGATTAAAGTAAGTTATATAGGAAACGTTGACCTGAAAACATTAAGATGTAGAGATACGCGTGAATAAAGAAGGAGGCGGTGTGGGGTTTGAAACTAATAGTAGTGAGTTTTTAAATGAAGATTTGCCAAAAGGTACAGAAGCTCCAAGAAAAAATATGTGGCATGCCCGAAGGGCAATAATGCGGCAAGTAACATGAAAAAAATTGTAATACCGCTGCAAGTGGCAGGGTATTTCCATTTACGCGTAAGTTCGGATATAGTGTCGGAAAACCGTTTGAAAACAAAGGGGTAAGACCAGGTGAATTGTCCCTCCGCTAAATTGGAACTTTGTAGTATGATTAGTGCTAGGGAACTTTCTGTGTTGGAATATTAAAGCAAGGATTGCATGCAACATTGGTGTTCTTGGTTACCCCCGAATTACGCAATGAGTAGGTAGTTGTACGTCTAATTATGCATTTATGAACTAAAATATAACGTTAAATGGTTGTTATTTACGTAGCAGGGAATTAATTTAAAGGTAAAAACAATTACTGGATTGGAACGACATCATAGGCTTAGTAGGAGATAGTATTAAAAAGTTAATTTTAAATAACGTAAAGAAACAAATATTGTTCTAGTATATGAGACTGTACGCCAGGCACTACCTATCAAGAGCAAATTTCAATTTGTGTGAGATTTGTGAAATCAAAAGATGATGCTGTACAGGATAAGCAAATTATCATTGAAAAACATTTTTTAGCCTACTGTCCAATAAATGTTGCAGCTGTTGGAGGTTTAACACTTTTTATTGACCGCATTGGAGAAAAGTACGTTAAACATCAATGATTCACGTAGTGAGGGATAAGATAACGGGGCAAACATGCGAGGTGAACATAGTAGTTTACAAAAAGGAAACGCTATAATAGGACGGTAGTGGAAACACAATCAAAAAAGGAAATGAAAGCAGAGTATGTGTAGGGTTATATTGGAAATTCGAGTTCATAATGTTGGCTTTACTTCAACTTTGTTTAAAAACATTATGAATCTAGTGGCGTAAGTGCCAGTGTGTAATGTGTACAATAGCTCACGGACGTAGTTTACTTAGAAATGCTTCCATATACCCACTGCAATGATGACACAATCAGTACTCCGTTCTTGTGGTTGTGATAAAATCTGTCAAAGCGACCCAAATTCATATAGCACGCATAAGAACGGAAAGCAGAACACGTTCCTGCTGATCTCATTTTTGTTTATACAAAGCCAAAGCATTCAGTTCATTGTAGGTTTGAACTGTTTTAAATTTAGTTCTACTTTAAAAGTAGTAGACATTAAATTCAATAGATAAGAGAGACGATGGTTTACGATATCTATATATTAATAAAATAATGTAGTCGTAGTTGTTTCATTTTAAGTGAAGCTAGTTGTGTGGAAACTTGGTTTTAATATAAATTGTAATATACATGTAGAGAAGAATCACTCATACCGGTGAGGTAGCATCTCCATAAGGGCATACTTATAACAAAATATGCAAAATATGAAGCATGATAAATAAAAGCGCTAGCGTGTTTGCGATTACGCAAAAGATTGTTAAAGTATAGTGTTCGTGGCTTAAAATAATCTATTAATGCGGTTTTTAAAAACAAAGTTGATTCCAAAATGTTTTTCTTGTCCACTGAATCTGATAGAAAACAGAGTAATTGAAATTATTTATTATAAACAATTGTAAAAACCCGATAGCCATGAGCTTATAAAGTGTCATGCGAAAAAAAGTGTAAGCAATATCGAAGTTGTCAAAAACTAGTCGAATTTTGGTCAAAAAGCAACATTTTGCTTATCTGAGATTGAGATTAGCGCCACGTCCTCTACAGCTATACCCGGCATACTGGTACTGATGCCTAGTAGTTCGAATAAACCAGATATAGATGAACTGCATTGCCCAAAAACTACAAAGACGATTTCGAAATTGTACAAATATTTTAGTCCTTATGTGGAAGGTTATGCAGTATTTAATCGGAGGAATAGGAAAATTGATTTTTCTTAGAGGAAAAAAGTGAAAAAAATCAATAAATCCTAGGTGTCTTAGAAAATATTTCAAATATTACGCTTATTATGGCTTAGTACAATATCGCTTTCCGTGGACACATAGAGATAATCAAGGATGGTGCTGTTGAGAATGGTAACGTTTTAGTAAAATAACGTTGTTGTTAAAGTACCCACTAAATAAACAAGCAACGATACAGCTTAGAAAAATAAGTATATCTTGTTCAAAATCACAGTTAATTTTTCTAATTTGAATCGAGCTTCCGCAATATGCTGTTTATTCACTGAAAGTACGGTGCCTCTACACAGTCATAAAACACCGTACAAAGCAATTATGTGGAGCATTAGTTCAGCAGGCAGCAATATTTCCTAAGGTATCTACCAAGCACGTATTTAATAAAATGCATTATAGGTTCGCAAAATTAATCGAAAGCTAGCCGTAATTTTGCTTCAACTGTCAGCAGGCACTCAGCGGTTATCTGTACCGCGTATGACTACTAATCCCAAGAGCTCGGGTTCAATTCTTGAAAAATATTAAGCGAGTATTTTCACAAAAATATGACTTCAATCGGACGAGCTGAAGAAATACTAGAAGAAAATCAATTTGGGTTTAGGCGAAACAGAGGAACACGGGAGTTTATTTTAGCTCTGAGGGTGATTATGGAGAAAACAATAGAAAAAGAGGAAAGCGTGTATGTAGGGTTTGTAGATGTGGAAAAAGCATTCGACAATGTAAAATGAAAAAAAATGTTAGAAATACTCAAAAAGATTGGAGAGTTTTAGGATAGACGGATAGTACATAGCTTATACAAAGAGCAAACAGCGGAAATAAAATTAGAGCAGGAACGTGGAGAAGTAAATATTAGGAAAGGGTTGAGACAGGGATGTGCCCTATCCCGATTAATTTTTAACTTCTACATTGAAGAGGCAATGAATACTCTCAAATGCAGGAAGGCATTTGGAATTACTATGCAGGGACAAAAGATTGATATGCTTAGATTTGCAGTATTAGCATCTAGCAAAGAAGAGTTACAAGCTGCTCTTAATGAAATGGAAAAAGTTTTAACAAAGAGATACGGTATGAAAATTAACAAAAATAAAACTAAAGTACTAGTATCCAAAGGAGGAAACTAAAACACAAACAAGAATACAAATAAGTAACAAGAACTTACAAGATTTAAGGATTTCTTCTACCTAGGAAGCCAAATAATGCTAGATGGGGAAAACGCAAAAGAATTAACACACAGATTAGCACAAGCTCGTGCTACATTTAACAAGAAAAAGCAACTACTGTGTTTAAATACAATAAACATAGAAACGAGGAAAAATCGCTTAAAACATATGTGTGGGGAACAGCACTGTACGGCTGCAGAGCCTGGACAGTAGGAGAAGCGGTCAAGAAGAAGGTAGAAAGCTTTGAAAGGTGGTTCTACAGACGTATGATCAAGATATCATGGACAGGCAAAGTTAAAAACAAAGAAGTACTAGAAATGGTGGGGGAAGAAAGAAATATGTGGAAAACGGTAAAAAATAGGAGAAATAGGATGATAGGTTACATACTAAAACATGACGGAATATTGCGGAATATATTAGAAGCAGAGATAGGAAAAAAGAGAAGTAGAGGTAGACCTAGGTTAGACTATTGCACACAGATAGTGAAAGATGTAGGCTGTGAGAATTTCAAGGAAATGTGTAGGCTAGCTCAGAATAGAAATCAATGGAAGTACGCGTCTAACCAGTTCCAAAATGGAAAAACTAATGACGAAAAATAACTTTACATAAACATGATGATTATTATAAGCAACTGCAAGCATTGGTTGTGCAATATTCTCGAATAGTGTTAATTGTACGAAAGAATTTACTGGAATACTATTAACTCGGCAAATGTCTAAGTGTTGGAGGATCTTGGCAGCCACAGACTGCTTAACCCCCTTCGCATAACACTGAATCTCTGTGAAATAGGGCAAATAATTAGAAAACAATGGAAGGGGAATCGAGCTGTATATAGGTTGATGTGCGAATTTCAGGAGGCTAGCTCAAAATATAAATAAGTGAAGGTACGCGTCCAACTAGTTTCAAGACGAAAAACCTAATGACGAAAAAATTAGTGCACTTAAATCTGATGATTATTATAAACAATTACAGGTGTTGGTTGTGAAATGTTGATTGTGCGAAAGGATATATTAGAAAAACTATTAATTCGGAAAATGTTCAAGTACTGGGAGAACTTGGCAGCCACAGGCTGCTTCCCCCCCCCCCTCACATACTTTACATGTGATTTTCCAATGCTCCACCCGAAGGTACTACATTGGCCAGGAAACGGGTTTTTTTATCTGGAAAATTTGTAATTTTGCCAAACTCTTGCTATTCCAAGCAAGGTAGGGATTTTTAACGTGCGTGACAACACTCACACACGGGACCTCCATTTTACCTCTAACATTTTTCAAACGAAGCGCGTCGGGATTCGAACCCGGAACCTTGGGCGTAGTAGTCACACGCGTACCAACTACGCCACGGAGCGGCCTCCATTCACATACCACTGAATATCGGAGAAATAGGGTATATAATTGTAAAACAATAGAAGAGGACCGAGCGACATCTAACAAGAAAGAACTGTGGCTATGTTCAAAGATAACAAACATAGAAACAATAAGACAATTGTTGAGAGCATATGTGTGGAACACAGCACGGAACGTCTATGAAATAAGGGCAGTATGAAAAACAGACAGAAAGAGATTCAAGCCTTCTAGAATGTTGTGCTTCAGATGTATGCGGATGATAGCATGAACAGACAAAGTTAATAGCAAATAGGTTATAGAAATAGTAGAGGAAAAGATATCTGTGGAAAACATCAAAAAAATGGGAGACATAGAAGGGCAGGATACGTTCTAAGGCATCTTTTGGGAATAGTACGGGATATATTAGAAGCAGAGATAGGAAAAAAGGGGTACAGGTAGAGATAGATCAGACTATCGTACGCAGATAGTAATAGATACAGACTGTGCAAATTTTAGGGAAATGTGTAAGTTAGTTCAGAATGGGAAACAATGAAGGTACACGTCTCACCAGTTCCAAGACTGAAAACTTAATGATGAGATAAAATCATCTAATTGTGAAAGGATATCCAATGATTGAATCGTATTTGACAGAGGCATTACATTTTACAATTTTATTTAGTTTGACCAAAAATGTTTACGGTATGTTAGACAAAGGTTAAGTGTAATGCAATAAATTTATTAAACCACAAGATAACGAGACCTATGCGCAGTAAGTCTTCTGTGTAGGGATAAGATCGAAGGAACTGCTGGGACAAGAAAGTTTAGCGCCTTTTAATTATGACAAGAGAAAAGTCTTTCAAGGTGGGAGAATAATGTAACATAGTTTGTTTGTATTTCAGCCATTTCAAATGTTTCTTTTTTTATTTTTATTATTTCTTCCATAAGAGCCCACTCCTGCACTACTGTAGTTAGTAGGTACACTTTTAAAATTAATACGAGTTCTCCGCCCTTTCAGGGCAAATCTAAATTTATAACGTAACGCTCATTTCACCCGTAAAAACTTTTATATCTTTTATCTGAAGAAATTAAATCCCTAATATAATGACAGAAAATTTCTAATTTTAATTTTCAATACTTTTTAAGAGTGGTAAATTTATGCTAAGTTCTAGGAAAAAGTAAGGATTACACAAGGTGTCCAAAACAACAAGGATGGATTTTATAGTTTAACAGCATTTATGCTGATTGTATACATAGTCTAAATAAAAAGGGTTATCACAACTTCATTGGAAAAATTTTAAGTAGATAGGATTACAATACAATACAAAATCCTTCTTTTACAGGCAACGCATATTTTAAGGTTGCAGTTGCAGTTTGAAAACAGGTTAACCATAGATTTTGATGCTACAAAAATGTGCAAGAGTGCTCCATTAAAATACAATTCAAGTTTCTCGTTTTACTCTACTGAATTATCCAAACTTTCACTAGGAATAAATCCAAACAAACTTTGGTCAATAAATTTGCTTAATTTTGAACCACGTCGTTTTACAGTGGATCATAATCTTAGCATTTAAATTTCGAATAATGGTTTATATAATGATGAATCAAACAAAACCTGAAAAATACGTTGGTGATTTCATGTGCTTTCAGCATTTCTGAACTTGAAACTAGACTTTTTGTTTATCTCGTGGGCAACAGGCACGCATAAAAGGTTGAACGAACTTTCATAAAATACACAAAAAAAACATAAGTGTATATTTAGGAGTGATACATAAGCTGTAAAGAGGACCAAGTTTGTCGCAAAGTGTATTGAATTCACAAGTGATACAGTAAAATGTAATAATTGTACCTACTGAGCATCAACGATTAATTACGTATTATAACTGCAACTGAACTGAAAACGAATTCGAAGAGTTGAAAACTTCTTCAAAGTATTCAATGTGAAGAGAATGTTTACAGCTGTATCACGTACGCATTAGTAATACAAACACACATTAAAGTCTTTCTCGGGCAAACTAATGACATGCGCGTGCACTAATTAAATAGAAACAGAAAATTCAAGCAGCTGAACGTTAAATAATGCATATCGCATGAGCTTAAACATAGCAAATCTTCAAGTATATTGCAGATATTTTTAGTTCAAACCAAATAAAATACGAGAGTGAATATCTCTAAGTTTGACACATGTTCTGCAGTCAAATTAGATTTCCAAACGCAAAACAAATACAGGAATTACACAAATTCAGTTTTACGTCGATGGTTTTAGCTTTAATAAACGCAGTTGTAAAAAAGATTAAAAAGAAGTACTAATAAAAATGCATACAATAGAATTATCATTAACACTCTATGAATGCCATATTAATTTATTAATTGGGAACGGTCCAAGAGCCAGAAGAATGTGTGTAGGACCAAAGTCCTGGCTACAAATTAGATAGATAGTCCTTGAAGGAAAAATTTACAATTATATTCATTCTTTTAACAAACTGACTACCGCTAAAAATATTAGAACGACGCTTGAAAAAGGTAATATAGTGAAACCAAATTAAGACGATTAGTTTTAATTAGTTTTATAAGCCTTAAACTTCTCTAGAAATTCCTTCTGGACAGACTACTATAAATTGAAGAAAAACCTGTCAGCTCGTGAACAGCACAGTGCACTGCAATACACGAAAAACGACTGATCAAAATAATTTTTAATAAAAAGGATTTTTGAGCATTAGAACAATAAAGAAGATATACTAAGAAATTTCATAACTTGGTAAATATTTTTAAATTTTATTTAACCCTATGCTGCATATTACCAGTTTGGCAGGGTCGATGGTGACTTTTATACCTTATAACTTTTTAATTCCTTTATTCCGAAAACTGTGGTTTTAGGAATGCCTGGTAGATGAATACATTAAAACATTTTTTGGACCGACTGAGTTATGCGAATCGGTTGTTTTAAACAATTTTTTTCTACTGTTACCCCGCCTTTATACAACACGAGTCTCTGACGCCCAGTCTGTTTTGAAACCGATATGTGCCTTTTTGTCGCCAAAGCAGTTTGCGCATATACATATGAACTTGTGTAAGTGTGAATAGCTTTGTATTAGTCTACATCTACAGATTGTGACTTCCATATTCACCGCATTTTCAGAGAGATGCATTTTTTTTTATAGTTATCCGAACCCGGTGGAGTGGAAAACTTTTATAGCCAAAGTGTGGGACTCTCCAAACGGCATATCCACTAAAACCGCTCCCACTGGCGGGTGCGTCTGTCAACGGCTCCGCCGCACTGCAGCCTAAAAGGCTTATTGTGCTAACCCTGGTTAAGTATTATACTCAATCTGTAAAGCCTGCACCCCTAATCATAGAGTACAGGTCCCTTGATGGAAGGGTGTCGACTTCTTTCGGGTCTAACTTTGGTCGCCCGAATAGGCTATGTCTCGTTTTACCCAACACCTCGCATCTGCATAGTATATGCATTGCAGTCTCCGGTTCCTCTAAGCAGAGTCTGCATTCGAGGTCTCCGTTATATTTATGAAGTGTGTCCTGTCAGGAACCCCACAGTGATTCTGAGCTGTTCCCTGTTTAAACAAAGCAGTTTCTGGATTCTGATTTTGCTAGGCGCCTTTACCAGCGCCTTGCTATGTGTTAGTCCTGGTCTGTTCTGCCAGTCTCTGGTGTTGGTTGCACATCCATTCGCTGATATAGCTACGGATGGCAGCTTTGGTGGCTCCCAAGGCAGGTTCGGGACCGATAAATGGCGCTTGCGCCCTCTGTCTTGCAAGTTCATCTGCAATTTCATTTTCCTTGAGTCCTTGGTGGCCTGGCACCCACTGTAATGTAACAGAGTTTTGTTGTGTCATTCCATTAAGTGCCTCAATACATTTTCACACCAGTCTAGATGACACTTTCTGACTTGTTAGAGCCTTGAGTTCCGCCTGGCTGTCAGACACAATATAGATATGTCTTTTAATAAAGGCACCTCTTATAGTTTCGCGCACACTTTGCAGTATGGCGTATATTGCCGTTTGAAAAACGGTAGCGTTTGCTCCTAAAGGAACGCTTAAACGTACATCCAGTCTTTCCCTAAAGAGTCCAGATCCGGACCCGGTCTCGCCCTTAAAGCCATCCGTGTACCAGACCATGCTGCCCATCCTGGGTAACAGTCTTAAAGAGTGTATCCGGCGGATGCTGGGGAGTCATTTGGTCCGAACGCATCTCAAACTGATGCTCCCAATTTCTCCCAAGTAATCTCGTATGCTCCGTACCTTCAATAATCCTAGCCTGAAGGTTCTTAAGTCTGTATAGTCAAAGCTTGCCTCCCCTGCCACTCACCAAGTGTAGTGGGGGAAGGCTAAGGAAAGTCTCCATAGCAGCAGTGGGCGTGGAACACATTGCCCCTGTAATACTTAGACAGGCCAGTCTCTGGATCCTGCCTAACTTCATTTTGGTGTTTAATTGTTCAGCCCACCATACCAAGGCTGCATATGTTTTTGCTGGTCTGACCACCTCAGTGTACAACCAGTGTACCATGTTTGGTCTTAGCCCCCAGGATTTGCCGCAAGTGCGTATAACTATTGCTAAGGAGGTTTCCGCCTTGCAGGCGGTCTTATCGATCTGCAGGTTCCATGTGAGTTTAGAGTCTAGACTGACTCCCAAGTACACCACTTCACCTGACACGCCGATTTCGTTACCGTTAAGAAAAGGAGTGTAATACCCACAATCTTTCTTCTAAAGGTACGAAAGTGGACTTTTGGGGAGTTGACTCGAAGGCCTTCCCCCATTGCCCATCTCTCTATTATTTTCAGTACTTCTTGGATTCGATCATTGATAATATTATTGTATTTACCCTCAACTAAGACTGTTAAGTCATTAGCATATCCCAGAGGGGTAAACCTTTCTCTGCTCAGCTCCCATAACAATCCGACCATGACTAGGTTCCACAACAGGGGAAACAAAACTCCCCCCTGCGGGCATCCCCTAGCCACCCGAACTGCCATGGTATCACCAAGCAGTTCTGTGACTGCCACCCTTCCACGTAACATGCAGTCTATCCACCTGCAGCAAGTTTCCTCCATCCCACCTGATCTGGTGACCGTCGAGATGGAGCTGAAGGATGTGTTATCTTTGTTAGCTAGAGCTTTTTCAGCCCTGGAAACCAGGTAATGAATAGCTGACTCTGTTGAAAGTCCTGCTCTTAAAGCAAACTGGTTCGAGTGTAATTGGTTAGTTGCCAAAACACCCCTTCTGATATGCCTGTCAAGCAGTTTTCCATCGTCTTAAGAAGAAAGGACATAAGACTGATGGGCCTCTACGATTTTGCCTGTGAGTGGTCCGTACGACCAGGTTTAGCAATAAAGGCTACCCTAGTTAACCTCCAACAGCGCGGAATATATTGAAATGCCAAGCTAGCCCTCAAAACTCTGCAGATCCAGCTCAGCAGAAGGTTTGATCCGTTTTGTAGCATGGCTGGGATAATCCCGTCAATGTCGGGAGATTTATATGGTTTGAAAGTATTTATCGTCCATTTAATTTTTTAGAAGGTAATCACCTTCTTTGCTGCTGTCCAGTCTTCCTGAGATACCCTCCTTTTGGAGGCCTCAGGCCCCTGGACTTGCCACTCAAATGGTGATTGTTCCAGTTCCGTCAAACCAGGGAAATGAGTTTGGAGCAAAAGAGCCGTCGTATCCTTCTCATTCCTTGTAAAACTACTGTCTCACATGAACAATGAGCCAATAGATCTCTGGGTGTCCTTCGAGAGAATTGTTTGAAGTCTGGTGCATGCAGGGTATCCTTCGATATCTTCACAGTACCTCCTCCATGATTCTCTCTTGGCCTTCCTCAGAGCTTTGTTATACTCAGTAAGAGTTTGCTTTTACACCTCCCATTTACCTGATTTTTTGCTTTATTAAATAAAGTTCTTACCTGTCCCCTCAGTTGTCTGAGTTTAGAGTTTCACACCGGAACCTTCCTGGTAATTCTCCTCTCCAACTGAGGGCAGTTTTCGTTATATGTTAAAGTAACTGCGTTGGTAATATTCCCCGCGGCCATTTCAATATCCAGACAGCTTTGCACTGTTAAAACTTCGCTTGCAAGATACCGATCCAGGTCCAACTTATAGTTACCCCAGTCAGTTTTTCTTGGGTTGCGGTAAAATTCATTTCCCTGGTTGAGCCCGGTAAAGGAAAATCTGATGAATCTGTGGTCTGAGCAGCTCTCCTCATCAGACACATGCCAGTTCTTTACTAAGTTGCTTATGTATGGCGAACTCATAGTTATATCAATGACTTCCATCCTACGTCTATTTACGAAGGTTGGAGTATTACCTTTATTCAAAATGTCTAAATGGTTTCCCATTATGAATTGCATTATTGCTACACCCCTAGGATTGGGCCTAGTACTGCCCCATAATGCGTGGTGAGCATTTGAGTCGCTACCAATGACGAGGTGCGATCTATCCACCAGCGCCTCTAATTCCCTTGAGGGCGGAAGATAAGAAGTGTCGGACAGAAGATAGGCCAATCTGAGTATAATCTCCTTCGGCCCACCTCCGCCTAGTCCCACCTTTATCGCCACAAGGTCTTGTTGACAGAATTCTATAAGCTGCAACCACTTAAGGTTGTTGTTGATTAGTATACAAGTCCTAGATCTATCAGTGGATCTACTATATACAAGTGCCCCACCGATTGAACCCAGTCCTAGCACCTTTCCCTTGCAAATCCAAGGTTCCTGGATAAGGGCTATGTTGCAGCCCCCCCATCAGCTTACATAGGACTGCTGATTCTGCCCTACTGTGCTGCAGCTTTACTTGGACCACCCTTATCATCAGGAGAATTGCCTTTGAAAGACTTGAACAAAACCGTTCTCAGCCCGTAATAGGCCTTGAAATTGGCTTGTTCAACCTCATAAGATCCCGGACCGACTGAAAAGACCATGATAGTTCCTTCCTTATTAGCTTTTTGGGAAAGCATACGCCAGTCACCCGTTTGCAGACTGGAATTCTGCTTCTGCAGTCGGGTCCTGACAACTTTCTTTTCGACAACTCTGTCGTGGATCCAAAAGGACACCTAAAGGACACCGTCGGCAAACCTAGCGCCCTCGAACTGAAGTGGCTTTGAGCTTCCTGAGGGAGTGCCGAATACAGCTTCCAGAAGCATGTTCTGGACGCTCATCGACTGCTCCTCAGTCAAGACTGAGTCCGGGTGACGTCTGTCAAGATGCATTTAGTTGCTTTCAATTTGTAAGTTGTTATGATACAATTAGAATGGCGTCAAGTAGCTAAAACAACAGTATCGGACTTGGCAATGGTGACTTTGAACAAACTGCTAGTATGAGCTAATGAGACAGACGAGGAGACATCCGGTAAAAGCAAAGTTGAATCAGAAAATAATGCAAACGTTGACAAAAACTTTGGAGAAGCAAGTGATAATAATTATTCAAGTGCTGGTGATGATTTTGATGACGATGGATTGAACGTTCTTCTTAGCACATCCGCAGCTGACAATTCGGCAGTTTCTCGCATATCTAATTGTTATATTGATCTAAATGGTTTAGAATGGAATATAGATAAATCTGGGTCGATAAGAAAGAAGTCCTTCAGTTATTTATGATTGAAGCAATCGTACACACACAGTAGTAAGCTACACAAATTTAAGAGCAATACGAATATATCGTATCAAATCAAAGGAACAGAAAAAATTATTATAAGAACTTCGTGCTTTCGTCGGTATATTTAGATAAAAATGGGTAGAATGAAGCTGGGACGTCGTTGTACACAACCTATACTTCCATGAACTTTCCAATTCCATACATCGAGCAACTGGCAAATTGGCGGTGATATGTTTTATCTGGAGTCATTTTATTGAACAGTGCAAAACGTATATAACACCTGATCAAAACGTTATAATCGATGAGTAACTTGTTGATTATCGAAGTTAATTCAGATTTATGGACTACATTTGATTTTCCAGTGCGGCACTCGAAGGTACTACATTATTTACAAGTACTACAATTGATTTTTCCAATGCTCCACCCAAAGGTATTACATTGGCCAGGAAGCGAGTTTTTTACCTAGAAATTTTTTTGAATTTTGTCAAACCCTTGCTGTTGCAAACAAGGTAGGGAGCTTTAACGTGCATGACCACACTCACACACGGGTCCTAATTTTACTTCTCATTCGAACGAGGGCGTATTTTTATGAAAAATGCTCACTTAATTTTTTTCAAGCGGTCCGTGTCGTGAATCAAACCCGGGACTTTGGGCTTAGTAGTCACACGCAAACCAACTAAGCTACATAGTTACTCTGTAGATTAATACACTACATTTGATTTTCCAATGTTCTTTCCAAAGGTACTACATTGGCCAGACACCGTGTTATTTTTACACGGAAAGTTTTGAATTTTGCCGAACTCTTACTGTTCCAAGCAAGGTCTTTAACGTGCGTGACAACACTCGCACACGGGACCTGAATTTTACTTCTCATTCTAACAAGAGCGTATTTTTATGAAAAATGCTCACCTAACATTTTTCAAGCGGACCGTGTCGGGATTTGAACCCGGCTACTTGGGCGTAGTAGTCACACGCATACCAACTACGCCGCGGAGCCGCCTTACGGATTTATACAGCAAACCCGTAAAATAGAGCTTCAAGATGTTTTAGATGTGTGATTCTAGCATCGCATACGCTCTTGATAGCATGATTTATGTGGGACGGCTACCTGATAAGCTGTATAAGAATCTATAACTGAGAGCTGTTCAGACATTAGTGAATAGTGTTAACGGTTCTGGTCTAAACCTTACAATGGATAATTTCTTCACAAGCGTTCCAATAGTTAAATATCTGTTAGATAAAGGCATTACAATTTTTGGCACGCTATGATAAAATAAGCGAAACATTCTAAAAAAAAGAATATCGTCTGGAGAGCGTTCAGTTTCTTCCTCGATGTTTTATTTTGGAAACAATCTTCTTTACGGTCAGCTACGCGCCTACAAAAATAAATGTGTAATTCTGATAAGTATCGTGTATCACGCCACCTCTATCAGCGATAGTGCTAAGAAGAAACCATATAGATAATTTTATATTATAGTCACAGAGGATAGACCGGATGTTATGGATTAGCTGATAACAACATATACTTGAAAGAAACAAACTAAACGTTGACCATTAGCTTTTTCTCTTCAACATCGTCTATGTATAAGCTCGGATTGTCTTTATAGACCACTGCAGGCACATCCAAACTATAATCAAGACATGACACACAAACGGAGGTTATTCATGAAAGATTTGGTCAAGGGGGGTGTTACCACATGTGAAGAAGAGATCTACAAAAAAATGTTTTGGAACCAATACAGCATTTTATTGGCATTCCTAGTGTCGGTGCACCGTTTACTACATAACGATGGATAATTACCAGCTGAACTTGGCACGAGATGTCTGTCGTTTCATAGGCAATTATGGTAATATAGTCCGCTGTTGTTACTTCCTTTATAGTTTCTGCGGATGTACCTCACGAATGCATTCCAATATTTCATTTTAAATTATTTTGGAAGTACCTTTGAAGACCGCATATTTCTACGTACGCTCTTTTAAAACTATATAAAATTTAGCAAACAAAATTGATTAGTTCTTTAAATAAATATGCGCTAATTTTGTGAATGATCATTTTTATTCACTTAATGCTAGTTCAAATACACCACAAAAGCAAATACAATTAATTATGTTAGTTAGGGCATATCTATTTTTGACAATCTCTTGATTCTTTTTCTGAAGGTTTCGCCAATATTCACCACTTAATTTTATACCTCAAAATTCAACTATCGCAAGTACATTTTCCACCAGAGGCCAACTATCGTTATGTCCAATTTTGTCGATTTTAAAGCTTTTATCGTATCTGCACAACTAGGATCCCTTCTTTTCAGAGGTAAAGTGTCGTGAGTGAATAATCAGTAGAAATGAAAATAACCACCGATATACTACAGTAAGTATAGTTTGCCGTCGAGGTAAAATTGGTGTATGAGATTTCGAAATAATTAATTCCTAAGCTATCGATGGGGTTGCTATCTCAATGTCACTTGTGATCGTTCGCGTCCGACAAACTAGCTGCACGCACTGGTAGTAGGACTTCTACGTTTGTTTGTTTCTAAGTCAGAGAGCAGAATTCCTAATCAACTGTTGTTTCACCGCTCTATGCTGTACGTTTTCCAACTTTTTCAAGTGGAATTTACAAAATTTCTAATAGTTGCTAGAAATTGACGTTTTATATTAATTAGTAATTCATTAAGTCATTGCTTAATGAACGAACAAAAGGATGGTGTTATTAGCCTTCCAGAATGCAAAGGTGAAATAATATTATATTATATCCATCAAATGGTGCTTTTGATTAAGGTGTTTTAAACTCCAGTGTTCTGCACTGGATAACTGGATAATAGTGTTTAGCCGGTTATCGGCTTCTCACAAAATTCAATGATAAAAATACAAAATTATTCCAAATTATATTTTAAACGCACACATTTTTTTTCAAATGTTATTACAGCTAATCAAGTACTCCACTGTGGTCCATCTAAACAGAAATCGTGTGTATTCGGATTAAATCGGGATGCGCCAATGGCTCACCTTCATACGTGACGTAGCCTGAATCTAGTATTCAAATTTTATTAATTAAAAAAAAAAATTAATGTGAGATTTAACTGTAATTTTATGTACCCAGATATGTGAGTAAACAATAAATTAACAAATAAAAAAATGTAATATTTCACGCATTTGACATATTTTAAAATTTTATATTTCATTAAATTTTCGAATACTAATGTATTTTCAGATTTTTTAAAACTTCATTTCCATTTTTGTTCTTCTCAGGATGAGGAAGCTGCCAAAGCACCTGAACCGTTGTAAGAAGATGATGGACACAGCGAAGTGGTTGTTGATGAAATAGTGGAGCCGAATGACATTCTAGTGTTGTACGGTGAACTTGATGATGGCTTGTTTGCTACCGATGACCTTGTTGATGGTTTGGTAGTTACTATTAAACGTGTTGATGATCTCGAGGCGTACGATGAACATGATTATGTTAATTTTGTACCGGTTGAGTACCAGGTATGTACCTTTTCTTAATACTTAAATGCCAACATGATTTTACTTAGTGCACAATAAAATAAACACTATTGCTGTACATTAGCACTATTGAGTAGAGTTAGTTCCAAGATTTTAAATTTGGGGATATTCTAAAACTAACATTTTCATTCTTGTTTAAGATTGTTCACTAGCACTTCCAAAGTCAGGCAAAATCGATTCCTTTGATCAATATGACTCTAAAAAGGACCCCTATTAAGAACGAATGGACTAAGATTTAAATATTTCTGATGGAAAAAAAAGTGTAGGCAGCAGTGAGTTATGCGGGCGTTCAAGATGCATCCTTAACTAGTATAGAAGAAACTGTCCAACAAACGAACGAGACTGACGAATCAAATAAGAGAAAATGCCGCAAGCACGTTAGACGTTCAAACAAACATATGTTCAAAGAAACATATTAAAAGTAGAAACACAAGCCGGAGAAAAGTATGTAACAATAAAAAGTGTAATCGTTTCGATGCTATTTTAAAGCTAAGCGTATGGTTTGTTAGTTGATTAGATTTAAATACAATAAAGGGCATAGAATACAAGAACGAAAACAGAAATCATCACTTACTTTCAGTAGTCCGTGTTGAAGTTGAAATAAAGTAATTTTTGGGAAGGAAACTGAAAGGAAGTATTGCTTTACTGAACACTTTACAAACGTAACCTGAGCAGGTTTTACTGATTGTAAGCGATATACTCTTTATTAGACTTGAATTAGTACCGTCACGAACGACTCTCGTTGTCATATGGGCTCGCGGTTAACGATGCGAAGCGGATAATCGTGCATTAATAAGTAGAAATTAAAAGGCGCAAACATAACACCTATCTAAAATTAACAAAAGTTTAAGCTAAATAATTAACGAATACTAGAACTGGACTTCGAGTCGTAAACGAGGATACCCGATACGGGAACGAACAATGAAGCTGGAACACGAAATGTACAACGAAAAAAACTAATCTTTACAAAACTAAATGAAATACGAGATAGAACGCGAAACGCGGAAACCTGAAATTAAATAAATACTAACTAATTTTAGAATTATTAATAAGAATGAATAAATAAAAATTGAAAGAAAATTACTCTTCATTCGAGAAAAAGTTTATTTATAGGACGCGTGAGTAGGCCAGCCGTTGTTTTTACAGGGGTCACAAAGCTTTGGAAGACTTTACGCCAGCTTCCCAAATTCCGATAAAATTTTGAGCGTAAGGAGAATTAAATACCACCGAATCCCACTAGAAGTCATAGCAGAAAATATTTCGTGTTGGTTTTGCTTTAGAAAGTCACTAGCTTCCTTAAGAGCGCGGGAAGCACATATAAAATTTTTGCCACAGTCCGAATATATAGACTCAAGTGATCAGTGCCTGAAAGTAAATCGAGTATATAAAGCCAAAACAAGCTTCAGTTGCTAATTCAGAAACTAGTTCTAAATGTACGGCCTTGGTGCATCAACAGACAAATTATACATAAATAGGTCTTCTGAAATCAAGCATTTCGGCGTTTGAAGGTTCTAATCAGAAACAGATCTGCGAAATCAACGCCCAAATTAGTAAAGGCTCTACTAATTTGGACACGTTACGCAGGCAAATCAGCATACTGGCTGTTGAGGTTTGGGGCCAAACCAAAAATAGAGCATACGCTTATGAATTCATTGCCGACCTAAGAATCGTAATCGGACGATCCGAAACTTGCGCTGAATCAAAGCTTGAGTTGTCGAAAGACCAGAATGCAAGGAAATAATGTGATAATGATCACATATGAGGACGGCAAGAGGTGAACGTTTAGGCAGCAATAGAGGATTCTTAAAATCGTAAGGCATCAGGGCGTTACGAAGATGTCTGCCCACCCTGAGCAACGCTCATGTAGCTAAGAAAGGCGAAAATTTTCGTAGAGAATCAGAAAGAAGTTTGCTCTTTTCCATTTGACTAATTTCAAAATCATAATACAGCATTTGTGTTAGCTTCACCAGAATTAACAAAGAATTTTTAAGTACATCCGAAGTAATAGTGCCACTTCATTTTTTACCCGAGTAGCGACAATTGTATATGAACCAATTAATGTACCCCGCCTTATATTGTAACAAAACTAAAGAGAACGATCTCTCCATAAATTCGAAGAAATTTTCCTGTGTAGTAGAAACTAGAATTTTGGGTTGAAATTTGAGTTCAGGAACCTGGTTTAAAGGCACGAAAGGTTCGCAAAACTTTTCGAATGTAAGATCGGACATAGCAGTTCCCCCATGCTACCGTAAATGATTACCTATGGGCTGGCACGGGTTCAAACCACGAGAGCCCAGGTCGGTAGGATTCATTTTGCCAGAAATATGGTTCCATTTCGAAATTTGGGTATAGTTAAGAATACTATCTACACGGTTACCTACAAGGGACTTCAATAAATAAACAGGAGCCCTTAGCCATTTAAGAAGCACTAGAGAATCAGTGAACAATTTGACTTTCTGAATAGAATATACGCGATAGTTTAGCCGCGATAGAAAATACTAGGCGCGCTAACAAAAGAGCGCCTAAAAACTTCATCCACAGAATGGTAACAGATTTTAATGGTATAACTTTACTCTTGGCTTGTAAGAGATTGTACGAGACTGAATTACCCGTTACTGCATAAAGATAAATACAGGCCGAATAACCCCTTTCACTAACATCACAAAATCCTAAAAGATTGTAACTAGCATTTGTAAGCGACAAACGCGAGAAATTTTTATCTGGGATAATAGGGAAGTTAAGCACAGAATTATCCCCATTTGGCGCACCAAGCGGGATCAGGAGTGTCATACCATTGAAGTTTCTGTATCCACATATCCCATTGAAGTTTCTGTATCCACAAAATATATTTGATTAGAAAAATGGAGTTAACCACCCCAAGGGATCAAAAATACGAGCCATATAGGAAGGTATAGTTCTTTTCGTAAAAGGTCCTTGAAAGGAAATCGCATAATAAGCGAAAGTATCAGACGTACGATTCCATACCAGACCTAAAATCTTAATTCTGTTAACTTCATCGGAAGAATCAACTCAGATTCGAAATCAGTTTCCGGGAAATCCTGCAGCATATCGATACACTTGCTAGACAATTGCCGGAGTTAAAACCTCTTCAAAGCAAGAAGTTTAATCAACTCAGCTTGAAATTGCTTTGCGGCTGCTGAAGTGTCAGCACCAGAAATTATATCATCCATGTAGGTATGATTGAGCAAGGCTACTGAAGCCATAGCGTAAGCGTCGCCTTCATCAATCATTAATTAACCAAGAACGCGTTGCGCTAAGAAGACAGAAGGAGCTAGACCGTACGAAAGAGTCCTTGGTCCGTATTCGAGGATGCTTTCCGCAGAAGAAGGTCGTCAAAAAATGTGTTGGTATTGATGATCCGCAGGATAAACCAAAATTTGCCTGTACGTCATACTGATGTCTGCACATACCGTAATGTTATGAAACCGAAAAGAAGAAATAATTTCTATCAGACTTTTTTAAAGTTTGACAATGGAGTATAGCAGATCATTGAACGATAATTGTGGAGAACCGGGAGTAGCACCGTTGAACACTACATGAAACTTGGTAGTGCTGCTGTTCGCCTTTAAAGCAGCATGGTGCGGCAATAATAGTCAGAAGGTTTATTAGCCATCTCTATGCGTCCTAGGGAAAGATATTTTTGAAGAAATTCCTGATAAATTTGTTTCCGTTCCGAGAAGCTAGACCAACGTCTTTCCAAATTAATGTAGCCTTTATAAGTATTAAAACTATTAGGTTCAAGAGAAGGGACGCTTCCAATTAAATGGTAAAGATATTGCGTAGCGCCCCGTTTCGTCACGGGAACAGTTTGTAAAGTATTTGAAGAAGTAGCCGGATATTGCTCCGAATAAGAATGTAATAAAGTATTATGTTTACGCGATGAAAAATTAGTACAGCTTCCATTAGAACTGCAAGAACCGTTATGGTTACCTAGGCACTTGAAACAAAGAAAGTGTTTCTTGGCCGCATTGTATCGATCCGCAACACTTAATGCTTCAAAACTTAAACATTTATATATAACCTTCGCACTAAAAACAAGAGAAAGATTTTTTAATTTGCCCTTAGCGGCAGTCGAAGCATTTTTACAAGTAAAGATTTGTTTGGACTAAACTTAAATTTAGATGGAACTATTGTATTAGATTTGAAACCTTGTTCTAGTTTCAAGCCTTCCTGCAGCTCAGAAGTTTTGCTTTGTAAATTCAAAAATTCAAAAAACTGTTTTGAAGTAACAAGAACCGAACTTACCTTCATATCGAACGCATTTTGAGTTTAAAGTGCAAATTTCGGTGGCATAAAGACACCATAGACAATCGGCAAGATCTTTATTTGGGGATGCCTTCATGGTACTTACTGCGTTGAACTAAACGTTAATAAAATTTTTAAAAAAGCCACTATATGTATTGCAAAATTTTATTTAAAAAGAAATTAATTGTCCGATGTGGATCGTTGTAACGATGTACCAATTTTTTCCAAACATTATCGTATAGTTTCGAAAGTAATTCAACATCAGAAATACTAGCCAAAGCTTCACTCTTAAGCAGGAAGCGAAGATAGATGAATTTAGTAGCCTTAGGGAAGGCCGAGTTGGGATTCACAAGATTAACAAAAAGAGTTTTGAACGTGGGTCATCAGCAGTACCTGATTGCTTTTGAATAGAATTAACGATAAACCGCTCGTTGGGGTCCAATAAGGTATATTGTGCAATATAGGATGAAACAATTGCAGGTCGAAAGTCTCGAGAAGTGGCATCCTATTTGCTAACGTGGGCTTTTAAAACTATTATAGACAATGACATAAAAGAGTTAACCATATGGACTGATAATTGTGGAGATCAGAATCGCTATTTCTCGATGATGGTATCATACTAAATGTGAGCGCAAACTGAAAATTATTAATCATGGGATTTTACTAAAAGGCCATACCCACATGGAGTTGGATGGAGTACGTTCAGTGATTTTGAGAGCTAAGAGGAAAATTGCCCAAAGGACAACAAGTGCTGTTCCGTGGGATTGGCATCGTTAGACAATGTCGATTCAAAGATTTGATCGAAGTGTACAATATGAAAACCAATGATTTCAAAAATTTGGCAAGCTTGTTCATAACATCGGCATCGCCACTTGTGAAACGGTCTTCTAATGTCATAAACAAAAGGTTTTTAATTAGCCACGTCGTACACTTCAAGGTTACTGCTGAAGCACTTGTCACGTTGTTCTACATTTCGTCTTTCAATGAAGATTTTCGTAATATTGATTTTAAAAGAAGAACAAGGGGGGCAATATGGCCGTAAGAACTTTTTCTTGTAAGAAATGGGATTAAGTCTATTTCTGCGGAAAAGTTTGATGATATTCAAAAGTTGCTGAAGTGAATGCCTTCCTATTTTTATCCATTTTACCAAAACATTCCTAAAAAGCAGGAGCTCGGGAGACAGAATTTAGGAACTAAAACTCACAGGAAGATATTATTTCATCAAAAGACTGAACCATTTCATTATTTCACCAGCGGATTGTCTATGTTTGATAGACATTGTTGAACTAATCATTAGTTCAAGTCATTTCGTGTAATTCCAATTTTCTTACAAGAACAATTTTTTAAAATATTTTTGTAGTTTTTTTTAAAGTAATCAACTGTATATGTTGCCACGCTTTTTATTTTAAAATCTAAGTACGTGTACGAAACCGAAGCAATAAAATAATATTCAGTCTTCAACTTTTTTGCTTTTTTATAAAATACTTTTTTATACGTTTTTTCATTATATTTGTAATTTCAAATTTAGGAGAAGTTATTTTCGTATACTTTAGTTAAAACATATGTATGGGGCACAGCACTGTACGGCTGTGAAGCCTGGACAGTAGGAGAAGCAGACAAGAAAAAGGTAGAAGCCTTTGAAATGTGGTGCTACAGACGATTGATGAAGATATCATGGACAGACAAAGTTAAGAACGAAGAGGTACTAAAAATGGTAGGGGAAGAAAGAAATATGTGAAAAACGGTAAAAAATAGGAGAGATAGGATGATAGGACACATACTACGGCATGAGGAAATAGTGCGGAATATACTAGAAGCAGAGATAGGAAAAAAGAAAAAAAGAGGTAGACCTAGGTTAGACTACTACTGCACACACATAGTGAAAGATGTAGGCTGTAGGAGTTTCAGGGAAATGTGTAGGCTAGCTCAGAATAGAAATCAATGGAGGTACGCATTCAACCAGTACCAAGATGGATAAATTAATGACGAAGAAAGTAACTGCACTTAAACATGATATTTATTATAAGCAACTACAAGCATTGGATGGGCAATATTCTCGAATAATGGTAATTGCGTGAAAGCTTTTACTGGAAAACTATTATTTCGGTAAATGTCTAAGTGTTGGGGATCTTGGCAGCCACAGGTTGCTTAACCCCCTTCAATAAATCTCAGTGAAATAGGTCATAATATTAGAAAACAATACAAGAAACGTGATATCTATTATAAGCAACTACAAGCATTGGATGGGCAATGTTAATTGTGCAAAAGGATTTAGTGTAAAACTATTATTTCGGTAAATGTCTAAGTGTTGGGGGATCTTGGCAGCCACAGGTTGCTTAACCCCCTTCAATAAATCTCAGTGAAATAGGGCATAATATTACAAAACAAAATAAGGGGAACCGAACCGTATTGCTGTGTGAGAATTTCAGGGAACTATGTGCGTTAGTTTAAAAATAAATAAGTGCAGGTACATGTCCCACCAGTTTTGAGACGGGAAACCCAATGACGAAAAAATAAGCGCAGATAAATCTGATGATTAGTATAAACAACTAGTTGTTTGTTGTGAAATATCTGCAACTAATGTTGACTGTGCGAAAAGATATATTGGAAAAAATATTAAATCAGTAAATGTTCAAGTGCTAGGTAAACTTGACAGCCACAGGCTGCTTACCCCCCTTCGCAACCACTGAATGTCGGAGAAATAGGGTATATAATTGTAAAACAATAGAAGGGGACCGAACTGCATCTAACAAGAAAGAACGGCGCCTATGATGAAAGACAACAAACATAAAACAAAAAGTTGTTGAAAGCGTATGGGTGGAGCACAGCACAGACAGTATGCCTACGAAATACGAGCAGTCTGAAAAGCAGACAGAAGACAGTAGCAGCCTTTGAAATGCCGGGCTTCAGATGTATGAGGATGGACAGACAAAGGTACTAACAAATAGGTTATAGAAACAGTAAAGGAACAAGGTGTAACGGGCAATTTTTGTAAGATTAAACTTTTACGCTATCCTCTACTCATAAATAAATTTCTACAAATCACTTGTTATATTCTATATTATATTACGCTCCTGTCGGCTAGCGTACTTGAAATACATCAGTGTGCATAGCTGGTTGCATAAAGGTCGATTGACATTATTAAATAAATAATTATTCGCCGTATAAATTTCGTTACTTATGCTATTATCGAAGTGGAGATAAGAGGCGCGCAGGTGATGGACAACAACGAGGATATATATCGACAGATTAGTGTGGTTGTTAGGTGTGCTTTGTTCATATAAATTACGAGTTTTTAGTTTGTGTTTGGTTCCGATGTAATTACGTTAAAATACGTTTTGCTTTCCGTTGTTGCTTTGAAGATAGTGATTTTATATTTAATAACTACAAGCACGTCACGATTTTAATTGTTTTTCTGGTGAAGGAAGAGTTGTAGTTTGTTCCTCGCTGATATAGATTGTTTACGTTGAGAAGACTTTTTTTTACTGTTTGCTTTCTGCTTTGAAAAGAGTGTGGAAAAACGCGATGTTGTTTGTTGGAGCCAAGCTCGTTTTTCACTAAATAAACTGTGATAAAATACAAAGAACGGTATAGAATTTGTTATAAAGTGCTGATAATGTGTATTTAAAGTGGTTTTGGTATTAGTAATATTTACTCGTGCGGGGTACCCAATGTGAAATATGCAAAATCGCTCTTTTTATTGTGAACCTATCTTCATTTTTTACGAGGTCGTTCTAAATGTCTATGGGGGTGGCGCGGAGTTTGAATTGGTAATCATACCCTATTCAATTATATTCCTAGGTGTTGAATTCTTGTATAACGTTGGACGAAGAACAGTTGACGGACTTGCTTAGTGTTTGCACGGGCTTGACTAATAGTGTTTTTTGTTGATTTATCTTTTTATAATGGAACTGTTGGTGCACACTTCGTTATTCAGAGGTATTGGATTTTTCTTTGTTGCTATAGGTAGCAAATGAAACGCTTCGCGTTACTGCTAGTTTAATGCATTACATCGTACCTTGAAAGCGTGAGTCTAAATTTTTATTACTATTTTTCTTTACAATTTGTGTTACAAAATATTTCGGAATTATTGTCTCAGGAAATAGAATTAACAAGAAATTTATCAACGCTACCTGGTTCCATCAGCGTGATGGTGTCTGTTGCTAACCCCAGTGAAATACATCGGTGTGAGTTAGGGTAGAGTGTAAGCAATTTCATCCACACCCTCACAGTCAAGGGTGCAGTGCTTCGTTAGTGTAGGACATCGTGAGTCCGCCACTCCAATGGCAAGGAAGCGTTACTGAAGGACTTTCTGTAAGTGAACTATTTCCTATTTACTATTACTTTAAATATCTACCCGTTGTTTTTGCCATATCTTCGTCGTTTCTGATACCTCTTACAATAGACTTGCATGCTATTAAGAAACAAAACAAAAAAACTAATACTACTGAATTACTCATCAATTGTGCTTATCTATTTATCTTTTGTTAAAAATATTTCTGTCTAATTGATGTTAAATTGGTGTGTGAGGAAACGTTTCTGCTACTCCCCAACATTACCTCACTTTGTATTAAAAGTTTTTGTACTGCTATTACCGTTGTCATATTATATAGATTATTCAAACGTTTTTACCTTCTTTTACATTCTTTTACATGCTTTTACATTCTTTTTTTTTCAGGTTTACTTAACTATTTTTATTGCAGGTTGGCTATTCTAATTCTTTTTTTTTCAGGCATTGTTACTGACTCCTTATAGCCCCGTACGTTATATGTTGGTCTGCTTTCTACAACCCCCCCTACTCTCCGATTGAGCCCGGTCACTTCTTTTTTCCTCTTTGATTTACTTTTCGTTACGCACGGCTACGAGCCAACGTAACATAACTTTGGCGCCCAACGCGCCTGCCACTAGATTTACGTAACAAAGGATATCTTTGGGAAAAAAATATGAGAAATAGAAGGGCAGAATACGTTTTAAGGCATTTTTGGGGAATAGTATGGGATATATGACAAGCTGAGATAGGAAAAAGAGGTGGATGTAGACCTAGATCAAATAGTGATAGATGCAGACTGTGCAAATTTCGGGGAAATCTGTAGGTTAGTTCAGAATAGGAAACAATGATGGTACGCGTCTAACCAGTTTCAGGACTGAAGACCCAATGATGATGATGACTTTAGTTAAGATTTTTTTTTTTACAAGATAAGGAATGTGATATATCAATTATTTTAATTCCCAAAAAAATGTAGCCCCTTCTCAAGTAAATACATAAATTATAAGATTTTCGATTACAGCAACAAAAAAACGGCTGTAATGGTGCAAAAATGTGCTTAAATATTAAAAATAAGTATACACCTCTTTACTGAAGTTCAAATAATAAGAAGAAGTTGGTTTTCGTTGAATAGTGAGATCTCTACACGTTGAAAGGTTGCTTCCTTCTCCTTCTTTTTGCTCTCCAGTAAAACCTGCAATATGACCGTTATAATAGTTGACCTCTGGCGGAAAACATACTTACGATAGTTGACTTTAAAGTACAGAATTGTACTTGGATGTATTTTTCCCCAATACGGATACAGAATTAACCAAACACGTTGTTTTTATGGGTTTTTGACAGTTCGTGTCTTTTAATGTCCTCAGAAAGAAGAATTCTATCGGTAACACCAGTTTGGTCCACGAGTTTTCACAACCAAACAAAACACAAGGAAAGCAAAACAAAGAATTTTTCTGATTGCAACCAGAAATGCCGTTATTATTGCTATACGTGCGAGTTTAAACTTACAAATTACGTCCTTATTTTTCAGTTCATACGATAAGTTTGAAAGAGGAGAAATTAATAGGTTCTGTATCACGTTCGTTTTTACTTTTACAGAGTGACAGTGAAATTACACAAATACGAAATTAAGAAAACAAAATTATTGTTTACAAAATTCAAATCACAATGTACACTTAGAATACAACCGGTGATATGCGAAACGTGTGAATTACCTATGGTGGTATAACAAGACAACCCTCAGCATTGCTCTAAAACACAATTATTAAAAGTGAAATGCACCAGCTTGCGAGATAAGAATGCACAACGGCATCATATTATAGCACGGCTGGGCACACATATTGTTGCTCCTCAGAACAGTTTCAAACTAGGTCACAGGCGATTCACACATGTCACTGTACTGAAATGCTACGGCAGATGAACTACTTTCTGTGCGCGTAATATACATAAACTTCTGATTCTTATGTCGAAAACTCGATCTGAAACTGCAATGGTTTCTTCGTCCTTTACATGTAGTAGAAATTACTTTGATAGCTACTTGATGATTTAATTTTAATTGAGTTGGTGCAATTGTTTCATTGCTCCTTATCAAAAACCGCCACTGGTCTAAATATAAGTCCAATACAAACAGGTCGATTCACAAATTCCCTGTTAAACTAGCAGCTAAAAAGTATTGTTTTGTAAGTTCCAAATAAAATATGTAGAATGTTAATAAACTCTATTGTTATTCAATATAAAACTATTTTGTACAAAACGCCTTCAGAAAGTACCAAAAAAATTCTCTAATTTAATTTCAATTTGCGAACGTAAAAATAACTGAAATTTCAAAAAGCCAACAATTTTATTAACGTTGCACTCAGAATTCCCAACAGCGTCATTGTATACACACAATAGGTGATTTATAGAATCAATAACGATGCAATAAATAGTTCGTATTCCAATTTGTTCCATATTCCGAAAAAGAATACCACGTAATGATCCAATCATGTCATCTTCATACTACTTAAATTACAATACAAATTTATTAGTCATGACTTTCATTTATCTTTCAATGTTATATTAGTTAATAAGATGAAGTAATAACTTCAAACTTTATGCAAAGCCTAAAGGAATATTTCAAATAGAGCTAGTAATTGAAAGACGGAAAATATATGCTCGATTTGAATTGATCAGTTAAATTTTGCATAAAAGTCCAAGTTATTGTTTAATCTCATTAACTAAAATAACATAACTGTCCAGTACTCTATTTTTTCCATCTTTCAATTACTAGCCCGATTTGAAATGATAACTTAGGCTCTACATAAAAGTCCTAGCTATTATTTCTCGTATAAACTAATATAACCCTGAAAATCAGTTTGTCTTGTGCAATTACTAACATCTGTAATTAATAGTTGCTTTAGAGCCGTGAATTTGAGTGTCATTTTGTGTCTATATATGATATAGGTCAAAAACTTGATACTGTCATACATGATTGACAAAAATGCCAACGTAATTCAAAGTTAGGTTGATGTATGGTTGCGCACGCGTACAACCGAAAGGTGCAATTGACCAGCGCATAGCCGCGAAAACCGAAGATGCAGGTTTTACTAACTTTATTTGAAATAATCACTTAACTTTGCATAAAAGTTCAAGTTATTATTTCAGCTTATTACCTAATATAATATTGAAAATCGGTTTGCCTTGTGCAATTACTAATATATATATATATATATATATATATATATATATACACAGGGTGAGTTTTTAGTGTGGCAACGGTCGATAACTCCGTTATAAAAGCTACGTAAACCAAATTTGGAGGCATATTAGGCATGCCTAAAGTGCACATTTTAAAAATATTTGTAAGTATACAGAGTGTTTCATAATTTCAGGGCATATTAAACTTATATTTTTTTAAATGGAACACCCTATATATTATTACATTTTTGAAAATCCCATAAAAAAAAGCTTTAATTTGATATCAAATTGTATCTGTCTATTCCTTTTAGTTTTTGAGATATTCAACTGTTTTTAGAATAAATGACCCTGATTAGATACATTGCCACTGCACTAATACATAACTTATGTTAATTTTCAAGATGCAGAAAATTTTACTATATACCATAGTATATTTGTAATTATCACTTTTTTGAAATTTCTTCACGGTATACAGGGTGTGTCAGGTTTCGCAAAATGCAATTTTTAATTTTTTTTTTAAATGGCACCCTACCAATTTTATTGCTACAATGCATAGTTCATTAAGTGTCCTTTCATTTTTGTTAAGCATTCCCTATACCTAAATCCATTACTTTCTGAGATATTTTTGATTTTCTTCAAATTTTAAGAATGTTTTTAATTTACATAACTAAAAATAACTTACTATTGGAGAATATTATAAAACAATTGATACATTTTGATTAACAATCAACTACACTTATCCAATAACAATTTTCACTAAAGATATAACAACCTACAATAATACGCTATCAACAGAATTCTGCCAGATCAACAATATGAATTTTATAGAAAATGTTCAAGCAGGAAATCAGGCAGGCTTTGAAAAAAATAACTATTACATGTAAAGTGTCATTTAGGTTTATTAATTGTAGTGTGTTGTCATTTAACAGGATATCTCTCTTGGTATATTCTTAATGCAAGTAGGAAATTTCTTAAACTTGCTCCCAATACCCAAATCATATTTATTTGTTCCTCCACTGTAAAATTCATTTTGAAAACTCCTTGAAAGATTACATTTAAAACAGAACTGATAATGTGTTAAATGACAACACACTACAATTAATAAACCTAAATGACATTTTAATTGTAATTGTAATTTTTTTCAAAGCCTGCCTGATTTCCTGCTTGAACATTTTCTATAAAATGCATATTGTTGATCTGGCAGAATTCTGTTGATAGCGTATTATTGTAGGTTGTTATATCTTTAGTGAAAATTGTTATTGCATAAGTGTAGTTGATTGTTAATCAAAATGTATCAATTGTTTTATAATATTCTCCAATAGTAAGTTATTTTTAGTTATGTAAATTAAAAACATTCTTAAAATTTGAAGAAAATCAAAAATATCTCAGAAAGTAATGGATTTAGGTATAGAGAATGCTTAACAAAAATGAAAGGACACTTAATAAACTATCCATTGTAGCAATAAAATTGGTAGGGTGCTATTTAAAAAAAAATTTAAAAATTGCATTTTGCGAAACCTGACACACCCTGTATACTGTGAAGAAATTTCAAAAAAGTGATAATTACAAATATACTATGGTATATAGTAAAATTTTCTGCAACTAGAAAATTAACATAAGTTGTGTATTAGTGCAGTGGCAATGTATCTAATCAGGGTCATTTTTTCTAAAAACAGTTGAATATCTCAAAAACTAAAAGGAATAGATACAATTTGATATCAAATTAAAGCTCTTTTTATGGGCTTTTCAAAAATGTAATAATATATAGGGTGTTCCATTTAAGAAAATATAAGTTTAATATGCCCTGGAATTATGAAACACCCTGTATACTTCCAAATATTTTTAAAATGTGTACTTTAGACATGCCTAATATGCCTCCAAATTTGGTTTACGTAGCTTTTATAATAACGGAGTTATCGACCGTTGCCACACTAAAAACTCACCCTGTATATATATATATATATATTATATATATATATATATATATATATATATATATATATATATAGATAATCCGACCAGACGTTGAACGTCAATGAAAGTGCTATGAATTGTAACCAGGAGAAGCCCAAATTGCCATACTAGTTCGGTTTAAATGAAACAACGAGAATCCAACACCAAGTTTATAATGTTCATATAATGTTCATTAACCAACAATTCTTCAAATAATAATTGCTAACTCCACATATATCTTTCTTTAACACACACTATCAGAAAAAAGAAATTACATAAAAGCATCATAATTTACAAATAAGGTCCAATGTCGTCAGCACATCTTAAGTGTATAAAAAGTATTTTAGAACTACCGTAAAATCTCTCGTTAAATTAGTATTTTACAAACCTTCCTTATGTAAATCACGCTATGTACAAATTTTGTTTTAGAAATGAACATGGATAATTTTAATAATCTTTCGTATGTCTTAGTCAAACGTAACTGATAAGATACATTCGATGAACCCTCCTGTAATAGTCAAATTTAATCGAAGTTCGACCTCATAATACATTTAAATTATCCACTTACAGAAAAATAACCTACGTATCAAATTCTTATGCAATCTAACCCACTTAAGCACATACAACAAACACAAATGTCTTTCAAAAGATTTGTCGTATATTATGCTGTTGTCTTTTTCTCTTCGTATGCCTGAAGATTGTTTTCTCTATGTGCAAAAAATACAATAAAACTGCATACCTTCTTTCCCAAAATTCGTACCAGTGTCGTTCAATCAATTTTAATTAATTCACTATTAAACATGTATTTCAAATTCCAAACCATATTCATCTTATTTAAATTAAAATTTATCTTGCTGGAATTTACTGCCCTTCATCAAAACCCAGTTTCATTATTTACTTCAAACAATCTCCAATAAAATCAACTTGCAATGTAACTTGCTATACGCTTAAAACAGGTCTTTAACACTGGTTATTTGCTCGACTCATTTCTATGTTATAGTGTCACATTATTATTTATTGACAGATATTTTTAAACGTGTACTAATACATGAACGTGAATTAAACGCATTTAATTAACAATTCACAATTGACCCCATTCTTATTTTCAATCCTTTTATATAGTATGAATTTCCCACTTTATTCCAATCTAGAACAATGTCTGGTTTTATCCATACGACTGACGCAACTTTCCCGGAAATTGGGGCTCTACGGCATAATTAGGACATTATCTTATCTATATTGCAGTCATCTTTAGATATATAACGTTTTTAAATGTTCTATTATAGTTGATAATTAGAATCTTTACGAATGAAAGTCAGAAATGTTTATCTATTATGTTGATTAATAGCTATCATTGCGCGTTTTACAACGGTTACCCTTTGATTTATGGGTTGTTACAAGCATTATCTCACATTATAGTCCCCTAATTGGAATGTCCATTCATGTTATTTGTTATATTGAAGATAATTTGTCATCCGCTCGTTATCTAACTTGATTTATGGGTTTTAGTAGTCGATGAATGAACTTTGAAATTTCCTAACTGTATAATGAATAAACTAGATATTTCTCGAAAAACGCAATACAGTTTTCAATCTAAAATATACGATTGCATGTGTTTTGTGTTATTTCTCAATAAAACGGGCAGGATCTTGTTATAAAATGAACTGAACGCGTTTTAAATAGTATAGAATACTTTTTAATTAGGAGGATCTTCACAGATTTTTAACTCACACGCTATATATTTTTTATAGATAATATTGAGTAATATCGATAAAGCTTATTATTACAATTTCAACAAAGCGGAAAAATGTTTTAAAATAACAAAGTATCAGTAAATAGCGAAAGTATAAGTAGTGAAATTATAATTTGTGTTAATGAAAGTGTAATTCAATTCGGCCGATATTAATATCGTAAGTAAATTGGTACATTTTAAATTTGTGAAATAATGGAGTGTTTTAGAACTTCGAGTTACTTTGAGTGTGGCTTCAAATATTCTTTGAATATTATTCGCATATTTCTTCAAATATTAGGGTTAGACTACAAGTGTTAAAATTCAAATAGTACTGCAGATATAAATTCTTACTTTCAAATCTTCACTTCACTGATTGTTGTGGACAATAATGGCTCAATCTATTTGGTTTGGTGATGCTGAAACTGGGTTCCTTCCTAATCGGTTTTTGATTTAGATTTAGTTTGGGTTTTGAACGTATTGGGACTAAAGATTCTGCTTTAAAACTAAAACAAATTGAGAGGTTACGTCTCTGGAACTCATTGCACGATCCTGAATTTGGAGGTCAGACTAATTATATGAATTTGCGTTGCTTTGTAAAGGACGTTTTGTGACAATCAATGTATGTTATATAATTTTTGTAAAATTTGGTAGCTTTGGGATTTTATTAATACAAAAATATATTTAGGTAACTACTTATAACGAAGGACAATTTACACGTATATTTAGATACATTTTGAAGAAGAAAATAAGGATGTGAGGGTACTCCGTCCCCTAGAATGTTATGTAAGTACATTATAAGTGTAAGTTCTTACATTGAATATTTATTGCTTCTTTTTCTATTATTTATGAGATTGATACCGTTTTAATTTTCATTTTTATACGACTAATTCTTAATTTTATTCAAAATTTTGTAATGTCAATATACTGATTTATTCGAGCAGAAGGGTGCTTACGTTTAACCCACTGAGCTAGTGAAAGGAGTGGTTTCTCTCACCTTGATAAAAGATTCTACGCCTGTGGTAGTGTGGGGAAGTCTGTTTATAATTTAGGACAGTAAATTGGCGCACAATGTAGGGGCTCATCTCTTGTATTACGACATATTTTTGGCACCCGCAGCTTGGGGCTTGACCATCATCTTCAATATCACAATGTTATTGGCGCCCGAACGTTGAACTTTATATCACCTCATAATTTTGGCCCGCAACGTGGGAGCCTGACATCTGTTAATATCACAGCCCAAAATTGACGTCCAATCCGTTGAGGATTCTTCGACAACTTCAATATAACCGCAGATTATTGGCATTCGATTCTTGATGTGCATTTAACATTACGACATATTTTTGGCGACCCAACTATAGAGGCACGATTGCACGAAGGGACTCGATAAAATTGCTGACTCAACCAGAGTAGTTTAAAAATTTTCATAGTCAGGGCAACACTTTTTTGTTTTGAAAAACTTTTGTTAAAATGGAAGCAAAAGTTGGTATGATAGACGTAATGAACTTCCTAATACAAAGTCAGGAAAAATCAAAACATTGGGAAAAATCCAGTCAGGATCTGGAGGCATTAGGTGAAAAACTAGAAATGAATCAAGCAATGTTCATTTAAGAATCAAAACGAATAGAAGATATATTTGATAATTTTACATTGCTCATGAGAGAAGAGGTTCCAGAAGCGGCTAACTCGGGTATGTCAGAGGGTAAATCAGTAATAAATACGAGAATAGATAATGTTGATCGTACTATTGGCAATCTACAAGAACTAGTAGAGGAAAACGAGCAGAATACGAGGGCAGCATTTAATGACAGTAGCAGAAATATTAATAAACTGGAGGTAGAAGCAGACAATTTTAAAAAAATAATAAGGACTAAGTCATGTAAATAGTGTAAAGTATGATGGTAATGTAATTCCATTGGAGCAATTTTTAAAATTTTATGGAGATGGCAAAATCAATCCCAAAATATCTTTAAATAACTCGAAAGTTACAGCAGCAACTATTGTGGATGTCCAACAGAAATTAAATACCGTACGAGCTATCTTAAACTGCAACACGGAAACCTGATTTTAACAGAAATTTTTGAACTATTACTGAGAGGACGATGAACAATACAAGGTCAGGAATAACTTATTGGTGGGTTGATTTAATAACGACTATGGACAGACGAGGAAACAACATGTCATAAAAAAGTTTAGCATGGCAAGACAATTAGATCCCGCACTACATGACAAACAGATAGTAAGATACTTAGCAAATCACTTTGAACAAGAGGCAAGACAACATGTAACATTATTGGACATTACATATAGGAAACGTTATTCTTAGCATACCACAGGCGACACGACCATTTGGCACAACAGGGACAATCGCATAAACATTTTAGAGTAAACATGCATACTGCACGGCAAAAAATTTAAACGAACGCTAGAAGCCGGACATACAAAGATAGTTACAGGAAGAATCATATTTATGTGAGGGATACAGGACAATGAGAACATTCATGACAGGAACCCACTATGGAAAACACTAGACAGGGACGAACTGTGGAAAACACTAGACAAGAATGTACAATATGAAACTCAAGACGGGAACACAAACACTAAACACAAGAAGGAGCACGATTCAGCATAATTATGCGGACAGAGTTAACCGACCAGAGAATTCGACGAAACCGGATTTTCGATAAGAGACGAGCCATGTAGCACCTTCAACGTAAACAAGTATGAAACTCGGTAAGAGTTTATTAAATTTGAGACGGAACCATGAAAAGGAAATCAGTGGTGAATATGTATTGCAAATTGTAAGCATAGTTATTGAAGATAAGGTGGCTAAACGTTAGTTGATACTGGAGCGTAAGCCAGTTCGATCTCGGAAGATTTTATGATGCAACATAAAAGTTTGTTAATGGAGAATATGATACCAGTAAAGAGGAATAAAATTTGATAATGCCAAACAATTATAGGTTTGCAATAGTTGATAGAACGGTGATTTTGAATCTGAAACTAGAGAGTGTTGCAGAGCAACATGGATTTTTAGGAGTACCAAGGCTCAAGTTAGAATGTATAATAAGAATGGATCTAATAGATAACTTAAAATTAAAGTTTAATGCCGAGAGGAAAACTGTATAATTCAGCATTATTGTATGGGGGTGGGATGATGAGTTAAGCATCGAAGAAAGTGTTGATTGCGTTAATATTTATTATGTTGAGAATGAGGGGAGATACAGTAGGATCCATAAACTGTCCTTGGAAAATTAAGGAGCAGGAAGTAGATGTTCTATACAAGAATCCTGAATTAATTGGTTCTGAACCGAGAATTGCTAGAGGCTATGCGCACACACTGGAAGTAATAAATACTTAACCTTTTCGGTATAAAGTACATTCGATATCAGATGCGTATAGGAAACAGGTTAATCTGGAAATAAAAGATATGGTAAAGCAGGTTACCATAGGGAGATCTTCGACGCATGTAGCAGTAAAGAAAATCGATGGCAGTATTCGTTTATGCTTAGACGCGCGCAAAATATATCAATAAACAAAACCAAATATCATAGTCCTTCCACAATGCACCCCATTTTATCTAGATTAGGAGGGAAGGCAATATATTCCATATTAGATTTAAGAAACTAATTTTGGTTAAAATATTTAGGTTTCGATTCTGCAAATTACAACTGCCTTAATTAAAAACGCTAATCTAAACCCTTTTTATGTTATTCCCACATTATACAAGCTTAACAAATACGTATTAAACAGTCCTGTATAAAAATCTCCCTCAGTACGTGGAATATATCCTATAATCGTTTTTAAATTCGTTGAAATGTTTGTTGGTCGTAAACCACTTATAAAAAATAGAAGCTCGCCTAATCAATTCCCTGTAACACATTCTAACCGCTGCTTATTATATCCAATAGTAAATTCGTTAAAAACAAGCAAGCATTTGCTTCTTCTAAACACTATAATATTTTATCGTTCCTTGAAATACTTGCTTGTTATTTTCGATAGTTAATCGTTAAAAGTAGCAAACATATTGCTTGTAAAACTTCTCGCTCATTAAATACTTTGATTGTTTTCTTGCTCAGTAAAATTCTATTTTGTTATTTGCAGGCTTTCGAACTCGCTCAAGTTTTATGGGGAATAAAATCGGTCTACTAATTAAGTCGTTTCTGGTAGCTTTGTAGCGTGGATTGATAATAATATAAACCTCTATTCTTTCCTAAAAGTTAGGCAAACGTCTGTATTTGGCTGTGTGCCTGGTTGTATAAGTCGCTTACGTGTTTAAAAATATTTTTTGTTTTCCCAAACGAACAACGAAAGTCAAAGGAATTAATTATTATCGTATTTTACCTTCGTTATTGCTTGCATTTTAGAAATGTTTCGCCGTCGTTTGGAATATATATATATATATATATATATATATATATATATTTCTGCTTGCTTTTGAAGAATATTTAACATTCTATTTCTGGAAATGGTTTTATGTTATTTCCTCCAGAGTTTTGAAGTTGTATAAATAAAAGTTCAACTTTGAGAAAACTCTCTTACATATTTCGTCGCTTTTACTTATACGATTCTTCTGTTATACTACGTCCTTTGAGTGTTGTAAAGTTGCGCTCTTAAAATGCGTTTCGTGCTAGTATAGTTAAGTTGTTGGTTCCAGCACCCAGTCGCATTTCCTCATTCTAAGATGATATCAAAGAAAAGATAACTCCAGGTACAGTATATATTTCGGTTTGCTTTATTCCTTTTTGGTTGATTCCGCAATCAATTGCAGACCGTACGTTACACAATACGAACAATTATGTACCTTATTTTTAAAGCTTCGTTGGAGCACTTTTCTACTGTTTATCTTTCTGTATAGATTAATGTTAATGACAACAAGTTACTTTTTACAAATTAAATGTTACTTTCTTATATATTACGAAGTGCTCTTCCTAAAGCAGATGTTACTGTATTATTTATTTATTTCTTGTACATATTTAGGGTTGGTATATGTTGTAAGTATTCTTGCATTTATACAATAAAATTTTATTCTCGATATTTTAAAATGGTTAGGTGTATACTGTACTTGTAAATTGATGCTTTGTGTAACATAAATATGTGTTTTCGAAGTTTGCAAATAATCTTTTGGGATTGTATGTTTCACTTACAGGTTGTAATAAAGTTTTTTTACTGAGGTTTCCAATTCTTTTCCTTCTAGATCACCCACCCTACTCTACAACGTTTTTGAGCTAGCCCGAATTCTAATCCTTTTAAAGTTCGATTCTACTATTCTGTCTCTGTTTCTGTTGCGGTATTCGGTATAGACGATTTTCTTACTTTCTTTTTTGTCTTAACGGAATAATATCGTAACACGCTTGGATAGAATTTTGTAAAAATTTCATGTTGCTGGACTTCGTTTGAATTTAGGAAAATGTTAATTTTCCAAGAACGGGTAAAATTTTTTTGTATTCAAATAAACTAAAAAATACGTGTTTTTGAAAAAGGCAATGTGATAGACAGAGGAAAGCTACACTTTAATCTTATTTATCCAGAGAAACAGAAATTAACAGATGAAAAGAAAGAAAATTAAAATAAGAAAATTTTATAACTTCAAAGGCTCGTTTCAATTTGGGGGGGTGGGTATGTTGAGAAAAAGGCGTTATCTTAGTCAACAGGACAGCAATGCAAATTTTCAACAGCATATTATAAATACGCCAACTTTCATAACGATTGTGTATACAAAAGTGTGCTCTTTATTAATTAAATGAATAGACATTTTATGCTTTTAGTACAGGAAATCATCAATAAGAGACACTCTTTCGTTCTCATTAAATCAAGCAGAAGAAACTGCAGTAATCTTGAAAAAACGCGTAATAGGAAAATGCGGTTCATGTTTATTAAATGAATTTTTAAGCATTTATTCATCAAAGAAAATTACTAATAAGAAGCACTCAGTTACGTTTATTAAACCAAAAGTGACAAATTGCATGCAAATTTTAAAATTATGATAAAATATTAATTATTAGCGATGAACGTGTTGTCACGTAGGCCACGGTTAATTCTTTGTATAAAATCCACATTTCCTAATGATAATGGACGATATCTGAACAAATAGCTATTTACCTAGAAAAACATTCAAAATTAAATTTCTGGATTTTGCATATCGCATGTGACGTCGAAATAACAATAGTCAAAGCGCTGGACGAATGGGATTTTTTTTCAAAATAAAACTTTCTGATCGAACGTGCAGTTCGTGACTTTTAAAAAGTATTCTAGACTCCATCACAATAAAATTCCTGGAAAGAATGGTTTGCGTTTCTGCATTAAATGTTTTATTTTAGTTTATTTTGAAATGGGTTATTAAAATTTATACAAAGCGGTAAAGTGCTTTAAAACAACAAAGTACCACAAAATAGTGAATGTATAAGTAGTGAAATTATAATTTCTGCTAATGAAAATGTAATTCAGTTCAGCCGATATTAATATCATAGTTAAATTTGTATGTATTAAATTAGTTGGATAATGAGATGTTTTAAGGCTTTAAATGTGGTTTTAAGTATTCTTGAAATATTATACGCATATTTCTTTAAATATGAGAGTTAGACTATAAGTGTTAAAATTCAAATAGCGCTGCAGATATGAATTCTTAATTTTAAATCTTCACTTTCCTGATGGTTTTGGACAATATTAGTTTTAACCTATTTGGTTTGGAGGTGCTGGAATTGGGTTCGTTCTTAATTGGCTTTTGATTAGAATTTGGTTTGGGATTTGATATATTGAGACTGACGATTCTGTTTAAAGCTAAGCAGCATTGAAAAGTCATGTATCTGAAATTAATTCTACACTTCTGAATTTTAAGGTCATACTAAATATAAGATTTTGCATTGCTCCGGAAAGGACTTTTTGTGACTAGCATTGTATGTTATACAATTTTTGTGAAATTCAGTAGTGTTAAGGTTTTATTATTACAATAATTCATTTAGGTAATTATTTATATCGAAGGGCAATTTACACATATATTTAAGTATATTATGAAGAAGAAAACAAGGAGATGAAAGTACCTGATCCTTGGGATGTCATGTAAGTACATTATAAGTGCAAGTTAATACTTTGAATATTTTATTGTTTTTTTTTATATTATTTAAGAGATTGAACCGCTTTAATTTTCTTTTTTTACGACTATTAATTGTTACTCTTTATACTCAAAATTTTGTAAGGTCAATAAACTGACTTATTCGAGCAGGAGAGCGCTTATGTTCAACCCTCTGAGCTAGTTGAGCAAGTGGTTTCACGACACAATGTTAAATCTATATTTTAGTCACATTCACAATATTAAAATATGTTACGCTACAGAACTTCAATTAAGGGAATCGTTACATCACAGAACTTATAGTTTTAATTTATTGGCTTGTGAAAGCCAAGAATCTATTCGATATGTAATGGATTACTATGGTTTTCGTAGTGGAGACAATGCTAGCAAGAATACGTATTTGTGTAGTATCGAGTGGGATGCCATTGAATTACTCACGTGTCAATGAAATAGTGAATGATTTCTACAATATATTGTATCACGTTTTAGAATTATTCATTCCAGTAAAAAATTTTATATTAATAATTTCCAAGTTTGGGTCAATAGTGTTTTTAAAATGTTAATTAGACAGGGCTTTATACTATCTCCCTTGATTTTAATGTTTGTATTGAGGAAGCTTTAAACTTAGTTAGAGAGAGAAAAGGGATAGGTATTAGTGTATAGGGACAGAAAATAGACATGTTTCGTTTTGCAGATGATATAGTCATTATAGCAGAGTCTAGAAAAGAGTTAGGTGAGTTTTTAAATATTTTAGATGAGATACTACAGAGTAACTATAGTATGAGAGTTAACTCAGGAAAGACAAAGATAATGAGAAGTGAGTTACAGTCTAGTTCTAAACTAAAATTAAAAAAAGGTAACAGCGAGTTAGAGGAGGTAGATGAATTTTGCTATTTAGGTAGTATCATTACAAAGGACGGACGTAGCAGAATGAATATAGTAGTTAGAATGGCTCAAGCTAAAAAAATGTTTTAAAAAAAGACTTACTAATAGCTAATAGTATTAGTTTAGATAATAGAAAAAGTTTCTTAAAGTCGTACGTATGGAGCGTTCTATGATACGATAGTGAGACTTGGACAATTAAAGAGGTAGATAAGAAAAAGATAAAAGCTTTTGAAGCTTGGTCTTATAGGAGAATGTTAAAGATTAGTTGGACAGATAAAGTAACAAATGAGGAAGTTTATAGAAGGATAGGTGAGGAACCCTGTATGTGGAAACAATTAAAGGTCAGGAGAGATAGAATAATAGGACACCAGTTAAGACATGAGGGACTATTTAGTAAGGTCTTAAACTATAGACTCCGAAATAAAAATAAAGTAGAAAGACCTAGACAAAGCTATATTAGTCAAAATATTAGAGATTTAGGTTGTGAAGGGTATGTAGACCTTTTTAGACTAGCTCAGAATAGAAAAGAAGTTAGAGCTGCGTCAAACCGACCTTAAGTAAGTTGAAAACAAAACAAAAAAAATAAATAAATAAAAATCAGTTAACTAAATGTCACCATGACATAACTCACAATTAGTTAGCGGTCTGGCATGTTGGTAGCGATTCGCTGCTTAAGCTTTACCATAACATATAACTTAATTAAAGTCTCGATGACATAACTCACAATTAGTTAGCGGTCTGGCATGTTAACAGCGATTCGCTGCTTAAGCCTTACCATAACATATAACTTAGTTAAAGTCACCGTGATATAACTCACAATTAGTTAGCGGTCTGACATGTTGGCAGCGATTCGTTGCTTGAGCCTTACCATAACATATAATTTATTAAACGTCACCATGACATAACTCACAATTAGTTAACGGTCTGGCACGTTGACAGCGATTCGCTGCTTAAGCCTTACCATAACATATAACTTAATTCAAGTCTTCATGACATAACTCACAATTAGTTAACGGTCTGGCATTATGGCAGCAAATCATTGCTTAAGCCTTGCAACTTAATAAACGTCACCATGACATAACTCACAATTAGTTAGCGGTCTGGCATGTTGGCAGCAATTCGCTGCTTAAGCCTCACCACAACATATAACTTAATAAACGTCTCCATGACATAACTCACAATTAATTAGCGGTCTAGCATATTGGCAGCGATTCGTTGCTTAATCCTTACCATAACATATAATTTAATAAACGTCACCATGACATAACTTACAATTAGTTAGAGGTCTGGCATGTTGGTAGCGATTCGTTGCTTAAGCCTTACCATAACATATATCTTAATTAAAGTCTCCATGACATAACTCACAATTAATTAGCGGTTTAGCATGTTGGTAGCGATTCGTTGCTTAACCCTTTCCACAACATGTAATTTAATAAACGACACCATGACAAAATCCACAATTGGTTAGCGGTCTGGCATGTTGGCAGCGATTCGCTGCTTAAGCCTTACACATATAATTTAACCCTTTTCCTTTTTTGGAGGGAATAACCAGGTAATATTTCATTTCCTTATAAATGGGCTTCATGTAAACATGTTGGAGTTCAGGTAGCTAATATCTATGTAGAGCCAGGTAGATAGAAAAAATATAGAAGAGTATAGGAAGACCTAGACCAAGCTATATTAGTCAAATTATTAGAAATTTAGGTTGTGAAAGGTATGTAGAACTTTTTAGATTAGCAATTAGCTGCGTCAAACCGACCTTAAGTATAGTCGAAAACAAAATGATGATGAATTAGTACCAAAAAACAAGCCCACAAACAATTTAAAAGCACTAGGTCACCTATAGACCATATAACTTTTTCGGAACCTAGATGTAGATGTAAGCTTCATGCACAACATGCCATTATGATTTTATATCTAAAGTAGATAAAGATTTGTCCGTTAACCCAAAATGCTTCTAGAAATATGTGAATAATTTGAGAAAAACTCATGTTTCTCCTAACTCAATGTAATACAATGAAGGGTTTGGTTTTGATAGCAACGAATGTGTGTTGCTATTTGCCATTATATTTCTCAACTGTCTATAAATCAATCAGTGGTTCTATACCTAAAGCAGTGAATTGTCCTAATTTAATGCCTAATGTTGAAAACATTGTAAATGCATTAATAGTTTAATACTCTCACTTTCTTTTGGTCCTGATGATATTCCAGCTTTTGTTTTAAAGAAGATCGTTTTCTCACTATCACAACCTTTACTTATTATTTTTAATTCGTATATTGTACCGATACTTAAAAATGGACCCAGAGATAACATAGCCAATTATAGAGGGATCGTAAAACAATCAGATATACCTAAACTACTCGATAAAATAATTTCTGTACAAATTGCATGCTGTATTAGGCAATATATTGGACCTAAGCAACGCGATTTCTGTAAGGCCCGTCCTACAGTCACAAATATACTATTACAAAACGGTGTTTTGGTTACATTTGGAAAGAAAGTACAAACAGGCTGTGTATACACTGATTTGCAAAGGCATTTGTCTCCATCGGTCGTAATAACAGCAAAGCTTCGTTTGATTGGTTTTGGCAAACAGTGTGTTTAATGGATCAAAAAGCATTTGGAAAATCGTTAACAATATATCAAAATTGCAATCTTCATTTCGTAAGTTATTCAAGTTACATCAAAGGTCCCTCAAAGTTCTTATTGTGGCCCACTGTTATTCACTCTATAAGTGATTTATTCAGCAGAATTAAGAACAGCGAATGAGTATTCCAGATTATGTAAAAATATACAAGCCTAATTACTCAGTGCAGGATTGTTTTCTACTACAAGCTGACCTACACAATTTTTCTGTATGGGCGTCAAAAAGAAGTCTGTCATTAAACATAAATAAATGTGCGATTCTCTCTTTTTCGCGAATGAAGTAGTACCATCTTGTTCGAATACAACATTAATAATACAATTTTGAATAGAGTGTGCGAAGTTATGGACCTTGAAGTCCTATTAAATCACAAATTAACATTTAAAGGTAATTACATTAACATAGTTTAAAAGTTTCCAGAGATTTTAGTTTTATTATCAGGAACGGTAAAGATATGTCGATGGAATCTTTTAAAATTCTGTATTGTTCCTTAGTAAGGCCAGGCCTTTAATACGCATTGGTTGTATGACCTCCTTACTGTAAAATAGACTGCAATTATATTAATTCTGTGCACAAAAAATTTTGCGCATTTATGCTACAACTACGTCTTAATGTAAATAATTTTCAAATTAATTACACTTTAATTCTACCATCAGTGCATACGGCTAGGCTAGCAATACGAAGAGATTTCAAGACTACTGTTTTCTGTGTAAAATTCTTAGTTGTAACATTGAGTGCCCTTATTTACTCAAATTAATTTCTTGCATTATCAATAATAAGACCAGGAATAAATACCTCTTTTACACTGATAACATTCTTCAAATTATTCGTTCTGTTCTCCTCACTGTAGAATTACAAGATATTGAAATATTAAATGTAGTAGTAGTAACGTTGATTTAACAGGAGTCTCATTCGTAAAGTTTAGAGCACAACCGAAACGCCATTTAAGTATTACCTAATTTATGAAATTGCCGTCAAAATACTGTCACAGTTTAGATTTTCATATACTTTCATGTACTTTGTACATTTGCACAATTTTATATTTTATATGCGTAGCTATATACTACGTTTTTTTACCTTTTTTATAGGTGTGTTGCTAGTTACATCTTATATTTTATTTATATTTTACCTTATTATGTATACTTTATTTAATGATTATAAAGGTGTTCCGTTAAATAAATAAAAACATTAAAATAATCGTTAAGAAGTGTTATGTAATAGAGATTATCCAAAATCTTGAAAATTAGATGTCATTTGAATATCAAAGCGGAAGAAAAGTCGAAATAGTAATCGGCACAACAGTTTGTTAGCTGATAAAATTTTATTAAAAAAAATTAAAAACATAGAATAAAAAGTTAAACCCTGCAGTCTATCAGGGGCCAAGTTTTTTAGGGGAGGCACTTACTTTATTTTAAAACAATTTTTATTCAAAACTTACATACGAAACTACACATTAATATTTAAATCTACACAACGAAACTGAAAAAATAAATAAACCCCAAAAGAATCAAATTGCAAATTCAACTCTGCGAGTACCCGATTTTGTAACTCTTTGAATAACACTGTCACTATCTATATCAATATCCCTATGAGTATGTAGTAAGCATAGTCCAGTTAACCGATCTTCAGTCATTCTTGTGCGTAACCAAGTTTTTAACCTTCGCATAGTCGAAAAGATCTCTCTGCAGTAGCAACACTCACTGGCAGACTAGCAAGTATAAGTAATAATGAGCGAATTATAGAGAAAACGTCTTTATCGCATTGATCAATAACTTCCATTACATAATTAGGAAACAGTTTTTCGCGTCTTTCCCGTCTTTCGCGTCAAAAGTCACTTTCTCCCGGCAACATCAACTCAGCTTGCGCCTCTTCATATCCCAACAATCGATGAAATTTTGCAACTAGTATTTTCTGCCAGGATAAATGGTTTATATTTTTCTTGATTCAGAAATGTGTAAGGTAGGAGTTTATTAAGATCGAAACATTACAACGATTCTTGAGGAAAGCGAGATTTCATATCGTTTATTATAGTTTAAATCAGAGGAATAAACAATGATATCCTGTAGTATTCTTCTGTACTATCTGTTGCATAATTCTCTCTATGGTGCTGTGCAGTCACACACCAAGGCAAACGAATTTCTGCACCAAGTTGGAAAGCTAAGTTTACAGCTTTTGAATATATATGTGCAAATGTGTTTTCAGAGTTTCTTCTCTTTTCTTCCAATACCTACACTGTATCATTCACTATTTGAGACGCTTTGTCTAAAGAAGTCTGTGGGGATTGTAATACTCTACTCAGTTGCACAGTCGACTTTAGTATATCCGTTGTTGCTACAAGGGCTATAATAAAATCACTTTGTGATAGTGAAACTATCAATGTAGCTGCCGTAGAACTGCAGATCTTATTGGTTCAAGAAGAAATGTCTTGTAAAGCATCAATTACTCTAGGTAAAGAAACTTGAAATTGTATAAAAAAATCATGCCGCTCAACCCAACGTGTTTCACACAAACTGTTAAGCTGACCACTTAGTCGTTGCTTCAAAATTAAATGTCTCTTTGATGACTGTTTGAAGAACGCAATAGTTGATTTAATAATTCCAACAGAATTTCTAATACAGGGAACGTTATTGGATTGTGATATAAAATTATTTAAAGCGTGGTTGTAGCAGGGACATCTGGATGCATTTTTGGCTAAGAGCAGAATTTCTGTAACTGCGCCAATGGTTTGTGAAGTTATTACACTGCAACTATCAGTTGCAATTCCGACACAATGATCCATATTTAAAGAAATGTCATTTATCAGGTTGATAATAATTCGTCCGAGAATCTTTCCGGTTAGTTTTGTTTCTGAGTTGGAAGCGTCGTTTTCTAGTGCTACTTTATATGCATCAACGAATTGGAAAAAGTCTTCTCTGATTTTACCTAGATGTACATAGCGAAGATTAAATGACATTTGTTCTGTGTGCGACATATCAGTTGTTTCGTACAAGATTATGCTAAAGAATTTAGCTTTCTTAATTCTAGTTAATATCACATCTTAAACTTCTTTTCCGCAACATTCAATTAACTCATTTTGACTGGTTTTTGAAGTATATCTGGCACGCGATGAAGAATTTTCCAAATGTTTTTTAAGTATATTGTCACCGGCACCAACTCGGAAGCGAAGCAGTTCCCTAAAGTTTCCTTCATTTGATTCGGATGTTGAATCCATTAACGGACCACAATCTCGATGACCACGCAAAGGAATATTCTGCCTACCCAAAAAGATGATTGATTGTATTATAGGACGAAGTCTTGCACGGTTTTCTTCTATGCGTTTCAATCGCTTCTGGTCGAACTTGTTTCTAATATCAACCTCAGGGCAATGATAACTCTTAAGAAAAGCTTTGACTTTTTGAACATTATCTGTATGATACTTATTTTTCTCATGGCTCAATAAATCACTGTCTTTGCCTGTAAGTTTTCTGAAATTTGTCAGCGCTTCGGTAACCAAATGTTTCAAAGAATTAGTCTTATTATAACCTCCTTTCTCTTGGTCAAATAGAACACAATATTTACAATAGACTCCTTGGTGTAATGGAGAATATACTAACCAATGCAATTTTTCTACATGGTTCCATGATAAATATCGTTTTACTTGCTTTGTTGTACCACCTTCATTTTTATTCTGTATTGAATAAGGAAAAGCATACCCTGCAGGGGGGCTCCAGTGATGCTCAAGAAGATAGCACTTTTGGATGTCGTCAACGCTTTTACCTACAAAAGGCCTAAATTGTCCGAGTTTAATTGCGTGTTTTGTTGAAACTTTAAACTTGATGCTTCAAAATCTTTTTGAAGAATGCATGAAGAATCTATCAATTCAGGTGGAATGGTTACGTCTCTTACAAAACTATCAGTATCGTACGAATCTGAAGTTGATTTTTTGAAATAGAAATCTATAGATTTCGAACTAATATTTTTTCATTTGCTCATTATTTTCTTACTATACTTATAGGTAGGTTGTAGGTTAATATGTAGGTATCCTGGCCTCGCCAAAAAACTGTACAGTACTCTATACATAAACATAACACGTGCTCTCCAATTTACCGTACCACACCAGCAACCACATTTACGATTTGCATAACATGAAGTAGACAACAATACAAGATGCTAAATCTTTCCTAATAGCCCAGTATCTGCATGGTAGAGACACGCAATACGGCCATCATTATAATATTTATATAACACTATTATTACTATATTACTAATCAGGCTTCTGCGTCTCTGATAATTGGAGATTGATTGAGGAAATGCCGACTCACTGATTCGATACTAAATATAAATCATGTAACAAAACATTGAAGTCACAAATCGAGCTACCATAACGAACGGTGTCAACCGTCAACTGTAGAGTCGAAAACTAGAATGTTGGGTAATATTCAGCAGCCAGCAACTGTGTAGCAGCTATAGCAGCGCACCTATCGACCCCACCACTTCACTGTCACCGATGTTCAATGAACAATACCGAACTACACTAAAACGTCAATAATATTGTAGCGGGCTACTATTAACGCGTTTCACTAATTTAGAACAAGTAATAACAAAAGTCTTTATTACACGCTATTCACAAGTCTAATTAACAGTGTATGTCTTATTTATAGACGTTTTCAGTCCAGTTAACAATGAATCACTTTCACACTAATGTTATTTACAAGCACTAATACCTTCTTAACTAAATCCTTAACCATAAGTCTTCTTAACAACACTAATCTTTATTACATTTTTGTTCTATTTATGTACAAGCTGACGGTACAATATATATGTTCAAATAACACAAATTTATATTTACTATAAGACTTTCAAAAGCGTAACTAGCTAACTTTACACGATATGATTTATATACGACATTTGGATATAGACTAACTCTGTACTTCATCAGCGGTCTTATATATACCCTGAATTAAATAGATGATTCATACTCTGGTATATGCTGGAACATTCTCGATTCCTGGAGAATGCACTTCGATTATGCAGCTTGTGTGTTTGACGGGTTGCCTAATAGTAGTTCATAGCAATATAACTGAGTAACGCGAAATATAAATTTTTATGTAAAACATTATCTTTAACACGATTAGTATTTTTCATTCCTTTATCATCATATACAGTCGAACCTTGATAACTCGAATCTGAAGGGAATGAAAAAAACTTTGACTTATCAAAAATTCGCGTTATCAAATTCCAGTTATGTGTATTACAAACAGATCAATGTAGATGGAGAAAGTTTATTTCAAGAAAATTTTACATTAAGTTTGTGTATATATCAATGTTTTTTAATGTAATACAACAAAGTGGAAATTCATCTTCAGTTTCCCATACTATATCGCGATGTGGAATATCAAGTTTAGTGAAACCTGCTGTCCTAAAACAATTGTTTATGGCACCTGAAGTAACATCATCCCAAGCTTCATTGGTAAATAAAACTCGGTCTATCAAACTGCTTATAAAATGTAATTCAATGGCATTGATGTTTTTATAAGAATATGTTTACCGTAAATTTTACTTACCTTCTGAATATCTCTGTATTTTTGTATTTACTGTCAATCATACTTTAATAGTTTCGAGAGAACAAGATAAACTGAACAAGAGGATTAAGTGACCATACCTCTGCGGGGTTCCTACAAAAGCGGCACCAACGGGTTTGGCAGAATTGTCAGGTAGGTTAAACAGGCAGTTTTAAAAATTCAAGTTATCAAAAGTAAATAATAGTAAATAATGTTCTGTGTGAATGTTAAATACTTTGAGATATCGGAGAATTCGGCTAATCGGAATTTGAGTTAACAAGATATTTTTACATGCTTGTATATGGAAATATTGCCAGTTTTGTCATGAGATTTTGAGTAATCGAAATCTTCGAGTAATCGAAGTTTGACATATCAAGGTTCCACGTCCCACTGTATCTACTTGTATGACAATGTATTGCTTTTACTGAAGCTACTTCTAAACTTGTGGACCAGTTGCTGCAAAATTAAAACTGTGCGCATCTGGTGGTGTTTGGTATTTTTTCGAATCAAAATTAACAATTATTCATCGATTCATCGTGTTGCTTCTCCTCCAAATAATTGTCCCCGTCGTGTAAGAAGCACCGTTCTCTATGCTGAATATACTAATTAATCATTAAATCGAACTATCATAAGTGTTACATGCGAATCTTCGAAAATCTCCGAAGGGCAATTGTCTCCGCCCCTCCTTGGATCCGCCACTCTAGTCTATACAGAAGGCAACGACGGTACGAGTTGCGAGAGTAGTAAATGATGTAATATTCAATTTCAATGCGAAAAACGTAATCAAGATGGCACTTCTTAATATACAAATGATATTTAATAAAGTGTAGAAAGCGGAATTATTTACAAATTAGTCAATATTATATTTGTTGTGCATTGACGCATACCATTTCAAGCCACTTTCTCGAAAGAACATTTGCCGTAAGAACAAAGTAGCATGTATTTCACAGTCAAATCCAAGAAAGCAGGTGTCTCGTAGGGTAAATACTAAAACCAAAAAAGGAATTTTGTTTATTAACCTTTCTGATTTCCTTAATACAAATGCAGTTCTTTTTACTAATGGCAACGCAAAATATATGCTCTAATCAAATACCAACGTAAGAGGTGCATTCCATCTACATATATATATATATATATATATATATATATATATATATATATATATGCTGTGATATTCTCCTGTGAATGCGGGAACTGGGTCCTTTCAACAAAAAATTCTAGTCCCACCGATTGGGCGTCATAAACTGCTGTGATCCTGTTTTCGCCTCGGCTGCTCACCTACTTTTATAAACCTCCTCATTCATAAAATTAAACAACACATTCCTACCACAAACATCAACGTTAACTCTATTTACATCAATATTCAGAATACATTAAATTTTCAAATTAAATTTCAGCATAAAATTCAGTTTTAAAAAAAATTTCAAGATTAATTTTATTATCACTTTAACGTGCATCCAGAATTAAAGTCCTTGTTGGATGCCTACTAATTAATATAACAATATAAGCAGACCGGAGTCTGAGTATAAAGGGAGCATCTACCACCCCTTTACGTTAATTAACCAGGTTCGTCTAATTGAGCTCAAAGACATACCCATATTTTCATCATAATTCAGAACATCAATACTAAATACCCCTTTCTACTTAAACAAGCAAATTTCATCTTAAAATTAAAATTTTATGGTTAGTACAATTTCACTAATGTCCATTTTGAGTAAATCAGTTATAAAGTTATTCCACACACACCAAAATGTCAAACAAAATAGTATAATTTACCTGAAGGTTACTGTCCTCGTAGCTTTAATGTACATCGTCCCTTTAGTTAATCACACCATTCCAACAGGATTATATTTACGGCTTCTAATTCTCAACGCTTTTAAAATTTTCTCCATCACCATTTATTTAAAGTTGTTTCTGGGCTTTTCCGGAACTCATCTGTGTATATCTGACCCTTGTTTCGTGGATCCAGACACGTATTTGAACCATTTAATTATTAACATCCCCGAAAAATAGCAAAGAAATTCATGCGTCTTTCACCAATATACGCCAAAATGCCTACTTTTGTGTATACATTTGTCGTTGTAAATTTTGCTAATTGGTACAGTGATACTAAATTTTATTACCTTGTATCTAAGTGCACTGAAGTACATTCATGTTAGCACGTAAATAACAAACTATTTTGAATCACTAAAATATACGAGCAAAATTTTAAATTATTTTATCAAACTAAAATGCACTGTTTAACATCTTGAATCAAGTCGCGGATGTAAGAGCTTTTAACGCATCGAATAGTCAAAAGTCTAAGAGTCTAAGAGGCCGAAATTCATATTACCACCGGTATATATAGCAAAAAGCCTGTCTGTCGGTCTGTTCCCCAAAACGGGTAATTCTAAAGAATTTCTCATTTTCTGTTCCCAGTCCGTCGCTCGCGCATCGGTTTTTACGAATTTTTCACTCGCCCCATTTAAATCTCAGAAATTCACACGGCACGCAAACATGTCCGAGAAAAACTAATTAATTTTGTACAGAAATTGTTGTTTCTACCTCTGATATTTGCATCCTATTTTCAACCAATTGTGACCCTCGTGACGTTGCTTAAATCACGCCTTTTACTATGTGTCTTTGCTTGACGCATTTTCTCTTTCCTTTTCTAACCTGTTCGTATTGGTGCAAATTGATATTCTTTATTATCGATTATATTTTAGTCCATGTGGACTATCTGGGTTAAATAACCCCGTATCGCACATTCTCGTGAATATTAAGCCCCGGTTTCTCCAAGATTCTTTGAAACCATTTGTTATCTACACAATTATCGCCGTACGTGATATTTAAACTACGCAGGTGTTCAAAATAATATTAATTCTCAGAGCTTTTAAATAAACCCTGTTTTGTATTTCGTGCTAAAGCATCTGACCGTTTCCAATATCCTTAGAATCGACATGTTTATCTAAACAAATTAAACTGAAATTGCCTTTTAAAATACGCAGGTGTGTTCAAACATCCTACTTCTAACTAACACTTCTAGGATTTGCTTTTTATTGGGTTTTACAAGTTTCTATAGATATTATCTGTTACTAACGATTCAATTAACTTCAATTAAAATTGACTTCTATCCTTTCATTTTTAGCGAATACAAGTTAAATATTAATTATTATGTGTACACTTTGTTTTACTACCGGTTACTTAAAATAGGGTTAATTAATATAAATTTTGCACGTAATTTCCATTTGTTTAGGAATAATTACATTACACGCAGAGCTTTTAATACTGCTTCTTTTGATATAAAGCGTCTTGTACATGATTTAAATCTCTTATGTTTAATGAAACTAATAAATTTTATGCTTCACGGTTTTAATAACGCGTATTATCTAATAATATTCATTATACACGGTGATTAAAATTATTTGATGTGATTATTTAATTTTCTACCCTGGTCTAAATATGAGTAATATATATATATATATATATATATATATATATATAATATATATATATATATATATATATATATATATTGCTGTGTATTCTCTGGGAACACTCGAGCTTTCTTCTACATTATTTGAGCCCCACGAATTGGGCGTCATAAAATTGCCGTAGAATTTGGGTAATTCGTGCCCCACCTGGACCAACATAAAATTTTCAAAAAAATTTTTTTTTTAAATTTCCTTACCCTTTTATTTGGACGCCTTCGAATTTCTCTGCTCATCCTGGCTAGCTCAGCAATCGGCCTCTTCTTGAATACCTATCTTTACGTACATCCCTCTCTCACACTCACACACCCTCAAATGAAATTACCAAAATAATACAACAACCATACAACCTTTTATTTACACACATTAACAGATAAAATATTTACACATGAGTACAAACGGTTTGGTACAATTGTTACCAGCTCAATTATCAAATGTTTTAAAGTCCTTGATTGTTAAAATTATTTTATACAACTTCGAGTAGATATGAGTGGATGGGTCCTACATGTAACCCTAATTTGACTTCATACTAATCTATTGTGAGCTCATTATAACCCAGTTTTTGTAAATGCCTCTTAAACCTTGCATTATTGAAAACAAATTTACAGACCCGTTTACTTCTTACAACCACAATTTATAGCCTGAATAAATTTTTATATATCATCAATAAACCCTTTTTCAATACTCAAAATTATTAAATTGTATTGCACATGTACCTTTTTGAACAAATTTTAAAAACAATTAATACGCCACCAATAAGTCAAACAGACAAACACAAAAATATCCATAAATGTTTATATAAAAATAGAAATTTCAAATTTATTACCTGGAGACACCTTCACTCCTCGTCACCGCCGGAAATGGTTACCAGTAACCCTTGTCGAAGTGTCCATCTACTACGCTGAGGCCAGGATCCACAGATCCCCACCATCTAATATTTCCGCTACCACTCCTGTTCTTCGCAAGATATTAGCTTCGTCTCAACAGTAACATTCCATACCAGATATTTCACGCATATAAATTGCTTTCAGTTCTGCTTACCCCAAATACCATCCATCCATTTACTAACTTTGTCGTAGTAACGGCACCTTTTATTTAAATAAGCACCAACTCGTGCAATCGCTTTTATAACTAGCGGTCCGCTACTACAGCTTATATAGTTTCTAATAGGATATTAATGCAACTTTACTAAACATTAATAATTGATAATAGCATTTACTACTATTATTGTAGGTCTGAACCCGCATTCAGATCTAAGTCGAAAGAAAGAGAGCTTTAATATCTTCGTTCGCTTATTTATATTATTCCAAACCCCCCCAGTGGAACCCGTTTCATGTGAAAAGCTTGTTTTCAAAGCTGCTTCCTAAAATTTTTAATGTAACGAACACTGACTTCTCCAAAATTCCCACTTTCGTCGTGTTGTTATCTAGAATTTAGATTACCACCGTCATGATCGCGCATTTCTTAAAAACTGCTCGCCATCGACCAATGATAGAATTTTCCCCCGTCCAGACGCGCCACCTCTCAGCTGTCTATCTCTGTTCTACGCATATGTATTGTTTCCTTTTGAACCCCACTTGAGTTACAGAAAATCGATATTGTAGTCGTCCTTCACAAATACACGTGTATATCCTACGTGACTTTAATCCAACGCTTGCTTTATCTGCTTTTCTATCTTCTTACATTATCGATCGTTTATTCCACTCACTCCTTAAGATATTTGTTATTGTAGCTGCTTATACAAATCGACCGTTGAAAACAATTTCTATGGAATTATATCTTAACGTTCGTTTAATATTCTCTGAACGTAACATTTAACCAACAGGTGTTTCTTGAACTTATCGACCGTTTGAAAATAACAATTCCTAGATTTCCCCTTCGTGGTATTTGTGTAAATGAACGTTGGCTTTTAAAACGAACAACATTTGCGTTTGAAATTATTGATTTTCTATGCAAGCACGCTCCCTTCTTGCTTCCATGCGTTCGATTAAAAGAAATTATGATTAATTATGCGTATCCTTGAGCTTTTATATGCTTTAAAGCTTTTCTTCCCTTCTGTAATTTTAACATTCCAATTTAAATATAGAAAAATACCTTAATAATCGTCCGTTTTCACTATATGAATTAATTAATTTGGCGCGTAAATAATTTGCTTCTATTTCTATATACACGGTTGCTAAAATTGTATTGTCTACACCTATTTACCCTTTAAATCCACAACAATATATATATATATATATATATATACATATATATATATATATATATATATATATATATATAAGATAGATATAGCTCAGAATAGACAAAAATTTAGAGCTGCGTCAAACCGACTTTAAGTAAGTTCGAAAACAAAACAAAAAAAATAAAAATCAGGTAACTAAATGTCACCATGACATAACTCACAATTAGTTAGCGGTCTGGCATGTTGGTAGCGTTTCGTTGCTTAAGCCTTACCATAACATATAATTTAATAAACCTCACCATGACATAACTCACAATTAGGTAGCGGTCTGGCATGTTGGCAGCGATTCGTTGCTTAAGCCTTACCGTAACATATAATTTAACACTTTTCCCTTTTTGAAGCGAATAACCAGGTTATATTTCATTTCCTTATAAATGGTAATCATGTAAACATGTTAGAGTTCTTTAACAACCATCAGGTTGCTAATATCTATGTAGAGCCAGGTGGATAGGAAAAAGACCTAGACCAAACTATATTAGTCAAATTATTAGAAATTTAGGTTGTGAAGGGTATGTAGAGCTTTTTAGATTAGCACAGAATAGAAAAGAAGTTAGAGCTGCGTCTAACCGACCTTAAGTAAGGTCGAAAACAAAATGATGATGATGAAGATAGATACTATAAAAATAGAAAATTAACCGAACAATAATATTTATTTAGACAAATTCAGGCATATTAAAATTTTTAAATCCACAAGAGTAACACAAATATGCAATTATTATCAGCGATTAAATTTTTTAGTGCGTTTGAGCAACAGGCTTAATCTTAAGAAAAACGTTAAATATAAGATACTTGTTAACGGACACAAACAATGCACCTACGGAAAGCAAATGAAAACTGTGTACGACAATATTTAGTCCTATAGTCAGCTGTGGCTTTCGTGTATCATACAAAAAACAACAAGCGTTATACAACTGAAGAATTTATTATGGACATTCACAAATTTAAATAAATATATACTTTAAGAAGAGTTTTGAATTGGTAATTAAAATTTTGCTTGCGTTTTTCACTTTAGTAAAGGAAACCACATCTCATTTGTTTATTTCATTAATAATGTGCATAACTGAAAACCTATTACATATATGTTTCTTTTATCGTTTTATAATACAATTCCTTACGTATAGATAGGCTATATTTGAAATTCGATTACTTACTAGATGATGGAACAAACGAAAAATAGTACGTAGTCGTCCCAATTAAACTGAATTACGAGTTGAACTTGCAATGGTGTTTGGCCATACGCACAGACTGTTGAAACATGGACTTTTTGTAATGCTTTTTCTGCTTTTATTGTTGATGGAAATTGATACACAGATGAAACGACTCAATATCAATTTTTAGGCCAAACTTTCAAAAACTTTTCGAAAATTCACCAAAGGTTAAAAGCAGTTTATGCAAACAAATAAAGAAAAGCAACACAAACAGAATACGGGAACAAAACCATCAAAAGTCACGGTCAATGTTCGCTTTTCTTCTGGCTTTTATGGTGATGTCCACCGTACATTTCTTCCTGAAGGAAAAACACTGATCGCTGCCCTTTACATGAAAGTTCTCAAATTGTTAAAAGCTTGAGGACGCGCGATAAAAACTGTATATGGTAACGAAAGAAGCTCCTGAGTATTTAGCAATTAATTGTCTATTAGTCTTTCGTTCATTATTTAAACTTGTCGTTTGATCGTCGACTCTAGTCACTGCTACTCCAGCGTAGTTTCTCGTGTACAGTGATACAGATGCACTCCCTTCATAAGCAGTACTATTTATCACTTGTGTAATAATTAAGCGAAGAAGTTAAAAATGATATAACTATTTAGCTACATGAATGTCTGAAGAAGTAAACGATTTCTATTTACTCATATAAGCAAGGAATACAGCCTACACTGTTTAACCATTTTTCTCCTTTAACCAAGCGGGTAGCCTTAAGCAATTTTCAGAAATGGATACAGTACCTGCATTTGAATTAGCGCAAAATGAATTGGATTCAGTGTTATGTTTTCTTTGAATGCTCTGCGTTGATACGAGAATATAATAATCTTACAAATGATAAATTTACGACAAACTAAACTAATATCAAACAAAAGTTAACTCTTACTCATCTCTCGATAAATATTTATATTAATACGCTCGGTGAATAAACTCAATTGATGCAATTAAACATTCACAATCACTATCATTTTTACATCCATCCTGAAGTAGTTTAACAAGCAAAATGATGACCGCGCTTATGCAAAATTTGCTAGAATCCCTGGAGTGCGAAACCGTATACTTAAAATGTTAGCGCTTAAACCCAAACACAGTCAAGAAGGATCAGAAACGGTTCACCCCTAATATTTACTAAACGTTGCTTTCGCCCTATCTTTAAGAATTCGAGACATTTCCTGTGTTCTAAATTTTCAAATATACCTTACAGTGGAGTGCTAAAACAATTTCATTCACAAATTAAAACTAGTGTTTAATATAAGGCTTACATTGTAATTAGACTATAATAAGTCAGACTATAATTAGATATTATTCAACGCTCTATAAATATTGATATAAATTTAATATACTTCTACATATTTAAAAAGTGCGTGCAGATATTATGAATAATAATATTAACGATTGATCAAGAGGATGTTCTGTATAAATATAAAAGAAAGCCAAAAACGTTTCTTTTTAGAATAAAGGCTTCCTTAAGTGAAGCTATAACTAGGTAACCTTCAATAAACCACAGCAACAAATGAATTATTATCAAGAACTATCAAAACTATAACATTTCGTATAATCAGAATTAAAAAAATCTGCAGATTTATCCTACCGTTATCACCAGCAGCGTATCTACGATTCTCTGGTCCCCTGTAAAGAATTTTTGTATAGTCCCCTTTAACATTTATCAGTAGCCTTTGTCTTTCCGTATTTTCTAGTTATTGTACCTATAGAGAAGAATTAAATTTATTGTACTGTCACGTATTCTTCTGGTAGAATATCGCAAAAGTGTGGTGGAGAAAACAAGAGTGGACAAATTACAGAAATGAAAGGAAAGTAGAAAGTGGCTGACTGAAAAGCAGTGGGTGATGAAAAAGAAATTGCCCAGCTTACGGGTAGATGCTTGCAGTAGAGTGGTTTAAAATATGACACAGCAAAAAAATCTATTACATAGCTGACATTTAACATCTAATTTAAAAATCCTTTATTCTGCCTATTTTGCTGCAAATCCAGTTATTGCACATTGATATTGGTGTCCTTGACAGTGTCATAATCTACTGTCAAGAGGGATAATTCTAATCTGTTTTGCGAAGTGAAGTTCCTAAAATAATTTTTAAAAATTTTTAATCTTAAGAAAAAGTCTTTCCGCACTTGTAATGCTAATAGGTAAAGTTAAGCACATCATTAAGGCTGTTATTGTGTTTGGAAAATTGTTACGTTACGTAATTCGTGGCAGTCCCTGTTCGGGCGCCAAAGTTATGCTACGTTGGCTCGTAGCCGTGCGTAACACAAAGAAAATCAAAGAAATGACCGGGCTCAATCGGAGATTAGGGGGGGTTGTAGAAAGCAGACCAACATACAATGTACGCGGCTGTAAGGAGTTAGTGATAATACCTGCAAGAAAAAAAATAGTTAAGCAAACCTGAAAAAAAGGAAAAAGCATAGCAGCAATGATAAGTCTAAATTATTCAGTACTTTGTAGAATGTAAAAAAAAACTGTTTGGATAATCTATATAATATAACAACGGTAAAAGCATTACAAAAATTTTTATCACAAAGTGAGGTAATATTGGGGAGTAGCAGAAACGTTTCCTCACACACCAATTAAACATAAATCAGACAAAATGTTAAAAAAAATAAATAGGTAAGACACAATTGATATGAGTAATTCAATAGTATTGATCTTTCTTTCTTTCTTTCTTTTTTTTTCTTATGTTTTAAAATATCATGCAAGTCTTTTGCAAAAGGTATCAGAACGACAAAGATATGGTAAAGCAACGGATAAATATTTAAAGTAATAACAAGTAGGAAATAGTTCAACTTACAAAAAGTCCTTCAGCAACGCTTCCTTGCAACGGAAGTGTGAGATTCACGATGTCCTACGCTAACGAAGCACTTCGCCCTGGACTGTGAGGGTGTTGATGGAATTTCTTACACTTTACACTAATCACACCTATGTATTTCACTGGCGTTAGCAGCAGACATTATCATGCTGATGGAACTATGTAGCATTGATAAATTCTTGTTAACTCTATTTCCTGAGACAATAATTTCGAAATCTTTTGTAACACAAATCGTAAAAAAAAATGGTAATAAAAATTTAGAATCACGCTTTCAAGGCACGATGTAATGCATTAAACTAACAGTAACGCGAGGTGTTTTATTTGCTACCTATGGTAACAAAGAAAAATCTAATGCTTTTGAATAACGAAAATTTGCGCAAACAACGATCTATTTTAGATTCGTTGGGGTTAGAAAACTTAGAAACTACAGTATCAACTGTCTTTACATGTGAATGAGTTACCTGTTTATAAGAAGCAACCTTTTTTCCTACTAAACCTGCTACAACTGTATCATCATTTGTTTTTGAAGCACTCAAGCTTAAAACTGTATTTGGATAATCCAAAGTATGCACTACTCTGATAACAAAAGGACCACGAAAACTAGATCGCACACACAGTTCAAATATAAAAAGACAAATCAACTAAAAAAACACAATTAGTAAAGCAACGTGTATCACTAAGTCAATGTTCCGTAAAACGCACGTGCAGGTCGAGTAAACACGTTCGCCTATCAAGCATACTTCCTTCAAAAGGAATTAGAACTACACTTTATACAGTTAATATACAACTTTCACTTCACAAGAAAACAATTAAAATCGTACCGCGCTTGTTCAGGAACAAAACGAAAATTAATCCCGCATTAATTCTCACTATTGTCAAAAGCAGAAAGCAGCAGTATTTTTCACGTACTTAATATATCGGAACAAAGAACAAAACTCTACTCCCCATCTGTTTCTTCAATTCGTTGCTATTACAACTTCTTATCGTCTCTTATCTAGACTTGTATATCCACCTAAGCAACAAAATTTATACGAACGGCAAGACAAGGACGATGCAATCCACTCATGATAACACGACGCATTCGTCAACCAGTTCATAAATATTAAATATAGAAATACCAATTTGTAGAAATGTATTTATGAATTAAGTATAGCGTAAAATGTTAAATTACAAAAATGCCCGTTACAAATTGGCAAACACGTGTACACTTGGAAAGTATTAAATACTCTAAGAACTGTAAAATACCGTTGACATTTTTTAATTCATCCCAAATAGGTCTACTATTTCTGAGTTTAGCAAGATATAAACCTATCAGTGCTGGACCGCCTCACCGGGTCACTTTTTTGCCGGGTCACTAGGTCAGGCATGTGACCCAGTATTGACCCGGTGACTCGATATTGACCCGGTGACCCGCTATTCACCCGGTGACCTGGTTTTAATCAGGTGTTTAGCAGTATATGCTCTTGACATTGAAGTGCGCATAGGTACCCGGTTGCTGTAATGCTTAAATACCAGCCAGTAAAATAACAGCTGCATAAACAAATAGGTACATAATACATACGACAAGGCACATAAAAATTAATTTAAAATTGTTTAACGGTTATCAGTTTAGAACACAGGACGGCAATATTTATTTAATCATCACTTATAACAGTCTGTGCTAAATTTTTCGTTTAACTCATTCATATACGTAATAATTTTCAGTTGAATTGCAATGTTTTTATATTTTTATAAGAGTTAGATTATTAGTACCTAATCAACAAGAACACCTCAAATGTAGTAGAATGTAGTAGAATTTGCGCGATTCCATTCTAAATAATAAACACCTGTCTTACGTAATTTTTTTGGAAGTCCTCATTAGCGTTCAAAATTGTTAAGTTTTATTACCTTGTAATTTCGTTCCAGTTATTAGTGACGTGCAAGGTTCGCCCTACTCTAACACATTAACAATTATTGTGGTGTCGCATACTAATGCGAAAAATAATCAATTTGTATAGGTTATTTTATGGATTTTATAGATTTCTTTCAATGTTCGAGCCGCTTCTTGAAATAAATGTTTGTTTGTTGATCAGATTATACGAAATTGAGGTATTCTCCCGAAACTTTCTTCTTAATCTCGTCTATTCCAGAAAATTCTCTATTTAAAATAAATTTATGTAATCGACAGGATAATTAATTTAAACTTTAATTGCTTTTTAATGCAAAAGGGGTTGCATTTTATAGAAAATATTTGCTTTTACGTCAAAACGTGTTTTTAATGCACCTATTAAGGTTAAAATTGGGGTTTCAAATACACGAAATGACTTATTTTTATCCCCCGAAGGTGTATTTTTATTACAAACGAGTGGTTTTGTATTTATCTTAAAATGATCGATTTGCATTCGCATTAAAAGCGTTTTAATGTATTATAATGATTAATTATTTTTACTATGCTGCTTATATTATTTGATATGTATTCACAATACGCTTATATCATATAGGGTGCTTATTTATACACGTGTAATTGCATTTTTTTGCTTGCACATCAATGAATAAAAGTACGCTTGTATTACACAAAGCGTAACCATGAATTTACGGAAATTTCCATTTTTTCCGGATTCTTTTATATTTTGATAGAATTTGTTTGTAGAATTCGGGTTTCAGTAACCTCTCGTGACCACTTATCACGTGATAAGGAAATCACAAGAGCTCCTAGAGTACCACATTCTGTGAGAAAAAACCCCAAAGCTGAGAAAAACAAAATTTTCCAATATTTAATTTTTAACCTGTTAGATATTTTCGTAAGTTTTGTTTAACACAAATCCCATTTAAAATAACACGCTCTAGGTGTTGTGGCATACCATTTAAAAACGAAGCCCATTCAAGCATTCATTGATTCAAAGATTTGTGTGTAAATATTTATGCTCTTGAAAAATATTAGTTTTATTGCATTCATGCACTTCAAGAATGCTAAATAACTTCGATATCAAGTTATCTTCTTTAAAATATTATTTAAAACAAGATTTAACCAGCGCAAATATAATCCGTACTTTACTAACATGTAAATTCCATAATGCATTCATCCTATTTAAGAAAATCATTTAATAGATGTAATACACCGTTTGAATAGACAAATAGTTCCAGATTTTTGGAGAATCCATTACAATTACGTTAACAAGCTAATTATCTTGTATAAATGAACGACCCAATTCGTGAAACGCGATAACACCGAAAAACTATAAACCATATAAGATAATAAGTTTTAAGGGCTATACGCAAGTTCGGAGAACTACATAAGGAAAGATATAACCAACCACTGGTTTAATTCATTAATAAGGAATGGGAAATATTCATGATCGCCATTAATTTAAACTGACGGGCCACGAAATTACGGTTCAATGTTACATCATGGGATAACTCATACTTCCTATAATGTAATCAGAAGATTCGAGACCGGTGACGTATTTAGAATTTTATTATATAAAGACGAAAGTTAATGAGAGCAGGGCATTCAAGATTTAACAGTCCAGATTTGAACATAAGTACTGCCACATTAGATCATTAATAAATTATTAATAAATAGCGTTTTATGGAATGCAACAACGATTAATAAATTGCTCCAATATAAATAATATATTATTTTGGTGCAAGATCACCGGCTATTTTAAATAAAAGTACTTTTAAAACTGATACTTCAACATGCGAAGATTAAAAGTGGGACCAGGAATTTTTTTTTGATGCAGTTAATTCCAATGAAAAAGATCTTTAGATAACGATATAGAAAAGAACACCAGCAAGAATTTGATAATCCAAAAACGCAAACGTACCTTTGTTTTAAACCTATAGAGCCAATTTGTATATTATTAAGTAGAATAAGCTGGTATAAGTTTTATTTTGCGTATAGAAAATTATTTGTGAATGGATAGTTTATTTTAGCAATTGTGAAGTCAGATCTCAAGGTGTTTTGACCCCTACAAAAATTTCTGCTCGACGTCGCTGATCAGCTACACTGAAACGGTATAACATTAAAATTTTTAAAATAATTTTGTGACTTTACATGTTCTGAGGTTTTCTAATTATTAACAAGAATTAGGTGAAGTTTGTTCTAATACGTAGGTAGTAACAAAATGCTGTTTCTTTCTAAACTTAAGCTGTAAAATTTCATCTGTAAGCTTTGTGTGTGTGCATGTGTGTGTGTGTATGTGTATGTGTGTGTGTGTGTGCGCGCGCGTGTATGTGCGCGCGCGTGCGCGCGTGCGTGCGTGGGTGTGCGTGTGCGTGCGCGTGCGCGTGCGCGCGGGCGTGTGCGCGGGCGTGTGCGTGTGCGTGTACGTGTGCGTGTACGTGTTCTTGTGCGTGTGTGTGTGCATGTGTGTGTGCGTGCGTGCGTACATGCGTGCGTGCGTGTGCGTGCGTGCGTGCTTGCGTGCGTACTTGCGTGCGTGCGTGCGTGCGTGCGTGCGTATGTGCGTGTGCGTGTGTGTGCTGTGCGTGTGTGCGTGTGTGTGCGTGCGTGTGTGCGTGTGTGCGCGTGTGCGTGCGTGCACGCGTGCGCGCGTGGGTGCGTGTGTGCGTGGGTGCGTGTGTGCGTGTATGCGTGTGTACGTGTGTGCGGGTGTGCGTGTGTGCGTGTGTGCGTGTGTGCGTGTGTGCGTGTGTGTGTGTGTGTGTGTAAGTAACTTTCTTAGATAATACATGTAGAAGAAAAATATTTTTGAATGTATTGAGAATTGTTCATAAATGTTCCTTGCGATTTTTTGTTTCATTTAATTTTTGTAAAATCTACAGCATATTTATCGCTAAGCTAGCAAGACAAAACGAGCACAGTAAGGTAAGAATCCACCTCATATCATTATTATCTTTTCAATTAATAGTCGTTACATCTTTATAATACAGATTGATGTATTGAACCTTTACTAATATTCTAAAGTACAAATATTTACAAATAATAAAATAAGATAGAGAAAAATGTACATTTTTAAGTATAAAATCAATGTAATGTTTCGGTTAACACTAACAGTAATAAATATTACATTATATTTACAAAATTCTGAGTAAACTTACACCACCGTTTTTACTTTTTTAAAATAAACCCTTTCTCCACAATATGTGCAAAGTTTACTTTTGTTCTACAAATAATAGATTTGTAAGTGAAAGTCATGCGACTTCCTCTTACAATAAAATTACCAAATTACAAATACTATATAAATAGCAGATTTAAATGTCATCATAATCTTTTATAAAAATCACAAACGTTAAAAACAACTCTAATTTGTACTTACAGGTACCCCGAAATAGTTCCAGATTTATCAACCCTCTTAAAATTCCATACACTCCAATTATTAAAGCTTCATCAATACGGGTCTTCACATATGAATTACCATCAAATTTTCTTAGCGCCCATATTTTTTACCTTGAATTGAAATATACAAGACTCTCAATAGCACTAAGACAAGAAAGCTAACCAAAGAATAAAATAAAATCGAAAATGTGCGAATTGAATCAATTTGAATCAAATTTAATCATATTAGAGATGAAATTGAGATAGAACTAAACGCCAACTTTTCAAAACTGGCAAATTCAATTATCTGCAGACACTTTGTAATAACTACTAATACTTTCAACTTGAACTAATTTTATTAATCCCTGTATTCTTACATAACTTCGTTTGTCAGTAGAGCAACAGGAATCTGGTTTTTAAAATTACTCTTGTATTTATAATCTATCATTCAGATTGAAAATAACATCGTTCAGGAAAATTTTCCAAAAACTATTAGATTTGCTAAAAGTTACGTAGCCCAGCACCTATAATAGTCATTTAAATTATATAAAACGTAGTTTTATATACCAAATGTTTTCAATAAAAGTTCAAGCTTTTAATATGAATTAAAATTATACTTTGATTGACCAAAATGGCACTTATTTTTCTCATCAATACATGTATATGTATATGTATGTGCATATGTGTTTGTGTTTGTTTGTGTGTGTGTGTGTGTGTGTATGTGTGTGAGTGTGTGTGTGTGTGTGTGTGTTCTCTGCTACAAAAAACTTGAATGTTGGATGTCAATACCTACTATACACTTCTATCTGAATTCTCATTCGAGCGCCAATATCTGACATGATACAAATTCATCTTCTGTTTATGTTTCGCAGCTAGCCCATCAAATCCAAAATATCCAAAATCAAATTCCAACAATGAGACAAATACAAATACAATGAGTCCAAAATATCCATCCCAAAACAACATTTTAAACATACAAGTCACAATTATTGTCTACACTACTTTAAGAAACAAATTTTGAAGCACACGAGAATTATTTATCAATAAATCCCTAATTAAATATTTTCACTAGAATTACTATTTACACAAATTATTCCCTATTTGCACCCCTTGTAAATAACCAGTCCTATCGAAAGTCATCTAATTTAATATCCCCTTGTTAATACCGTATTAAAAGTTCTGAATATTCAGTATGCTTATTCTTTTTTTTAGGTCGTATAAAATTCTGTACGTGAATTTGTAAACCCAAACGAAATTATTTTAGTTAATTTTGTACACAAATATCTAATATAAAATTAAATTTTTAACCTAATGAAAACCTTTACGAAATAACACTTAATTAAAGCAAACAGTTCATATAGCTAACCCTCTTTAAAACAGCCATGTCACTTTATTGTCAAATGTGGCTTGCTTTCAAAATTACTAGTCTAATATTTTACTCTTAAAAGTCCAAGTATAATGATTACCCCATTTTTATAAATTTAATACGAACAATCATTTCTTATCGATTGTTAACTAATCTTAAAATTGCTTTAAACTGTCGAACTTCCATAGAATTAAATTGCAGATTTGATCTTCAAATTTCAATTCTATGAATTAAACTTCAGTCTATCCATTAAACTGTAGACCTCCCATTTTTAAATACATTTTAAATACCAACACACTACCAAATATTGTCTGTTTTATGTTTGACATTAATTACGTAAGTATTTTAGCTAGAGACAGTAACGTGCTTCTTCATGAATCTTAGTAAGTACTGATCTCGCATGCTACGTTCATCTGTTTAAATATACCATACCACTCTTACATCATTCATTCTCGAATGCTCTTGTCTGTTCTAAAAGATCATAGGCTTCTTCCAATGCATTTTATAGTTGATATACAATTCGATTTAAAGAATTGAACTTCTTAACAATTAGAAATCTCGAAATTAATGAAAATTAACGCTTTCACGTAGAAATAGTGGTTATGAGATAATTTAAATATTTGAAATACGATTTTTCGGGTATTGAATATAAATGAAATTTTCTTTTAGAATAATGCTTTATGCGTTACACGTAATTAGTATACATATATACAGTGCATATCAAAAATATGTTTCCAATGTACTATATACAAATAAATGACTAAATGAATTGCCTGTTTTCCGCATTTGCTCGGTTTATACAAATGCAACCTACCTCACACGCTATAATATGACTCTGCTATGACATTTAATGAAGCTGCTGTGGATTGATGTGACCCGACGTTGGACGATGTCAATAAAAGATGCTGTGAATTGCCAGAATAAAAGATGTTTCTGATAAAAGTTTTTTCTAGCTCTCTAAATAAAACCACTAAAATCATACGTCAGATTTATAAAGATAATACGAAATATTCTTTTACAAACAATCTTCCAAATGCTAAAGCTACTACATCCACAACAGCTTTCTTTTATAAACATATATTAAATATAACATTTATAAAAAACCACTTTCTCTCATCACACTAAAAACAGAGTACAACATTTCTTCAATAGCATTGTCTTAAAACAATATCTTAAATATAGCACCAAAAAAATATATAAATTCTGGTTATACACTCATACTAAAAATAGAACCCAAAAATCTCTGTTCTATAACTAGGAAGAGTACTCACTAAGCTTAATTTCTTAATTTTGATTCAAACATAACTCTCTAATAACATTTACTGTGTACAAAATTTATCAAAATAAGTGGAATACTTTAATAACTTCCATCTAAAAATTGTATTTCAACATATCTGTTGTTAGGTTTAGTTATTTTCTTCTATACTGGCGAATATCCACACCGAAGACTTATGTACCCTATTAATTAAATTATCAACTTGTACATTCTGCTCTCACCCAAAGGCTTGCACACAAAAAATCTTAACTCGCTGCTCTATAAATTTAAACAAGAGATGTTTTATCCATGCAAATCTGTTGGTCGCTGTCTTTTTCCAGCCAGCAATTATTAATTCATGTTCCAAATCGTTCAAATCGTTTTAAAAATTACCATATAACAAATCATTCCAATCACGTATGCTTTTATTCTAATTTAAGTAACTATATCTAATTATCTTCAATTCTCTATTCTTCATTTTGAAACCATTGTAAATACTCGAAAGAATCTACTTCCTTCTGAGTACGAAAAGCACATTTACTTCTACTGTTTCAATAAAATCATCTCTTAAACCATATTTAAATAAATTTCACTTCTAAAACTGTCATACTTTTACTACAAGACGTATTATTATCAGGTTTCCTGCCTCATGACGTTTGCGTGAAGACTGAACAGCGTTTTCAACATCCAGTGGTTTATATAAGAGCGAATACTTGTGACGTCAGCATCTAGATTCTTCTGTGCTCTTTCCCGAACTCACTAACAGGTTTTATTCTCAAAAGCATGTGATGCAACCTTCAAAGATTTATCGTATTGTTGCCTCGAGCTATCAATAATTGATGGCGTATACCTATTCTATCGAAGTTTAAAATTTCATTGCTGCAATTAGCCTTAGTTTATCGCTTTCACAAATTTGATCCTCACCCTCAGCTATTTACCTTATTCATTTTATGTTTTATGTCAGTAGTTGGTTGTTCTAGAATATAAGTCAATATTAAGCATTTTCTTTACAACATAGAAATACGAGTTAAAACATAATACGCATCGTCGTATGTTTGTTTTTAAAAAAAGATAAGAAACTAAATATTATACACACGACTTTGATATCCCTATACGTTCATCAACATTAGGATCAACATTAGTTGAAAATATTTCACAACCAACATCTGTAGTTGATTTTAATAATAATCAGATTTAAGTGCACTTATTTTGTCGTCATTAGGTTTTCCGTCTTGAAACTAGTTGGACGCACACTTCCATTTATTTATATTTTGGCTAGCCTACACAGTTTTCTGAAATTCCCACAACAGCTTATATACAGCTCGGTTCCCCTTCTATTGTTTTCTAATTATATGCCCCATTACTCCGAGATTCATTGGTATGTGAAGGAGATTAAGCAGCCTGTGGCTGCCAAAATTCCACAACATTTAGACATTTGCCGCATTAATACTTTTTCAGTAAATATTTCCGCACAATTAACATTATTCGAGAATATCGCACAAACAATACCCATAGTTGCTTATAATAATCATCATGTTTAAATAAAGTTATTTTTTTCGTCATTAGTTTTTCCATCTTGGGACTGGTTGGACGCGTACTTCCATTGATTTCTATTCTGAGTTAACCTACACATTTCCCTGAAATTTCCACAGGCTACATCTTTCACTATCTGTGTGCTATAATCTAACCTAGGTCTACCTCTACTTCTCTTTTATCCTATCTCTACTTCTAATATATTTCCGACTATTCCCTCATGGCTTAGTATGTGGCGTATCATCCTCTCTCCTATTTTTTACTGTTTTCCACATACTTCTTTCTTCCCCTATCATTTCTAGTACCTCTTTGTTCTTAACTTTGTCCATGATATATTCATCATACGTCTGTAGCACCACATTTCAAAGGCTTACCTTTATCATGTCCTCTTCTCCTAATGTCCAGGCTTCACAGCCGCATAGTGCTGTGCTCCACACATATTTTAAACAATCCTTTTCTTGTTTCTATGTTTATTGTCTTTGAACACAGTAATGGCTTTTTCTTGGTAAATGTAGCACAACCTTGTGCTAATCTTTGTTTAATTGCTTTTGCGCTCTTCCCATCTTGTGATATTTGGCTTCCTTGGTAGCAGAAATCCTTCTTGTAAGTTCTCGTTATCTATTTGTATTCTAGTTTTTAATTTATTTCCCCTCCTTTGCATACTAGTATTTTAGTTGTTTTTTGCTAATCTTCATATCGCATCTATCTCTCTGTTAAGACTGTTTCCATTTCATTAAGAGCAGCTTCTAACTCTTCTTTGCTAGATGCTAATACCGATCATCTGCAAATGTAAGCACATCAATCTTTTATCCCTGCATAGTAATTCCAAATGTCTTCCTGCATTTGACATTATTCATTGACTTTTAAATGTACAAATTAAAAATTAATGTGATTAGAGCGCATCCCTGTTTCACCTTTTTTCTAATACTTACTTCTCCGCGATCCTGCTCTAATGCTATTACCGCTGTTTGCTCTATGTATAAGCTATGTACTATCCGTCTATCCTTAAAACTTATTCCAATCTTTTTGAGTATTTCGAACATTTTTTCCATTTTAAATTGTCGAATGCTTTTTCGAGATCTACAAACCCTATATATATATGCTTTCCCCTTTGTCTATTATTTTCTCCATTATCGCCTTTAGAGCTAATATAGCCTCCGGTGTTCCCCTGTTTCGCCTAAACCCAAATTGATCTTCTCTTAATATTTCTTCAGCTCGTTTCTCCATTCATTTTTGCACAATTCTAGTTCATATTTTTGACACGTGTGCTGTCAAACATATTGTTCGAAAATTTTCACATCTATCCGCGCCTCTCTTTTTTGGTATAGTTACTACGCTGCTACGTTTGAAATCTTTGGATTTCTCGCCTGTGTCATACATATAGCTTACAAGTTGGAAGATACATTCTGTTATTACTTGTTCAGTGGCTTTTAGAGTTTCTGCTTGCGCCTTATCTGTACCCGGCGCCTTACATTTTTCAGACGCTTTAATGCTAATTCAAACTCATCTCTAAGAATAGAACATTCCAATTCATCATTTTCAATGTCTGATTCCTGTTCTAGTGCTGTTAGTGTCTCTCCTACATATATATTCTGCATATATTCTTGCCATCTAAGCACTTTCTCTACATTTTCTATAATGACGTTTCCTCTTACGTCCCTTATATTTTTCCTATATGGTTCTATATCCCTAAAATTCATTCTAATTAGTTTGTATGCTTCGTCTGTGTTTCCTATTTCCATCTTAACTTGTACGTACCTCTTTGCACTTTTCATCAATCCATTGTTCTTTAGGTTTCCTGCATTTTCGAATAATTTCCCATTTTATGGTTTTGTTTCTGTTTTCCTGTTTCGTCTGATCTAATTCTGTATTTTCGTTTTTCTGTATTAAATTCAGGATATCCTTTGTTATCCATGGTGTCTTATTTTCTTTATGTGTATACCCCAGAATATCTCTGGCCGCGATATCTAAGCTGGATTTAATGTTATTCCATTCTGTTTCTACTTCCTTAGTATCACGAATTTTCCCGATATCTTTTAGCAATTCATTTGACTTTTTTTCAAATCATTCGTGGATATCTTTATCTATTAGTTTCTCAAAGTCAAAGTGCCTTTTTGTTTCTTTTTTTAAAAATTACGATGTTGTAGTCAGTGTTTATCTACTTGATTCCTAAACCGTTGTCTAACATGAATGTAATCTATTTGATATCTTGTAACATTATTTTGTAATGTTAACTAATAAACAGATCAATTAATTATTTAAAATTCATTAACTTGCATAACTTATAGACAAAAATTCCAGAATAAATTACTTTCATATTTTAGATAGCATCCCTCATAAAAGACCAGGTTTACAAATAGCTTAAGGCTAAAACTATTAGAAATTCCAGCGGCAAGTCATCATAATTTAAAGCTCTACCCTTGTAAATCAAATACAATAACCCTTTTAAAGCTTGGGTCAGTTACAGATCAACGAATCTGATAAAATTAAAATGGAATAGTACCATTTATCGTAAATAAAGAAAAGCAATTTTCTGTTAAAGAGCTTAATTTTCTTAATAATTTCTTTGATTGACAGCGGATTATAGAAAACGAAACATTATAAATAGCGAAAACTATTTCCAATTTGATTTGTTCAAAGATTGCAAGTAATTTTAAGTAGTCTGGAGACATCCATTGTATTTAAAATCCATTTCGGCTCAAGTGGGTTAACCGATCTTTTGTTAATGGCAGACTACTGTCGCCAACGGGTATGGTCCTCATTTCAGTAATTAAGAAATTCTTAAAAGATACAACATATTTAAACCCTTAGAAAAATAATTGCTTCCGTGACCCTCATCTTAAAAGGGGTTGGATTTGGTTTCTGAAATCTTGTTTTTGGGAGGTTCTGTTCAGTCATTGGATAACATAAATATGACGTAAATAATGGTTAGAGTAGGAATTAATCTATATAACTTAAGGCTTTAGCCAAAAGACGGAGATTTTCCAATGGGGCTGTCCGTAGGTCAAAAGGTAGAAACATAGCCACAGAAGTTCGCGGGTAGCGTTCTCCGGCATCACAGATATGATATTTCACTGAGTATCACGACAGTGAAAATTGGAAAGGAGTAATCAACTCTTCCAGTTCGCGAGGGTTACGTCCGTATGTTTGCGGATTTATAGTGATACAAGGTAAATAATAAAAAGCTTGTAGGCGTGTGACGCACAAGTTAAGTGATATTGTCAACAAGATCATGCCGGGTCGTGTGCCATTCAATTAGTTAAAAATTACAAACAACAAGAGCAACAAGCGAGATTCTCTCCTCCAATTTAAGAGCTGTTCTACGTTGGAAGGCAAGCCATCAAACAATGGACAATTTCAGTAAGTAAGTTTTTTATAGTTAAGTAGCATGACTAATTTTTAGTTAATTTAATTGTTAGGACGTTTTGGCCATAAACCGTAGGATTAATTTAGTGTAAAATTTATAGTATAAGTTTTCTTTCATATACAAGTGTTTGAGAATTACTTATGTACGAAAAATTTTCATAATTCCATATTCACCTATTCAATTAAATTTCTAAATTAAAATCAATGAATGTAATAGGTTCACGTTTATTGCTCTGTTAATTAAATAGTTTTGTTTGCCATTGATTAAAGTCACTAGTTTTTTTTATTATTTTTTTATCATGGAAGTTGCATAAGTAGTAAAAAAGTTAGGAATTGATTAAAAGGAAAAATTGTCCTCCTTGGGATGACAAGTCTCTCAAGGTTTTGCACGAACATTTGAACATTCTCGACTTGTCTGGCGCCCTTGGTAATTGTCATTAAGCCACAATATTTATGAAAGGTAAGTGCCAAATTCTTTTGTAGTATATTATAGATTAATTTAACCCTTTCTGCAAAATTTTAACCCTCTATATGATCCACGACCTTCCGCTAGCTAGTGCCGGTGACCTCCCTTTAAGTTTTGTTTTACAGACCGCCCCCATTTTATAATTTTACTGGAAAATTCATACTTAGTAGCTTTTCCGCCTGTAACAATCTTCCTATATCTTCTGGCATCTATCACGTAAATCATCTAGCATGATGTTGAAATAATGTGGTTGTGATGATTAAATTGTTCTTGTCGCAAAATTCTACCAACCTATTTCCCCTGTCGTTTCTCGTGCCTAAACCAAATAATCCTACTATCGCTCCTTCGCTACCCTCACCTACCACTCCATTAAAATTCCAGGTAATTATTGAATTTTCAGGTCCTTTTACGTATTTTAGTATGTCTTCGGTATCTTTGTAGATGGCTTTTACCTCTTGTTACTGTAGCTAGAGGTGGGCATGTATACTTGTATTATTACTGTATTTACCGGTTTAGATTCTAATTTCTCTCTCTTTCGTTCTTTTGTAAGTAATTTTCTACACAGTGTCCTATCTTTTTTCGCATAACTATCCCTACACCAGAATTTATTCTTCTGCTCCAGTATGAATTATCCTGCAGTCTCCACTCCAAAAATCTTCCGCGTCTGGCCACCGAACTTCGCTGATCCCTACTATGTGTAATGCTAACTTATCCATTTTAATTTTTAAGTTCTTTAGCTTACCTACTTGCCTCATACTTCTGACATTACACGCTCTGACTCGCAGTATGTTCCAGACTTTGTTTTTAGATTTTCTGATCACAACCTCTGAGGTAGTCCACTCCCGGAGATCCAAATAGGGGACTATTTTACCTACGGAATTTACCCCAGAGGATGCTATCATCTTTAATAACAACTTAAGTGGGCTGTGTACTTGAGGGTAATGTGGTGGTTTCTCGTTGCTTTCCACATAGCAGTTGTGTGTCTTAAAATGCCATACCGCCCCTATGGGCTCTGCCAATCTAAGTACCGAAAAAGCCGCTGCCTTCTTTCGGGGACCCGTCTTAGTCTAGTTCCTCAGTACAGAAGCCACTAATTTGGGTAAAACTATAGTTCGGCTCTTTAGATCACTGGAAGTCTGAAGCCGTTCTACCCGTTCTAGTAATCTAGAACTTCTTCAAAGTGCAAGTCCATTCAGTACGGATATATATATATATATATATATATATATATATATATATATATATATATATATATATATATATATATATATTTATTACACACACTACACACACACACACACACACACTATATATATATATATATATATATATATATATATATAGGACTAGTTATTTGCAGTCCGCAATAAGGAATTGTGTAAAACGATAAAAAAATAAAATGTATCTGTGAATAACACCCTTATAAAAATAATAAGATAAAATAATAAGGGCTAATAGTTGTATAGCCATTAACAAAACAATAGCTTTATTAATTCATAAGAGAGGAAACATCCACTGACCGGCCGGTTTCAGCTTCCTTAAGCATCTTCAGAGCGAATTAGTTTCCGACCCTATTAAGCAATCGAAGCTATTATACTGATATAATTTCTAAGGAATCCTTGTACTATGGCAAAAGTAAGTAATATCGCCATCAGGTGGTAAAACACCAACACTACTAAGCGTGGAAGTACAAAGATTGATTCGAAACTACATCGTCGTTCTATAGATGGCTATAGTACAAGGATTCCTTCAAAATTATATTAGTATAATAGCTTCGATTACTTCATAGGGTTGAAAACTAATTCGCTCTAAAGATGCTTAAGGAATCTGAAACCGGCCGGTCAGCGGATGTTTCCTCCCTTATGATCTAATAAAGCTATTGATTTGTTTATGGCTATACAACTATTAGCCCAATTTGTATAGGTGAATAAAGCTCTTATTATTTTTATAAGAGTGTTATTCACAGATACATTTATATATATATATATATATATATATATATATATATAATAGGTATAAGATTGAAAAACATTTGCTAAAAATAATGTTATACTGGCACATGTACTCGTAGTGGAATTGCTGTAAAAACGGTTACAGTATTAACTGACGATACACTGATATATTTGGCAACTTGATGACCTACTCACTGCAAAGTTAGAAAAGGATAAAGCTTATTTAAACCATGAAATGTGTACAATCCTTTGGGTAAGTTAAAATACATTTTATGTAGTAGGAAATAGGTTGAAGGCTTTACACTTGATCTGTCACGCTCTTGTTTGATTTAGCATATACTAGACGGGAGTTCCGCTTAAACAATAAATATTTAACAAAACCGTAGATTGGCAGCTTGCGTATTAGAATACTTTTACACTTTGCATCTATAATCGTTTAGTCTTCTGCCAAAAACAATATTGGTTATCATTCCCCCATCACAGGGTAACCATCGCATTTCAGGAACAAAATGTGTATGCGTTAAACAGGAAACTGAAAACTTTGAAACACGAAAGTTTGTAATTTTATGTATTCTAATACTAACGCATCTTCGATTAAATTTAAAAATATAAAAGAAGCTTTTTATTTAATTTTTGTGTAAATTTCGGAAAGCTATTCATGTTTTGAAAACGCTTCTAATAACTGAAAGAATTCTAAAAGTTGGAAATTGCTCAAAACTTCATATTAAGACCTTCATAAAGCGTAATTCTTTTCGTATTCTAAAGCTTATTTGAAATATTATTATGTTGGTAAATCAATCCGATCTTATTTACAGATAGTTTTGTAACTTGCACAATACGCTATTTATCCACATAATCATTGTCTACGAAACAATACAATACGTTCTTATGACGTACGGTCATTTTGTAATCGTACTAAATTTATACAATCATATTCAAAGATCACTTGCTTTACGTCATTTGAAATAGTCTAAAATAGTAACAAGAAGGTACAACTCGGGAGGCGTTTTATATAAGGAAACTAACATTATAAGATATACTTTTCTTTTGGGGACGCGCAAATATCAAAATGAGTTTAATAATGAGAATTTTATACCTCGAACGTAAATATTCCACTCTGAAGAACAGAAGAAAAAGCATTCCAAATATTCGTCCCTGCATAATTTAAAAATTACCTGAAATAATCTGAATACAAGAATGGGAATAATTTACGCGGGTGTATTATAATTTTCTGTATTGATCTATTTGTAAATGCATACAATTTTTATCAACCGAATAGAGAGAAGAGATTACAGTCTTAAGGTCTTTCTATGGCATATTTTATTTATTTAACGGCCAAAGCAATCAAAAATTATTCCTTGTAGTTGTCCAAAAGGAAAACAATATATGAAAATATAATTATTAAGAACGAGTTGAAATAAAAGCACTTTACCCTTACTTAGTGTAGCGCGGTATGCAAACCTCGTTACTACATCCAAGTTGTAAAAGATTCAATTAACTAATATAGTGGCATCTAACGATCAGTAGCTTAAGATTATATTCAGTTTAATGTAATTTCCAGATTATCGATCACTAGTAAGCTTCTAGTTCGATAGACTTGCATGAGATGGCATGGGTATGAAATATCCCAGAATACTTTTCTACATATTGTAACAAGATCTTTTTAGCGTTTTATAACATACATTATTTTTTGTGTTGCATTTTAGAAAGAAACGCTTTACAAAGATGAGCAAGAATTGTTTAAAAAGGGATAGTATGTAATTGGAAAAGCTGCTGATTATAAGAAGCATTTTAGAAAGAGCGAGTCCGACGAAGAATGCGCGGAAGAAGTTAAACAAAGGCGCAGATGAAGTTAACAGACGAGGTAAGCACTCTGCATTAGAAAGTTGAACAACCTAAAAATGAGGAAACTAATTTAGCGTAAAAGGCAGCGTTAAGCATTATTACTTAGATTAAAAGCTTCCATAGAACAAAAAAGTGACACCGACGTCTGATAATATAATTGTTCGTTTACCTGGTATAAATGAAATGGTACAACAAAGCAAAACCGCACTATATTGTTAGTTGCTATTTTTTGGAAGCAATAGTAGATGGCATTGTTCGTTTCCTTATTAGACAACAAACCTAAAATAAAATTAAATTCATTTTGTCCTGCGAATGAGACTTAAAATTTCCTTTTGTTCTCTTTCCTGCACGTGTAAATCTGGCACATTATTTACGAACTGCGCGACTCCCGTCAGTGATTCATTTCTTGACAGCACCCAACCAATTTTTACACGCATCAGCGATTGACATTCTGACAAAATACCCACTACTCGCATGCACATGGAGAACCCAGATCACCATCTCGACGACACCGTCAACCAGCCAGATTTTGTCAGCAAACCCACGTCGTTCAGGCGTACCACCATGAGCTGTGGAATCACCAGCTTCGCCACCAACACCGACAGACACTTCTTACGTGTCTGTATCTTATTTTAGCTATTAATAATCTTCATTAGTTCATATATATATATATATATATATATATATATATATTATAATTTATAATATATAATATATAATATATAATATATAATATATAATATATAATATATAATATATAATATATAATATATAATATATAATATATAATATATAATATATAATATATAATATATAATATATAATATATAATATATAATATATAATATATAATATATAATATATAATATATAATATATAATATATAATATATAATATATAATATATAATATATAATATATAATATATAATATATAATATATAATATATAATATATAATATATAATATATAATATATAATATATAATATATAATATATAATATATAATATATAATATATAATATATAATATATAATATATAATATAATATATAATTTAAAAAAGGGTTCTCTTTTTTTATTATCTGAGTTTTCGGTTTACTTCAAACCCTTATCAAAGATATAAATTGAAATTATATATACATTGGAATCACTGAAAAATATAAAATTAATAAAATTTAAAAGCAGAACACATAAAAAATTTAAAAACTAAAAATAACTAAATATAACAAGATGGGAAAAGCGCAAACGATATAAAACAAACATTAGCACAAGGTCGTGCTACATTTAACAATAAAAAGCAACTACTTTGTTCAAAGACAGCAAACCTAAAAACAAGGAAAAAATTGCTTAAAACATATGCGTAAAGCACAGCACTGTACGGTTGTGAAATCTGAACAGAAGGAGAAGCGAACAGAAAAAAGATAGAAGTCTTTGAAAAGTGGTGCTACAGACGTATGATGAAGATATCATGGGCAGACAAAGTTTAGAACAAAGAGGTACTATAAATGGTAGGGGAAAAAATAAATATGTGGAAAACAGTAAAAACTAGAAGAGATAGGATGATAGGTGACATACTAAGGCATGAGAGAAAACTGCGGAATATATAAGAAGCAGATATAGGAAAAAAGAAAGGTAGAGGTAGACCTAGGTTAGACTATTGAACACAGATAGTGAAAGATGTAGACTGTGAGAATTTCAGCGAAATGTGTACGCTAGTTCAGAATAGAAATCAATGGAGGTACGCATCCAATCAGTTTCAAAATGTAAAACCTAATGACGAAAAAAGTCACTGTACTTAAACTTGGTGATTATTATAAGCAACTACAGGTATTGGTTTTGCAATACCCTCAACCAATGTTAATTGTGCAAAAGGATTTAGTGGAAAAATATTAATTCGGCAAATGACTAAGTGTTGGGGGATACTTGGCAACCACAGGCTGTTTAACCCCTTTCACATACCCTACATTTGATTGTCCAATGCTCCACCCGAAGGTACTCTTTTGGTCAGGAAGCGAGTTTTTTTTTACCTGATAAATTTTGAATTTTGCCGAAACCTTGCTGTTCCAAGCAAGGTAGGGATCTTTAACGTGCGTGACAACACTCACACACGGGAGTAGTAGTAGGAAACCAGACGAATCAGCCCCACATTTCCTCCAGCATCCACATTTCCTCACACATCTGGACCAAATTTACATGTATACTCCCATAAGGAGGAAATGTGGAGAGGAATATCATCCTTGCTCCCTCCTTGTGGGATTTTACCCCAACCATCCCAACCTTAAAAAATCGGTAACCTAACCCCTAAAATTTTCGAGATACCTCACGGTGCCTGTAGGCACGGCACCCACGAGATAAATCTATATTATTTGGTATCAATTAATATTAGATTTTTCTCAGCTACCTGAATTTCTAGGAATTTTTTAGATAGCATCATCCCCCCAGGATGCTACCCCATTTTAAGATTTTTTACCAGCAGCAGCGATTTCTAACCGTCCTTATAAATTTTTTAGACATGCGATACATCAAATAAGTCTAGAATTTTACGCGGAATCTGAATCTGCAAATAGATTTAATATAGGACCACCCCTTACAAAGTTACACATATACCCTCTGCGAGATAAATCTTTCTCCACATTTCCACCCACGAGATAAATGTACCTTGTTTGGCATCAATTAATATTAGATTTTTCTCAGCTACCCAAATCTCTATAAAATTTTTATTTTGCAGCATCCCCCAGGGAGCTACCCCAATTTTAAGATTTTTTAGCAGCAGCAGCGATTTCTAACCGTCCTTATAATTATTTTAGCCATGCAATACATCAAATTAGTCTAGAATTTTATGCAGAATCCGAATTTGTAAATAGATTTAAAATCGGACCACGCCTTACCATTTTACACACATACCCTCTAAACTATAACTTTCCTGCAGCTCATACCCAAAAGAAAATCTAAAAACCATTCTTAAAACTGTTTATTACAGACAATTTTTACTAATACAGTTTAAATTTTGTAAACCACATTTCTAAATACATATTCACAATTTTTATTCTTAACCTATAACTCCTCACATCGGCTTATACTTATTAATATTTATTTCTAAATAGAGCACCTTTTCCAAAGACCAACCGGACCCACGTGTTGTAAATTTCTCTGATTTTGTTCTCATGGTTTCGCTTAGGACCTCGTACATATTTTCCAGATTACTAGAAGACGTTATAACCATATTTTTTGTGTTAAAGAATTTCATATTGGTAGTCTCTTCTCCCATTTCTGTGTAGACGCTGTAGAGTTCGCAATTAACTTTTATTGCTGTATGTTGTGTTCTTTTTTCATTAAGTAATCGAATAAACCGCTCTTTCTGCTTCCAAAGAAACTCGAACACTCCATCGTCGACACTGGCGTTCTTTAAGCGATAGCTAGCCATACGGTTGTTAAACGTATTGCTAACCATTTCTACACCATCGTCGCTAGTAGCGGTAACTGTTGCATTTTTATGTCTGTTGCTTCTCAAGTGTGCGGCATACGTAGTTTTTCCCATTTCGAAATCGCATACTTTACACATAATTTGTGGTTGTTTCGTACAAGACCCTTTAACAGCTGGCGGAACTGAACGTTTACGGCTTAATGACATACCGTGCTGTTTTTCCTTGTGTCGCTGTAAGTTGTCCATTCTTGTAAAAGCGATACCGCAAGACCCACAGTTTAAGTACTTTGCTGCCGACGGATGTATAAGCTTAACCCTGGACGATGTTACACCACGACATTTGTTCTGGTGCCGTTTGAAGGCATCCCTCCTGGTAAAGTAGACGCTGCAGCGCTCGCATTTAAAAACGTTTGCAGGTACCATTTTAGTACAAAACAAAATCCGCACAATAGGACTTTGGTGAAACTTGTAAGCGAACAAATAACTAAAAAGTTTACTCTTGCGTACCTGCATTATGTTCCCTATAGAATGCAAACCGAAGGTTTCCGAAGACAGCCGAACGAAGTTAAGGATTCAGCGGGGTACTAAATGACGTCATCTTATACCAATCGTTGCTGCTCGTCCAGTACATTTAGCACCAATGCATGCGCCCGGTTCGAATCGTTAACTTCGTTAACTTCCGATTCCCCTCATAAAAGATAAAAAAAAACTCGGTCAATCACCCATATAACTTATACTTCGATACGCCCCAGTTCTGATAATTTCCCAACATTTTTCAAACGACAATGGTCTCAGAATTTTAAACCTCCGAGGGATCTATAAGTCGTGATCAATTACACGTTCGAGCTACCGGTAAACTAACATATTTTATAGTAACAGGGCGCTGTATAATACATGCATACCCCTTCTCTGCGCTACTGCTATTCTTGCTGTTGCTTGAAAAAGTCAATCGCCTTTTTACTGCTAGGACCACTGCAAAGCATCATTCTATACTTTCTTTATAAGTATAGCACATCGCGCACTTTTTTTTTGTCTGATAATTAAATTTTGCTTATGTAGGCTTTTACGCTTTCGCTTATTTAAACATCTAATACGATCGATTAACCACTTTCGATTATTCTAACGGGAACCGCCATACATTCCGCCATACCGTTCTTTTTGAATCCAACGATCCAATGGACTTCCACACCAACACCTAACGTATCTTTCCTACTATTTGTTAAACAAAAGCTACCGGCATCGCCATGTCCGTATGTGGACGTAAGCAGATGTTTGCGGATGTGTACGAGAATATGTAACCATATACATTAATCAGTCTAAGCTATTTTATTTAGTCCAAGAAAGCTTCTATTTTTCTAAACCACAATTAATAATCACCTTTATAGGTTTAACATTTCAACCATTTCCCAATGACTGGTGCTACGTACATGGAAACTTTAATTTCTTATTGGAAAGAATCCTTATTCTCACACGCACTGTTGCGTAGTAGCATGCCCACCCCTTTTGGGAATAAATGCTCGTTATAGGTTGTAGCACCCTCGGTTTTATTTAACTACACTTCGTGAGACCCCTTTAATCTTTTTAATCGTGTCTTTCTCGCTTACAATACAGTAGGACTTGGTTTTTATACCGACGAATTCTAATACTAGACCCTCATTAAATTCGTCTTTGAATTTCCCTACAACTTTTTTGTTGACAAGCGGTATATTGTATTTATTATCCGCGGGGTAGTCACTCTTTTAAGATAACTATATTTTATTTGGTATCAACTAATATTATATTATTCTAGGGAGCCCAATCCTGTAAATAGATTTTAAATAGGACCACCCCTTACAAAGTTACGCCTTTTAAAGACCCAAACCTCTAATTTTTGTCCACCTTTATTTATCTCCATCTTTAGAACCTTTTTTCGCTACCCAAGACATATGCTTTAACCAACCATTTCCCGAGAAATCTAAAACCGATGTGTCCCGCCAACACCACGTAGGGATAACACGTATACTCTCTCCACCAGGATAGAAGCAGCAAGGATTTGGAAGAAGGGAAGGTGGGAAAAGAACTTAAAAATTATGGAATCTTAAAACTAGTATATACAATAGATTTACAAAATCTATACAAATATAAACAATTATATTAGAGTTATATCTTTATGCCCCCATGCTTAGATTGATATGCTTCCAGGGATAACGTTACGCTTGTTATCTTCGCTCGATAAACTAATTTTATTAATAACCAATAGTTTGATACATAGAGACCGTCTAGGTTTTCGAATTGCAAAATGTACCGAAGTTTGTCTCTATATATAAAGTATTTGATTCCACCGACAACCAGATCCATTCCTTCGTGTAATTCTTGCAGCTTAAGACAATCTTTTAATGGCAGCTTTCCCATTATATCCTGCATACGTATCTCGTTAGCTTGATCGACTTCTTCTTGTCGGTATTCTCCCACTCACTGTTGCGTAGTTGCATGTCTACCACTATTGGGAATATATGCTCGTTATAGGTTGTAGGCCCCTCGGTTTTAAATGATCCGAAAGGTTCTTTACTAGGTAAATATACAATGTATAGCTGAAACCCTTTGTGTGTGGTGTACGCCAAGGTTACGAAACCCGCATCCTTAGTTCGTCTTTGTTATCTGTCATTTTGATAAATACGTTTTTACAATAACCTTTTAAAAAGTATACAAATTTAGTACCATTCTTTTCCGCAAGGACGCCTACATAACTAAAAGAGTCTTTCTTACTAACCGCAAATGCATACAGCTTGTAGAATCCGGATGTATTTAAGTTAGTCCATCGGTACATAAAATAACCTTTTAGTTCTTCCTCATTTTCTCTAATAAGATGTTCTTTGTCTAACACATCTTTGTATTGTTCGCGTATTGTCGCAGTGTTTTCCATGTAGTCCAACTTTCGCTTTTTTGCATCCATTTCCTCTAATTATAGTTGCCTTTTTGTTCCACTTACAGCGTATGGCATGCATAATGGGACAATTTCTTTAGCGTAAACGGAAAGAGTTTATTGCCAATATTTACGCGTTGTCGTACAACCTCTGGACGAATGTTAAGCGTATCTATCAACCCCAATTCCGAAATGATTATTTCTTTTGGAATTGCAGAATCTGATGTTGCAGATTGTGTAAAATATGTACAACCTACTTTAATGTAGCACTTGTGTAAGATTTTATTTTATCTTGGCTATCTTCCTCCTCTACTATCTCCAAATAATTTACAGGTAAATAGTTAAAACTAAAAGCCGAAAGCACATACTTTATCAATTTTTCCCTTTCCTCTGGTTTTTCGGACAACTTAATTTGCAAGCTCGTCAATTTCTTTGTATTGCCATTTCCCCAATACACGTACTGTAGTTGGTTATTATACACTAAACAGCAGCTATTTTGTAGCTTGTCCGATAGCTTACTCCACATTTTGGCAAGTGGTATCGAGTACATTGGCGCCTTTAGGACGTATAACTTACTCTCTTATAAGGTTAAACAGTCTTTTAAGAGGTTATACACCTGTTCCGCACTGACATAGTTTCCAATTGTACAGTTGTATATTGTCTCTTCCAATCGCATAATACCATGTTCTTTGGACAAAGTAGACGCGAATGTTTCTCTTAAACGTGCATCTGGACAACGTCAAAAATCTAATATATGATTTCCAAGTTGTTTATTAACACCAGGACTTGTTATCTGACACAAAATTTGTTGTATATCTTATTTCTTGCATTGGTTGTTAGCCATGTTAAACAATCGATTTCCACAGTTTTATCGTTGTCAACTATAATATTGCACTTTTCTTCGTATTCGCTCTTGTAGCAAAAGCTATGGTTTGTAGTTAAATAATTACACATCTCCATCTTACTAAATATGCCAGCAAAATCTTGGGTTACATCCATGTCAAAAAGATAGTAATAATCTTTTTTGAGTTCGTCTAATATATCTGGTAGTTCCTCCAATAACGTTTCCAACTTAACATCTGCTAGTTCCACTTTGTACGGAAGACATATAAGATTTTGGAATGTTTTATTAATGCTTTCGAGGTCTTTTTTTTAATAATTTCTTTTACTCCCTGGCCCATCTTGTTAGTGCTTTCCAGAGAAAACGGAAGCTTAGCTTTAACACCATGCCTAGCGGAAACAAATCAGTCGAACTTTCTTCGTAGATAGCTGTTAAATGCAGTACAAATTTATTTTTTTTTTAGGATAAACATCTTTTTGTTTGCAGATGTTTGCTCAGCCTCAGAAAGGTCGCCAATTTTAACTAACATTATATTGTCACAAAATGGTTCTGTAATTGGCGTGTGTAGTCCACCAGTCAGCATCTGTTTGCTTTCGACATAACAAATATTACCAATATCTGTCACCAGATTATTGTTGCAGATATTTTCTGCCAACAGCCACAATCCAAATCGCTCATTTGTTGGTTTCATTTTATTCCCAAGAAGTAGAGGAACGTTAATCACCTTGGAGACGCTCGTGTTTGCCGTTCTAGCTACTGCCGAATACTAAATTGAATACGAAAATTGCCCTTATGTATCCTACAGAGTGGCGGCGCATATTGCCGAAGATGCCCGAATATGTTGGACACCGCCATATCGCTTACATTCTCTTGTTTAGGAATAGTTTTGTTATCCGACCTAGGTCGGTAGGGGTGAGCATCGACATATGTCCGGATATATGTCGGATATATGTAAGATGTTAGGTTAGGGTGAAATTGCCTCATAGGCTGAAATTGCCTTATAGGGTGAAATTGCATGGGGGCATAAAGATATAAATCTAAGATAGTTGTTTATATTTGTATAGATTTTGTAAATCTATTGTATATATTAGTTTTAAGATTCCATAATTTTTAAGTTCTTCTCCCACCTTCCCTTCTTCCAAATCCTTCCTGTTTCTATCCTGGTGGAGAGAGTATACAAGTTATCCCTACGTGGTGTTCGTGGGACACATCGATTTTAGATTTCTCGGGAAATGGTTGGTTAAAGCATATGTCTTGGGTAGCGAAAAAAGGTTCTAAAGATGGAGTTAAATAAAGATGGACAAAAATTAGAGGTTTGGGTCTTTAAAAGGCGTAACTTTGTAAGAGGTGATCCTATTTAAAATCTATTTACAGGATTGGGCTCCTTAGAAAAATCTAATATTAGTTGATACCAAACAAAATAAAGTTATCTTAAAAGAGTGACTACCCCGCGGATAATAAATACAATATACCGCTTGTCAACAAAAAAGTTGTAGGGAAATTCAAAGACGAATTTAACGAGGGTCTAGTATTAGAATTCGTCGGTACAAAAACCAAGTCCTACTGTATTGTAAGCGAGAAAAACACGATTAAAAAGATTAAAGGGGTCTCACAAAGCGTAGTTAAATAAAACCGAGGGTGCTACAACCTATAACGAGCATATATTCCCAAAAGGGGTGGGCATGCAACAGTGCGTGGGAAAATAAAGATTCTCTCCGATAAGAAATTAAAGTTTCCATGTACGTAGCACCAGTTTTTCCCCAATTTTCCGTCACTACGGCGTTGTGTTAGTCTATTGCGGATCCACTAGATGTAGTTGCCAGCTCAATTATATTGGGCAGTCGAATCAGTGGATCCGCAATAGACTAACACAACACCGTAGTGACGGAAAATTGGGGAAAAACTCTTGCGCCTTAGCCAGACATGTGCATACTACCAAACATACACCCATGTATGATCAAGTGAAAATATTGGAAACCGAATCTAACTATAAGAAACGTTTATTTTTAGAATCTTTCCACATTAAGAAAGATTCAAACTGTATGAAGAACAAGCAGGACTTAGAGAATTTAAGTACATTATATTCACATCTTTATCAGTTTTAAAAAGTTATAGTGTTAACATTATATTGATGTGTTACACCTAATTTTTAATTAATATACTCGCATTTGTAAAAGTGTACTTGATGCAGTTGTTGGAACGCTCTTGTTTGTTGTCTTAAGATACGATCATTTGCGCATGAACCAAAACAATACATTATCTGCATAATTAATTCCGCATTCTTTCTGGCCATCGATCTAGATCTAACAACATGTAAGTTATTCAGACAGTCTTTGCAGACTTTACAATGTAATTCAGAAGATATTTTAATCATTCTATGTTATACTGAGTTTTGACCATTGTTTTTAATTGATTGACTAACATTGAAACATTTTTCAGGCTTATGATTAAGGCACAAAATGGTTGCCGAAACGTCAAGTAATATAACAATTTTATCATAGTAATTATTTGTTGTTGGCCTACAATATCCTGATAACTCAAATTATATCTTTTCCAACTATATATATATATATATATATATATATATATATATATATATATATTACTCATATTTAGACCAGGGTAGAAAATTAAATAATCACATCAAATAATTTTAATCACCGTGTAGAAGCTTTGGGAAAAGGTACGCGAGTTATGTATCCCCCAATTACATATATATATATATATATATATATTGATGTATTGAATCTAATAGGAATTATTAGAAATTATTAAGTAAAAGTATAAGTTCAATGCAACATTGTAACACAAGGATAACCCAGAGAGGTTATCGACAGTTCATGAGAACGGAATGCAGCTGTGCATCCGTGAGGGCAGTGATACTGCAGGTGGCAGGTCACAGGCGGTCAACAGACCGCAATTACTTAGAATTAAGTTGTTACATTGTATTAAAGTGTACAATTAAAGAGAAATGCAGACATGAGATCTGCAAGTTCTCACAGCCGTGTGAGGGGCAGGTTATTATAAAAGGCCCGGGAGCTCAATGCCCGGCAGTCAGTCTTCGAACTCCATACTTCGTTGTTCAAGCTACTCAACCGAGTCAGTCTTCGAACTCCATACTTCGTTGTTCAAGCTACTCAACCGAGTCAGTCTCCAAACTCCATACTTCGTTGTTTGAGCTACTCACCTGTACAATAATTAATTTTAGTATTATGTACAAGTTATCCAAATTTTAACTAATAAAAATATTGTTAAAGTTTCAAAGTGTTTTTAAAAAACCAGCTCCAAAGGCCCGAACTTTAACTGGCGCAGTCGTAACGGATGTCAAAAGGGCACTGAAAATCCAAAAATCGGAAGATTGGTGACCAAGAATTTTTATTCGAAATTTTGGCAGAACCCAAACCAAGTTGGAGGAAGAACAAGCATCGTCTAAATCCAGCAACAAACCAAGTTGGACAAGGAACAAGAATCGTCTAAGGCCAACAAAACAAACCAAGGTGGACAAGATACAGAATCGATCGAACCCACCAAAGAAACAGATGAAACTAATGTAAGTTCATTTCCATAAAAATTTTCTTTTAACCAAATTATAATTGATATATGCTAGTATTATAACTATTGAGTACCATTTATTATTACTGTTTATGAATTGTATTATTATGAATATTTTTGAAAATAGTTCAAAGTGAATTATTTTCAAAACGAGACTATAAAACATTTTATGAAACTTGAATGTTAAAGAAATATTTTTTCTTTAAAAAACAAATGAAACTTGAATGTTAAAAAGCAAATGAGACTTGATTATTTACAAAGAGATATTTTTCTTTAAAAAGCAAATAAGAATTGAATTTAAAAAGAGATTTTCTTTTTAAAAGTAAATGAGAATTAATATTAAGAGATCCTTACCATAATTAATAGAACGAACTCAAAATAATCCAAAAATAAACGGGCGCACATTCACTAAACACCAAAACAAGAAACATCAATTACCGCGATTCAACGCACGTTTATAAACCGGCAAACTAAAAACACAGAACGCAATTCAATTTCAAAGCCAATTCGAACAAGCAGTACAGAACGTTTAATTAAACCATTGACCTCTATAATACTGAATAAATCACAAGAACTCTGCATTAACTAAAAATACGGTAACTTAAAACCACCTAAGAAAACAAAGCTCGCATCTTTTATACACTTAGAACATCAGAGAAGTGCAATAACTTTCAACCTTCAGTATTAAAGTATAGCTTAACAACGCAATATCATTATTAAAATCGCTTTCAGAATCCTTGCACAGTACTAAAGAAATAACTTTCAACTTTCAGTATAATTTCAATTTGCATCATACACGGGATAATAAAATCGACGCAGTTCCTATATTAATAAAAGCGTGTACAATTGCAATAAACTCTAAACGTTTTTCAACTAATTAGTCAGCATTATAAAGTGCAGTAAAACGGTCATCATAAGAAGCTTTAATTAAAACGCTGAAAACCTACATTACGAAGAGATTCAATTACCAACAAGCATTATAATACCAAGAGATCTAAAAATAAAACAGACATAACACTTTACATTAGCGAGTACGGAAAGTCAATTATCTAATTCCATAAACTAACACCTGTAAGTGCAATTACCTCAACAAAGTATTCAATTTCAACCATGAAGCACAGGAGTAATCAACCTTAAGTTATAAGTAGAACACAAGACAGACGAACTGTACGTTTACGCAACTCAGTAAAACCCACGGAAAGAGTATTAATTAACAGAATTTAACCAAAACAAAGCTAAACGAGAATAAATCTATCCATTTAAGATTCCTTAAGAAGCAGGAACTCAAGACAAAGTAAAAGCTGCATTAAAAACAGACAAATCCCAGACTACGGTAATTATTCTAACATTATTGAAAATTTAAAAAACCAAAGCAAAAATAACGTCATAAAAAGGAAAATCATCCCCAATTTTTACAAAATCCAAAATTACTTAATCCAAAAGAAAAATTAATACATCCAAAGCATAATAAACGCTACAAATAACAGAACCAACCCCAATTTTTACAAAATTTGAAATTTTACAACCCAAACGGAAAAGTAATAAATCCGAAGCAAAAGTAACAATACAAATAGCGAAATAAAGCTTAATTCAAAATAAAAAAAAAAAAAAAAATTTTTTTTGAAATTTTCAAAAAATCGAAAACAACCCTTAACCAACATGAGTAACACAGACTTACGTCTCTATTTAGAGACAATTCAGACGTTTGATGGCACCCAGGCCCATCTCTCAAATTTCATTGGAGCATGTGAAATGTTCCTAAAAACCTTTTACAAACCCGGAGATGACGCAAGAAATTCATTGCTTATACGCTTAGTAATAAGTAAACTAGCCGGAAGGGCACTAACATTAATCGCCAGTAGGGACGACTTATCGGAATGGGACCAGTTTAAACAGCTACTAATTGCATATTTTGGAGACCAACGTAATATAAAATGCCTGGTACGAGACCTAATAAACCTTAGAATGGAACACAATCAATCCCTTACCAATTCGGAATGAAATGCCAAGACGTGAGAAGTTTAATTTTAACAAAATTAAAATCGAAGAACCCGATCAAAACGTTAGACATTTAAAAACAAAAATGTATGACGAAATGGCACTAGACACATACATAAACGCTTTACCAGAACGACTATCGGATAAAATCAGATTCCAACGACCCCAAAATCTAGAAGAAGCTATGAGCCTAGTAATAGAAGAAGAAAATGTAATGTATTACCGCAACAGACTATACAACCCCAACGCGAATAAAAGCTATTCACCAACAAAAACTATACAAGCTACAAGACAAACGATCCCTCAACAAAAATTCACACCCTTTAACTCACAAACAAATCAACCACGAAGTAACAACCCAAGTTTTAACAATACCAATTTTAATAATCAATATAAACATTTTTCAAGACCAACATTCAACCCAACTTTTACGAAACCCGCATTCCAACCGAGATTCAATCAAAACCTAAACCAACAAAGACCAGCATTCAATGCAAACCCTAATAGAAATACACCAATGACTAATACTCATAACAACCCTAACAATTATTACAAACCAACACCAATGGACACCTCATCTGGTAACACCAGACAAAACACAAAAATAACACATATCCGACCAAACCCTCATCAGAAACGTAATTTTACATCAGAAGAATTATTCCATCAAGAAATAGAAAAATTTGACACTGACCAGAATAATGACATTGAGAGACCTACGAACAATGAAACAAACCATGCAGAAACTTACGAACGTGACGAACAATACGAAACTTACGAGGAGTATGATGAAGAAAACTCGAACTCAAATTTTCAAATGGACCCGTTCATAGACAACCAAACTTAATAAACTTAAATAACATAAATCACTTAGTATTACCATACATAGAAATACCCACGCCAAATTCAAACTATTAATCGACACCGGATCATCAAAAACATTAATTAGCCCCAGAACCGTACAAAAACATTATTTAGATTATGTAGAAAGAGAACCATTTAAAATCAAAACAGCCCATCAAACAACACTACACCAATTCGTAGCAAATATACCCTTACCGAGAACATTTAATGTCAAAATGAAACATAAATTTTGTGTATTCGAATTTAACGATAAATATGACGGATTAATCGGAATGGACCTTCTAAGAAAATTAGGAGCCAACATTGACATAAAAAATCGCTTATTAAGGACAAAATACGGAAAAATCCCAATTAAATTTCAAAACACACAAGTTGAACAAAATACACTATAGAACCCCGAACGGAAAGAAAAATAAAAATCCCAGTAAAATCTAACAAAAATTTAGGAATAATAAATCATATGACATTTCAACAAGGAGTAGAAACCCCAACTGCCTTAGTACAAATAAAAGACAATTTTGCAACCACAACAATATTAAATTCAAACGACTATTCCGTAGAATTATCACTGACAGACCCAATTAACGTAGAAGAACTAAATTTTAACGAAATGGAAATAGACGAAAATTTAGAAAACAAATACAACCCAATGGAACATGACGAAATGTTAAGAGAAAATTTAACTAACATCCGCTTTAATACCGATATCAATCAAGAAGAAGAAAGAGCAATTAAGAACTTATGTTTTGAATACCGAGACATATTCCATTGTGAAGGAATACCATTAACATTCACCAACACAGTAAAACATAATATCGAGTTAACAGACAATAAACCAATCTTTACAAAAGCATATAGACTACCTCATGCAAGCCAAGAAGAAGCTGACAGACAAGTAGCAGACTTATTAGACCAAGACATAATCCAGCACTCTAACTCACCATGGAGCAGCCCCGTGTTAATAGTACCCAAGAAATTAGACGCAACCGGAAAGAGAAAGTACAGAATGGTAATAGATTATAGAAAGTTAAATGAAAAAACGGTAGATGACAAATATCCACTACCAAATATAACCGAAATTTTAGATAAATTAGGCAAATGCCAATATTTTACAACATTAGACCTAGCATCAGGATACCATCAGGTAGAGATGGAAGAAAAAGACATATCAAAAACAGCCTTCAGCACACCTAGAGGACATTACGAATACAAACGAATGCCATTTGGACTAAAGAACGCACCCGCTACTTGCCAGAGAGTCATGGACAATATACTACGAGGAATACACAATGAGAAATGCCTTGTATACCTTGACGACATCATAGTTTATTCCACATCATTGGTAGAACACATAGAAAGATTGAAAGAAGTATTCGAAAGACTTAGACAAGCACATTTTAAAGTACAATTAGACAAAAGTGAATTTTTACAAAAAGAAGTATCATTTTTAGGACATGTAATAACACCCCAAGGAGTAATGCCAAATCCAGACAAAACAAATGCAGTTCTAAATTACCCATTGCCAAAAACAAACAAAGAAATTAAAGGATTTCTAGGACTTAGTGGTTACTACCGCAAATTCATTAAAGGTTACGCTCAGATAACCAAACCCCTGACAAACTGTTTAAAAAAGGGAAACAAAATTGAACACACCCAGAATTTATTAAAGCTGTAGACAAAATCAAAAACATATTAACAAATCACCCTGTATTAGAATATCAGACTTTACAAAACCATTTATACTGACGACAGACGCATCGAATGTAGCATTAGGCGCAGTATTGAGCCAAGGAAAAGTAGGTAGCGATAAACCTATCAGCTACGCATCCAGAACCCTAAATGAAACCGAACAAAATATAGCACTATAGAAAAGAATTATTAGCCATAATTTGGGCAACAAAATATTTTAGACCTTATTTATACGGAAGAAAATTTTACATATACACCGACCATAGACCACTAGTATGGTTATGCAAACTGAAAGAACCAAATTCAAAATTACAAAGATGGAGAATCAGACTCGAAGAGTATGATTACGAAATTATATATAAAAAGGGAATTTATAACAACAACGCAGACGCTTTAAGCAGAATTCAACTCAATGCATTAGAAACGGAATCCATTATAGGAAACGTAGACGAAACAGAAATAAGGGAAGATCCAGACGAGATCGACACTATACATTCGACACAAAACGAAGAACCAAAAAACGCGATTAAAATTTTAAACGAAGCAATCGATATGAAACCCAACCAATTTATAATAACCGAAGTTTTAAATAACCCCAATCCAGTAAAATATACAAAAGTAGATAACAAAAAGATATATCAAATTCAAATAACAAAAGATGATAACGAGGAACAAATAATTAAAATTTTAAAAGAATACACCCCCGAGAAAAAACGATTTTATTTTTATTTCAATACCGAACATTTATACCAAAGATTTTCAGAATTATACATTAAACTATTCAATAACTCTGGACCTGAACTCATCAGATGTACTAGAAAACTAATAACACTAGACGACCCTGACGAAATAAACGATGTAATTAGAAATCAACACGAAGGAAAAACCAACCATCGTGGAATTAACGAAACAATAAAACAACTTGTAAGACGCTATTATTTTAAAGACATGAAGGACTTGACCACAGATTTCATTAACCAATGTGAACTATGTGACAGAGCGAAATACGATAGGAAACCCCCAAAGATACCCTTAATGTTACCCAAAACACTCGACAAACCATTTCAAAAACTACATGCCGATACTCTAGTAGTAGAAGCGCAAAACTATCTAACCATTATAGACGCATTTACAAAAATAGGACAAGCAATACCAATCACATCCAAAAATAGCATTGACGTGACCCAAGGATTTTTACAATATTTCACATTTTAGGGAACACCCGAATCAATAACTTTAGACAATGGTAGCGAATTTAAAAATGAGACAATTCAAAACACTTTAGAACTACACAAAATAAAAATTCATTTCATAACGGAAAACCACCCTGAGTCAAACGGACTAATTGAACGACTACATTTAACCCTGTTAGAGCAAATTCGATTATTAAGAATAAATTATAAAAAGGAACATATAACCAATTTAATGTCATACGCACTAATCGCCTATAATAACACAATTCACTCATCAACAAATTTTACACCCTTAGAATTAACATTAGGACATTCAGATTCACGAAATCCCTATGACATACACTACAACAAAGAAGTATATCAACAATATGCGAAAGACCACAAACAAAAACTAAAAATAACTTACGACAAGGTAAAAGATAAATTAGAGAACGATAAAGAACGTATCACCACAACCAGAAACAAAAATACCGACTCAAATAAATTTTCAATAGGACAAACCGTATATGAGAAAAACTTTCAAAGCAAGCGACATAAAACAGCACCCGGAAATTTAGGACCATTCAAAATTAAGAAAATATCAGATAAAAATATAGCAGTAGTAGACAACGGTAAAATAACGAAATACATTCATTTGAAAAACCTAAGACACCCTGTAACTTCAGATGGACAGTCATCACCCTTACCGTCAACCTCCACCCAGGTAGAACGGACAACCCAATAATAAAAATTATAAAAACAACCCCGGTATACTACCAATAAATTAGGCAGTGTACAAAATACAACATTTACTCAAATAATATCAACCCTTACTTTAATGTAACAAATTTTAGCAACATTAAGAAAAACGAAATAATATTTTTGATAGAAATCTAGATAGTAGAAAGTAACAATTATCAATATTATCATTTATTTGCTTTTCCAACAAAGGTTACTAGCACATACCAAGTAATCATACCCAAAACCAAATTCCTATCCCTAAATGAACTGAGATATGGTTATACAAACGAAAAATGTACTGAAATAACACCAAACCAATATTTATGTCAATCGATGACGACAACAACCATTCAAGAAGACAGCCCTTGTGAAGTACAACTATTAAAATTCTCAAATCATTACGAAAACTGTGAAACCAAACAAGTGCAAATAACTAATATGAAAATTCAAAAAGTTACAGATAACAAATGGATAGCCATTTTCCCAACAGAAGTAATAGCAACCATCCACTGCAACCAAGATGAAAATAACCAAGCATTAATCGGAAGCAAACTAATTACCCTCAAAGAAGATTGTTATGTGAAATTGAAAGATGAAGTAATCAGAGTTTATCAAGATACCATAGCAACAAAGAAACTTGCAAACCTACCGGAACTACAGTTCAAAATACAACAAGAAGACGAAGAAATAATAAAGAAACCTATGAAGCTAGAGCATCAGACTTAGACGATCTCAACCACGCCGTGAAATTAGTGGAAAGTTATAAAGAACAATTAAGTGAACTCAAAACGCCAAAGTTACATTATAATAATATAAGTGTTTGGACAATTGTATTGATCATTTTAGTAATTTTTGTAATCATGTATGTATTATACAAAATGTACCTTAGATATAAGAATGAAGGAAACAGTTCTAGATATAAGGAAACAAAGAGAAAAAAGGAAACAATAAGCATACCATTAGAAACAATGAATTTCAAATGAATTTAAATAATGTATTTTATGTATTTAAAAATTAAGAAAACCCTTAATTTTTCATTTACGGTGGGAGGAGTTATGTATCCCCCAATTACATATATATATTGATGTATTGAATCTAATAGGAATTATTTGAAATTATTAAGTAAAAGTATAAGTTCAATGCAACATTGTAACACAAGGATAACCCAGAGAGGTTATCGACAGTTCATGAGAACGGAATGCAGCTGTGCATCCGTGAGGGCAGTGATACTGCAGGTGGCAGGTCACAGGCGGTCAACAGACCGCAATTACTTAGAATTAAGTTGTTACATTGTATTAAAGTGTACAATTAAAGAGAAATGCAGACATGAGATCTGCAAGTTCTCACAGCCGTGTGAGGGGCAGGTTATTATAAAAGGCCCGGGAGCTCAATGCCAGGCAGTCAGTCTTCGAACTCCATACTTCGTTGTTCAAGCTACTCAACCGAGTCAGTCTTCGAACTCCATACTTCGTTGTTCAAGCTACTCAACCGAGTCAGTCTCCAAACTCCATACTTCGTTGTTTGAGCTACTCACCTGTACAATAATTAATTTTAGTATTATGTACAAGTTATCCAAATTTTAACTAATAAAAATATTGTTAAAGTTTCAAAGTGTTTTTAAAAAACCAGCTCCAAAGGCCCGAACTTTAACTCGCGTTATTAAAAAACCGTGAAGCATAAAAATTCATTCGTTTCATTAAACATAAGAGATTTAAATCATCTACAAGACGCTTGCTATAAAAAAAAGGAAGCAGTATTAAAAAGCTCTACATGTAATTTAATTATTCCTAGTAAAGAAACAAAGAGAAATTACGTGCAAAATTTATATTAATTAACTCTATTTTAAGTAACCGGTATTAAACAAAATGTACTGATAATAATTGAATATTTAATTAGGATTCACTAAAAATTAAAGGGTATTAATTTTAATTGAAGTTAATTGAACCATTAGTAACATATAATATCTATAAAAACTTGAAAAAAACCCAATAAAATGCAAATCGTAGAGGGGTTGTTTGGAAGTATTATGTTTAAACACCTGCGTATTTTTAAAAAGCTCATTCTGCGTAAATTTTGCAGATAATTAATGGTTACAGAGAATGTTGGAGAAACCGTCGCATAATAGTTACGAGAAATGCTAAAGGTGGGTTATTTCACAGTCCACATGGACTGAAATAATCGATAATAAAGAATATCAATTTGCACCAATAAGAACAGGGTAGATAGAGACAGATAATATGCGCAAGACCGAGACACATATAGTAAAGGCGTGAGTGGAGCAACGTCATTGGGTTGCGATTGGGTGAAAATAAAAGGCAAAATTGAGAGGTAAAAATAACATTTCTGTATAAAATTCAATTAGTTATTTCCAGAAGTTGCGAGCCGTGTCGAAATTTCTGAGATGTAACTGGTGCGAGTGCAAATTTCGTAAAAATCGCATGCCGGGCTGCGGAATGGGAACCTAGCATGCGAAATTCTTTAGAATTGTCCGTTTTGGGGAACAGACCGACAGACAGGCTAACCGCTATATATACTCAGGTTAATATGAACAAGCTCTCTTAGATCTTCGACTTGATTCAATGCGTTAAACAGTGCTTTTTAGTTTTCCGGTTTTGATTAAATAATTTAAACAGTTTGCTCGTATATTTTGGTGATTTAAAAAACAGTTTGTTCTTTACGTGCTACAATGAATGTACTTTAGTGCACTTAGAAAAGAAGATACAAGGTAATAAAGTTTAGTATCACAGTACCAATTAGTCAAAATTTGCAACGACGAATGAATACACAAAAGTAGGCAGTTTTGGCGTATATTGGTGAAAGAAGCATGAATTTCTTTGCTATTTTTCGGGGGTGTTAATAATTAAATGGTTCATAAACATGACTGGATCCACAAAACAAGGTTCAGATATACACAGATGAGTTCCGGAAAAGCCCTGAAACAACTTTAGATGAATGGTGGTGGAGAAATTTTAAAAGCGTTGAGAATCAGAAGCCGTAAATATAACCCAGTTGGAATGGTGTGATTAACAAAAGGGACGAGGTACATTGAAGCTACGAGTGCAGTAACCTTCAGGTAAATTATACTATTTTGTTTGAACTTTGATGTTTTCGTGTGTGTTGAATAACTTTATAATTTATTTACTTAAAATGGACAGTAATGAAGTTGTACTAACAACAAATTTTTAATTTTAAGGTGAAATTTTCTTGTTTAAGTCGAAAGGAGTATTTAGTATTTATGTTCTTGATGAAAATTTGGGTATGTCTTTGAGCTCAATTAGACGAACCTGGTTAATTAACGTAAAGGGGTGGTAGATGCTCCCTTTGTACTCAGACTCAGGTCTGCATATATTGCTATAGTAATTAGTAGGCAACCTACAAGGACTTTAATTCTGGATGCACATTAGAATGATAATAAATATAATCTTGAAATTTTCTGATACTGAAATTTATGCTGAATTTTAATTTTGAAATTTTAATGTATTGTGAATATTGATGTAAATAGAATTAACGTTGGTGTTTGTGATAGGAAGGTGTTTGTTTTTTTTATGATTGAGGATGTAAGTTATCTAGAGGAGCAGCCGAGGCGATTAACAGAAGAAAGTCAATGGACCAACACAGTTAAGGTAATGAATAGCTTTTTGTAGGATTCACAGCATTCTTGACGCCCAATCTGTGGGGCTCGATTCAAAAACCGTAGTTCCCGGATTTTGGTGGATACACAGCATTCTTTGGCGCCCAACGTGGGGCTCGAATCTAATACAGGAATACACAGCATTCTTTGGCGACCCAAAAGTGAGGCTCGAGTTCCAAATAAAATTTTTGTGATTTTATTCCAGGAAACTGGCGATCTGAGAGAGAGAGTTTCTGTTTGTGTATTAATTTAAGAGTATTTTAGAGTGTGTGTGAGTGATTAGAACGTATGCAGAGAAAAGAGTGGTTAAGGAGTCAAGGAGTGGAAATTGGAAGTGACGATAGTGCATTGTGTAAGAAAAATTCTAAAATGGAAGAAGCTGGAGGCAGTAGAGATCAATCGAGGACGGAATCAGGGGATCAAGGAAACGAAATGATAATGAGGATGCTTGAAAGAATGAATGAGACGTTAAGCGGGGTTAGAGAGGACTCAAATCGAAAATTTGAGCAAATGAGTGAAGAATCGAATAAGAAATTTGACCAATTAAATCAGGAATTAGGGGATAAAATAGAAAAATCGACGAAAGAATTTACAGAATTTAAAAATAGTCTTACCGTAAAGATGGGGGAAGTTGAAAATAGGGTTGATAGAAATGAGAAAAACATTACAGGTCTTCGACAGGAAATGGGACATTTAAGGTCCGAAGTACGCAGTTTTTGTGAAGAAGAGATTAATATAAAAATGACTGAAGTGACGGACTCATGTAGGGATCAGTTAGGCAGGGTAGAACGCGAAGTTAGTAGTATCAAATACAACATGTCAAATTTAACGGGGGATGGTCCCAGATTTTCTACAGGTGGAGTATCATTGGACCAACACATGAAGTTTTATGGCGATAACAGGGTAAATCCACAAATTTTTATTAATAGTGTAAGAAATCTAGTGGGAAATTTATTTGACGAACAGACTAAACTGAATACGATAAAGGCTTTATTGAAAGACAACGCGGAAGCATGGTACAATTTAGTAGGACAGGACATAGACACTTACACGGACTTTGAAGACAGATTTTAAAGCACTACTGGGTGACCACAGACAAGACCAGGTACGAGACGACTTAATCACAGGGAAATTTAAGGAGAATTTTCAGGAAGTAGGAGCAATATGCTATACGCAAGTATAGCATAGCAAAGCAACTGAACCCACCACTGACGGACCGACAAATTATCAAGTATTTATCACGACACTTCGAGGTAGAAGTAAGACAACACGTAGCACTACAGAACATAGTGGACGACCTCGGGATAATAGGGAAAGACAGATCAACACAGTTAGGTTTGACAATAGACGAGACAACTATGCTAGAAGAGGGAATAGTTACGGATACCAGCGACAGAATTGGGAACAGAGACGACCATACGTTAGAAGTAATAGTTTAGGAAGGGGACCTGCACCGAGACCGGAACCTACCAGAAGGAATAGTTCACCGGACATGAGGGGGACTGCTAATACAGACACGGAACGAGTGGAAACGCCTAGGACATACGCTGAGGTGACGGCTAGACCTGGACAGGATTTTTAGAACGCGACAGACCACTAGATTTCAGTGTAAATGTATATGAACATCCACGTGAATTTTTCAAAATTGAGGAGGAAGTAGAGCCAGAAACTGAGGAAAAATTATGTTTGCCAATTATTAATATAGGAATTTTTGAAAATAATGTAGAAGTATTACTTGATACAGGGGCAGAGGCGAGTTTAATATCGGAGGAATTCGTCAGCAAAATTAGGGATATGGTTTGTGATAGAATTATGCCTATAAAGCGTAGCCATTTAGTAGCTCCAAATAAAAAGAAGTTTGCTGTAGTAAATAGTGTTGTGGTGCTTAGGATAGATATAGGAGGTTTAAGCTGTGAACAGGAGTTTGTAATTGTACCTGGACTGAAGTTTCAGAGCATTTTAGGTGTTGACTGTATGATGAAGTTAGGAGTTTTGATAGATATGGAAAGGAAGGTAGTAAGGATTAAGGATAGGGTAGTGCCATGGAAGGGCAGTTATGAAGTCACAGAGGATGACACAGGGTTGAGTATTAATGTAGTAGAGGTAGAAGATGATGAAGGTAAACAGATCAACACAATAAGATGTCCAGAGGATAGGAGAGTAGAGGTTCAAGCTTTAGTACATGCAGAATTAGTAGGGGTAGAAGCAACAGCAGCATATCGGGAGCAAGTGAAGGCAGAATTAATTAAAGATGCACGAAAAATTAATCAACGGACCAAACCGCAATTCCATTGTCCACCATCCATGGACACACTTTTGACGAGGCTAAATGGCAAGTTTGTTTTTAATAAAGTAGATTTAAGGAATTCATTCTGGCGGATTCCATTACATAAGAATTCTAGAAGGTACATAGGATTTTCCGTAGAGAGAAAAATCGAGAATTTTAAAGTAGTATCGTTTGGTTTGTCGGCAGAAAAGGAAATGATAATGAATAAGAAACAGACAAGTGTAGGGACTGAAGAAGAAGCAATATTTAAGAGTCAGGATAATAGGGATGATAAGTTTATTTTATGTGAGATAATAGGGATGATAAGTATAGATATAAAAGGAGGAGAAATAGGGATGAAGAGTATTAGGATGGTAAGAAGAAAGACGTGGAGGGTCAAGAAGAGAGTTAGATTTAAATAACTGGATGAACAAAGGATAGAGATAGGTGAATTTTAGTATAGATATAGAATCAAGAGTAGAAGTAGGTGTTTATAGAAAATAAAGCTAAGTATAGGATAAATATGGGAAATAATTAGAGATAGGTTTAGGATGAGAATAAAGAGTAAATGTAGGAAGAAAATAAGATAGGTTAAGTATAGATATTTCATATAAGATTAGGTGAGAGTTAGGAATAGGATAGGTATATAGGATTAGGTAGGGGGAAGTGAAGTATAGGGAAGATTAGTTAAAAGTTAGAAATAGGATAGGTATATAGGATGTATATAGGATTAGATGGATAAGTAGGATGAAGTTAGGGATAATTTCAGTTTATAAAATTAGGTGAGAGTTAGGAATAGGATAGGGATATAGGATAGGTGTAAATATTTTTTTTGGATTGGATAAGGTAGGTAAGTTAGATAGATAAGGGTAGAGAGAGATAGGCAATTTTTTTTTAAATTTTGTTTGCGGTTTAAATATTTTATATTTGAATTCAAATAAGTGGGATTATTTGTATTCAAATAGGGGGAAAATACTCATATTTAGACCAGGGTAGAAAATTAAATAATCACATCAAATAATTTTAATCACCGTGTAGAAGCTTTGGGAAAAGGTACGCGTTATTAAAAAACCGTGAAGCATAAAAATTCATTCGTTTCATTAAACATAAGAGATTTAAATCATCTACAAGACGCTTGCTATAAAAAAGGAAGCAGTATTAAAAAGCTCTACATGTAATTTAATTATTCCTAGTAAAGAAACAAAGAGAAATTACGTGCAAAATTTATATTAATTAACTCTATTTTAAGTAACCGGTATTAAACAAAATGTACTGATAATAATTGAATATTTAATTAGGATTCACTAAAAATTAAAGGGTATTAATTTTAATTGAAGTTAATTGAACCATTAGTAACATATAATATCTATAAAAACTTGAAAAAACCCAATAAAATGCAAATCGTAGAGGGGTTGTTTGGAAGTATTATGTTTAAACACCTGCGTATTTTTAAAAAGCTCATTCTGCGTAAATTTTGCAGATAATTAATGGTTACAGAGAATGTTGGAGAAACCGTCGCATAATAGTTACGAGAAATGCTAAAGGTGGGTTATTTCACAGTCCACATGGACTGAAATAATCGATAATAAAGAATATCAATTTGCACCAATAAGAACAGGGTAGATAGAGACAGATAATATGCGCAAGACCGAGACACATATAGTAAAAGGCGTGAGTGGAGCAACGTCATTGGGTTGCGATTGGGTGAAAATAAAGGCAAAATTGAGAGGTAAAATAACATTTCTGTATAAAATTCAATTAGTTATTTCCAGAAGTTGCGAGCCGTGTCGAAATTTCTGAGATGTAACTGGTGCGAGTGCAAATTTCGTAAAAATCGCATGCCGGGCTGCGGAATGGGAACCTAGCATGCGAAATTCTTTAGAATTGTCCGTTTTGGGGAACAGACCGACAGACAGGCTAACCGCTATATATACTCAGGTTAATATGAACAAGCTCTCTTAGATCTTCGACTTGATTCAATGCGTTAAACAGTGCTTTTTAGTTTTCCGGTTTTGATTAAATAATTTAAACAGTTTGCTCGTATATTTTGGTGATTTAAAAAACAGTTTGTTCTTTACGTGCTACAATGAATGTACTTTAGTGCACTTAGAAAAGAAGATACAAGGTAATAAAGTTTAGTATCACAGTACCAATTAGTCAAAATTTGCAACGACGAATGAATACACAAAAGTAGGCAGTTTTGGCGTATATTGGTGAAAGAAGCATGAATTTCTTTGCTATTTTTCGGGGGTGTTAATAATTAAATGGTTCATAAACATGACTGGATCCACAAAACAAGGTTCAGATATACACAGATGAGTTCCGGAAAAGCCCTGAAACAACTTTAGATGAATGGTGGTGGAGAAATTTTAAAAGCGTTGAGAATCAGAAGCCGTAAATATAACCCAGTTGGAATGGTGTGATTAACAAAAGGGACGAGGTACATTGAAGCTACGAGTGCAGTAACCTTCAGGTAAATTATACTATTTTGTTTGAAGTTTGATGTTTTCGTGTGTGTTGAATAACTTTATAATTTATTTACATAAAATGGACAGTAATGAAGTTGTACTAACAACAAATTTTTAATTTTAAGGTGAAATTTTCTTGTTTAAGTCGAAAGGAGTATTTAGTATTTATGTTCTTGATGAAAATTTGGGTATGTCTTTGAGCTCAATTAGACGAACCTGGTTAATTAACGTAAAGGGGTGGTAGATGCTCCCTTTGTACTCAGACTCAGGTCTGCATATATTGTTATAGTAATTAGTAGGCATCCTACAAGGACTTTAATTCTGGATGCACATTAGAATGATAATAAATATAATCTTGAAATTTTCTGATACTGAAATTTATGCTGAATTTTAATTTTGAAATTTTAATGTATTGTGAATATTGATGTAAATAGAATTAACGTTGGTGTTTGTGATAGGAAGGTGTTTGTTTTTTTTATGATTGAGGATGTAAGTTATCTAGAGGAGCAGCCGAGGCGATTAACAGAAGAAAGTCAATGGACCAACACAGTTAAGGTAATGAATAGCTTTTTGTAGGATTCACAGCATTCTTGACGCCCAATCTGTGGGGCTCGATTCGAAAACCGTAGTTCCCGGATTTTGGTAGATACACAGCAATATATATATATATATATATATATATATATATTGCTGTGATAAGGGGTTGTTTAAGGGTGTATTTTATAGCAAATGTCGTGCAGGAATTAGAAATCATAATAGGAAGCAGAAAACTGCATTTATTTAATAGAAAATTGAGTAATTGACATAGTTTGTAAATAGTAAGCAGTCAACACCCTGTATATAGAGTATAAGTAGTTTTAAGCGACGCAAATAGACACATCTTAGAACAAGAGGACGCATAGTTAGCATAGAAATAAATAATACATGCATTAAGTAGATAACGAATATTTAACACCCTGTAGATAGAGTTTTAATTAATTTAGGTAATGCAAATAACGATATTTTTCAGTGGAAGCACGCGAATTTAGGAGTAAACATAATAGAAGTAATTAAACACGCATTCAAAAGAATTCAAATCAGTTATGATAATACGGAGATAAGAAATAAAGCTTCAAGAAGCATAGTGTAAATGCGTACAAACAATTAACCATTTTGATAAATAAAGGTGATTAAAAGTTGTGTAAATAAACAAGCAGATATGAAAATTGAAAGTCGAATTGCATCAGTTGTTTGTGTATAATATGGAAAAGCGATAATATTTCTCAAAACACCGCATGTCTGATAACGAAGCAGCTGAAAGCAAATAACAATTATTTGAGAGGACGAGAATGTTACATCAGAAACTACTTTAAATGCAAATACTTGTTTGGTTAAAATTAGCGACGGGCTTGTAAGTCATGCCCACAGACGGAGCAGGAGATCAATCATATATTAACAGCGACAGTGATAACGAACTCAGTTCTCAACTCAACAAAGGCCAAGGTGCGACGCGGAAAAATAATTTAAAAGTGAAAATTGTTTAAGTGCGACGAGGATGAAAAATACTATTGCCGATTAAACGTAAGTAGATTTTGGGGAATTTATTTAAACTAAAACATAATAATAATAGGGCTCTGAGTCCGGTGAGAATAAATTACAAGTCTAAGTTGGAGGTGGATGAAAATATTCTGAATCCGCGGAGGATAGAAGGTATCTGAATTGATGAGAATAAATTCTGAGTCTGGTGAGAAGAAGTGATAAGTTTAAAGGAGACGACAATAATTTGGGGTGCATAAGTCTAAGTTTAATAATGGTAGTCCAGAGGGTGATGACAATAATTTAAATGCAATGGTCCAAGCGTGAAGATAGATAATATTTCAAATGGGTATATAATAATTCTGAATTGGGAGAGAATAATTTTGATCCAAATGGATGGTATAATGCATGGAAAATATTAGTTGATAATGGATGCGTCGGTTGCAAAAAGGAAATAACGAAGAAAACATACCAGGTTAGATTTTTAGTTTTAAGACATTATTTTTCTATTTGAATTTAAATATTGGATGTTGGGTTTGCTTACTTAACATAAATTAATGTGACGAAGTCAATAAAACAACGGACTTGCATACGTATAGAGTGCGTTATATGATAAAGCGGTTTTGAACGTTCCAGGCTTCTTTTTATAAAACCAATAGGATTTTTGGTGACTTTAGATTGATTAAAAAAGGATATGATTTTTGAGATAAATAAGATTTACAACGTTAATTGATTGAAAAGTGTATTTTAAATAATTTACAAAACCTGTACATAATATTTGTTTTCGTTAGATGGAATTGAATTAACTTCATTTTATAATTCAAGATAAAAGCTAGTCGAGTCAAAAGATAAAACTTATGGGAAAGTAATTTGATAAGTTAATCATAGAGGAGGAGTCAAGCAGAATACGCCATAGATATCAAAGAAGGCGTTATCACATCAAAGTTTTGTTATTGGTCGACACAAGGTCGGTTCAAGATAAAATCCTGTTAGTTCCTGTAGGGAGTTCATAGCATAAATATTTGACGGCCCAACGTCGGGGCACGATAATTCCTATTTTATTCATAGCAATATATATATATATATATATATATATATAAATATATATAAAAGAATTGAACACGCAACAAAAATTTTAATTCTAAATTATATAAGTTCTGCTTTTTCACATCTTCTATTAAGCAAGCATCCATTGCAATCTTATATTTGCCATGACAGTTATACCAAACATCATAGCAATGTGTATATATATATATATATATATATATATATATATATATATTGATAAATACTACCATATTACAGTGAATAAGATGAAATAATACCTTAGACTTTTATGCAAAGTCCAAATGATCATTTCAAATCGAGCTAGTAATTGAAAGATGAGAAATATAAGGTCTTAGACAGGACTTGAACCTGCATCTTGGTTTTGCCGGAACCATGCGTTTACCAATTACGCCACCGAGACCGATGACGACAATTGGGAAATTTACAAATTTAAATCGTGTATACATATTTTCCATCTTTCAATTACTAGCTCGATTTGAAATGATTATATATATATATATATATAATATATATATATATATATATATATATATATACACACATATATATACAGAGTGAGTTTTTAGTGTGGCAATGGTCGATAACTCCGTTATTATAAAAGCAACGTGAACCAAATTTGGAGGCATATTGGGCATGCCTAAAGTGCACATATTAAAAATATTTGGAAGCATACAGGGTGTTTCATAATTTCAGGACATATTAAACTTAATATTTTTTTAAATAGAACACCCTATATATGATTACACTTTTGAAAAGCCCATAAAAAAAGAGTCAATTTGATAACCAAGTTTTATCTGCCTATTCCTTTTAGTTTTTGAGATATTCAACTGTTTTTAAAAACATGACCCTGATTAGATACATTGCCACTGCACTAATACACAACTTATGTTAATTTTCAAGATGCAGAAAATTTTACTATATACCATAGTATATTTGTAAATATCACTCTTTTGAAATTTCTTCACAGTATACAGGGTGTGTCAGGTTTAGCAAAATGTAATTTTTAAAACTTTTTTTAAATGATACCCTACCAATTTTATTGCCACAATGATGGTTCGTTAAGTGTTCTTTCATTTTTGTTAAGCATTCTCTATACCTAAATCCATTACTTTCTGAGATATTTTTGATTTTCTTCAAATTTTACGAATGTTTTTAATTTACATAACTAAAAATAACTTACTATTGGAGAATATTATAAAACAATTAATACATTTTGATTAACAATTAACTACACTTATCCAATAACAATTTTCACTAAAGATATAACAACCTACAAGAATATGCTATCAACAAAATTCTGCCAGGTCATCAATATGCATTATATAGAAGATGTTCAGGCAGGAAATCAGACAGGCTTTGAAAAAATAACAATTACAATTAAAATGTCATTTAGGTTTATTAATTGTCATTTAACACATTATTAGTTCTGTTTTAAATGTGATCTTTGAAGGAGTTTTCAAAATGGATTTTTCCGTGGAAGAACAAACAGATATGGTTTGGGTATTGGAAGAAAGTTTAAGAAATTGCCTACTTGCATCAAGAATATACCAAGAGAGATATCCTGCTTGTTCTTCCACGGAAAAATTCATTTTGAAAATTCTTTCAAAGATCACATTTAAAACAGAACTGATAATGTGTTAAATGACAACACACTACAATTAATAAACCTTCTGATATTTTCAGTTTATTTTCTTTGCATCTCTGAATAGAGAAGTGTACAAACCTCCGTACACTATGCACATTTGTGCACCTACGATGCACAAACGACTGGCTATAAACAATCCGGAATTTCTTTGGTGGGGGGGGGGGCTCCGCTTCTACAGCCCCTCCACTTTATTTTCTTTGTATCTCCGTATAAAGATGTGCACCACACGTTCGTATGCTGTGCACATTTGTACACCTACGATGAACAAACGATTGGCTGCCGTTTCTACAGCCTCTCCACTTTATTTGCTTTGCATCTCTGTACAGAAATGTGCACAAATTTTCGTATACCGTGCACTTTTGTGCACCTACGATGCACAAACGTTTGACTATAAGAACATCCGAAATTTCTTCGGTGAGGGGAGGCTGCCGTTTCTACAGCCCCCCACTTTTGTTTTCTTCGTATCTTTGTATAGAGAGGTGCACAAACGTTCGATCACTGTGCACATTTGTGCACCTACAATGCACGAACGAATGACGTAGAAAAAAGTACAAATTTCGATTGTGGGGGGCAGTGGAAAGTGATTGTGTGCGCTGCCATACATTAACCTAACTTTCAATTGTATTCGGCATTTTTGTCAATATATTTGACAGTGTTCTCAACTTTTATGCAAAGCCTAAAAGATCATATCAAATCGAGCTAGTAATTGAAAAAAGAAATTATAAGGTCTCGGATAGGATCCGAACTCGAATAAGGTACTATGGGGAAATTTCTCGATCTCTTAGGATGTCCGACTGATGGAGGTTTTCTATGCATTATATCGTGTTTTGCGTTACAAAAACACTTTGAGAATTTTAGACTGTGTATAACTCTAAAAATAATCATGAAATATAAAACAATTGTTTAAAAAATTTTTATAAATAATGACTCGTTAGAAATCAGTTACGTACTGTTTTAAAGGTATAAGTATTCACCTGACACTTCTACGATTACCGCTGCCATCATTCCACATTAACTCTGAAACAAAATAAATCACTATTAAAACAGACTTCTTACACGTAATTTAAAAAATATCAAACAGTAAATAATACATAAAAATATAATATATTTACACTTTAACAGCAGTGTTCGGTTATCTGGCAATTATCGATTATTGTTCCTATGAATCTAAGATTTCGACCACTACGCAGGGGGGATTTTGAACAATAAGCGACAGCATTTTACGTAGCCAGAGGCGATTACTTTGTTCAAGAATAAAAATAATAATAAGTGAACTACAATAACACTAAAGTTAATCATTTATATAGTGCACTTATACCACCATCGGGTGCATGAACGATACATATGCAACTGTAGGTGTTTTTTTATATCAAAACTGCATATAGGATCACATTTCAATATGACGGGATTTTAAGTTTTACTTATTTTTCCTGTCAGACTTTTTGATGAGTTAACGAAATTAGCATTCCAGCTGAGAGACAGGCATACATTCATTACTAAACGTTCGAAGTGCTTGTCTCACTAAAGTAATCTTATTAAGCTATTTGCTGCTATGCTGTTTTGATTCACTTATTGCAAGTGATTTTTTCTATATAATAAATTGCTTGCATTCTACAGAAACAAAATTTACACCAATATTTTTTATATTGTTCCTTAAATGATGCGATCAATTAAATAAGCGCTTTATAAGTCCCAAACAGCCAGCAATGTTTTAAAAAACTAAAGACTAATTAACTTAAATTATAATTTTCAAAATCTACTTTGAGTACTAAGCACTAACTTTTGACAAATAAAAATCAGGGTCGAAAATCCCAAGCTTTATCACTGTTAAAATCGGAGTAACCAAAAATTAACACTGATTGCCAAATTTATGGTACTAACTAACTAAAAGTTAGATCTAAAACTCTTTTTTACAGGACAAAGTAGCCGCACTAAATTTACGCATGTACGAGAGATTGAAATCGAAATAATTTAAAAATAAAAGGAGCGCTAATTCTAAAATTTGGAAAATTAATCAGCGCTTTTTAATATCTACATTTCACCATACCGCTCACTCTCACAGCATAAACTTGTGAAATTAACTTCACATGTTACCGGAAATTAAATCTGAAACCATAAAAAACACTTTTGATTTATAACTACAAACTTACGGTTCCAGTTATTATAAATTAAACACTAGACTTTGGAATATTATTTAATCTCATGTCGCAATGTAACACAACCAATTCTCGTATGAACTGGGAACCAAAATCAGAGTAACTCGAATTCAAAATTTACCATAATAATTTTATTAGACCCATAGTCAACAGTGGAGAAACTAACTCACATACACGCAGATATAAAATTAGAATAATTCAACGAACTTCAATTACATGGTTTAAGACGTTCATTAACACTTGAGACTTCTAAATTATGACCTGACGGGAAAAAACTCTCGAGTTCTAACATCGCTTCGCAATAACATGTAAACAGCATGAGATATATATTTGTCACATTTGGAGGGCTATTTCTTACCAGTTAGCATCGATTGTTGTTAAAATTTTAATGTACTTTTTATGTGGTGTTTGTATGCGAAATAAACAACCTGATACTGTTTTCGAAATTTTAGAACCAAAATAGATTGCATTAAAATATAACAAAATAGGGTAGCAAGTGGTAATTAAATTATTGTGATTTTCAATTTCCATTTCGAATGGACCTGCACCTTGTCGAAGTTCTACATTACTAAAACAGGTGAAATGGCTGACGTGTCAAATGAGCTAAAGAGCCAAACTACAGGTCCAACCAAAGTAGTAGGGTCGTTGTGAGGAACCAGACTAAGACAAGTACCCGAAAGAGGGCAGCGGCTCTTTCGGTACTTACATTGGCAGAGACTATAGGGATTGGTATGGCAGTCTGACACGCTACCGCGATGTAGAAAGCAACGGGAAACCACCACATTACCTCCCAAGTACACAGTGTACTTAAATTATAATAAAATGATGGCATTCTCTGGGGTAAAAGATTCCGGAGTTAAAATAGTCCCCCATTTGGATCTCCGGGAGGAGACTACTTCGGAGGATGCGGTCGGAAAGTTCAGAATAAGCGTCGGGAACATTTTGCGAGTCGGAGCGTGGTATGTTAGAAGCATGAAGCAAGTAGGTAAGCTAGAGAACCTAAAAATCGAAATGAATAGGTTAGCACTAGATACAGTAGGGATCAGCGAAGTTCGATGGCCTGAGGCAGGGGATTTTTGGAGTGGAGACTTCAGGGTAATTCATACAGGAGCAGAGGACGAAAATTTGAGTGTGGGGATAGTTATGCGGAAAAAGATAGAAACTGTGTAGAAAATTACTTACAAAAGAATGAAAGAGTACTCATGGTTAGAATCTAAACCGATAACACAGTAATAATACTAGTATACATGCCCACCTCTAGCTACAGTGACGAATAGGTAGAAGCGATCTACAAAGATATCGAAGACATATTAAGATACGTAAAAGGACATGAAAATTTAATAATTACGGGGGATTTTAATGCAACGGTAGATGAGGGTAAAGGAAGAGCAGTAGTACGTTTATTTGGTTTAGGCACGAGAAACGACACGGGAAATAGGCTGGTAGAATTTTGACAATTTAATCATCACAAACACATTATTTTAACATCATGCTCATTCATTCATTTTGTTTTCGACCTTACTTAAGGTCGGTTTGACGCAGCTCTAACTTCTTTTCTATTCTATGCTAATCTAAAAAGCTCTATATACCCTTCACAACCTAAATTTCTAATAATTTGACTAATATAGTTTGGTCTAAGTCTTCCTATATTCTTCTATCTTTTTCCTATCCAGCTGGCTCTACATAAATATTAGCAACCTGATGGTTGTTAAAGAACTCTAACATGTTTACATGATTACCATTTATAAGGAAATGAAATATAACCTGGTTATCCGCTTCAAAAAAAGAAAAGTGTTAAATTATATGTTATGGTAAGGCTTAAGCAACGAAACGCTACCAACATGCCAGACCGCTAACTAATTGTGAGTTATGTCCTGGTGACATTTAGTTAACTGATTTATATTTTTTTTTGTTTTGTTTTCGAACTTACTTAAAGTCGGTTTGACGCAGCTCTAAATTCTTTTCTATTCTGAGCTAGTCTAAAAAGGTCTACATACCCTTCACAACCTAAATCTCTAATAATTTGACTAATATAGCTTTGTCTAGGCCTTCCTACTCTATTTTTATTTGGTAGTCTATAATCTAAGACTTTACTAAATAGTCCCTCATGTCTTAACTGGTGCCCTATCATTCTATCTCTCCTGACCTTCAATTGTTTCCACATACAGGGATCCTCATCTATCCTTCTATAAACTTCCTCGTTTGTTACTCTATCTGTCCAACTAATCTTTAACATTCTCCTATAACACCAAGTTTCAAAAGCTTCTATCTTTTTCTTATCTACTTCTTTAATTGTCCAAGTCCCACTACCGTATAGTAGAACGCTCCATACGTACGACTTTAAGAAACTTTTCTATTATCTAAACTAATACTATTAGCTATTAGTAAGTTTTCTTTTAAAAACATTTTTCTAGCTTGAGCTATTCTAGCTACTATATCCCTTCTGCTATGTCCATCCTTTGTAATTATACTACCTAAATAGCAAAATTCATCTACCTCTTCTAACTCGGTATTACCTATTTTTAATTTTGGTTTAGAACTAGGCTGTAACTCACTTGTCATTATCTTTGTCTTTACTGAGTTAATTCTCATACTATAGTTACTCCGTAGTATCTCATCTAAAATATCTAAAAACTCTCTTAACTCTTTCCTAGACTCTGCTATAATGGCTATATCATCTGCAAAACGTAACATGTCTATTTTCTGTCCCTGTACACTAATACCTATCTCTTTTCTCTCTCTAGCTAAGTTTAAAGCTTCCTCAATATAAACATTAAAAATCAAGGGAGACAGACAGACAGACCCTGTCTAACACCATTTCTAATCTTAGCTTCCTTTTCTATTTCATCAAATCTAATTACTACGCTTTGGTTTTTATATAGACTGTAAATAATTTTTCTATCTCTATGAGAGATTCCTATTTTTTGCAAAACCCTGAACATAACAATCCAATTAACCCTATCAAATGCTTTTTCTAAATCTACAAACGCGAAATGAGTCTTTATTTTTTTGTAACCTTTTTTCGATAATTAGCCTAATCATTAGTATCGGTTCTCTAGTCCCTCTGTCTTTACGAAAACCATATTGGTCTTCACCTAAATAATTCTCAGTCAAAGCTTCTACTCTATTTTTAATTATTATTGTTAGTACAGTATTGCCCGAAATAAACAGTACTGAAATTGTAATTGTTTTGTATATTTAAAAAATACATATTATTGACACTTTATTATATGTTCTAAATGTGCACCTCCTCGTTCGAGACAGACTTCATAACGATGTTCTAAGTTTCTGGTCATGTTATTGAATAAGGGTTGTCTCAGGGCTGCGAAGAAGACTCTAACGGCATCCTTTAATTCATCGATGGTTTGTGGTGCCCGTTTGAAAACGGCATTTTTAGCCATGCCCCAAATGTATGCGTCTGGAGGTGTGAGGTCTGGAGAATGCGAAGGATAAGGGAAGTCAGTAAATCGTGATATGAATTTGCTTGGAAAATGTTCTTGAAGAAATTGACGAATTGCGGCAGCAGTATGGCAAGTTGCCCCGTCCTGCTGAAAAAATTGGTTTCGAAATGCCAAGTTACGTGCACGACAGAATTGACGTAGATCAGGGATAAATCGTGTTAAAATTTGTCTGTACCTCTGTTGATTAAGTGTGACTTGCCTACCATTCTCTTCGATAAAGTACGGACCAATGATTCCGTGTCCGGAAACAGCACACCAGACACTCACTTTTTCACTATGTAAAGGAACCTCTTGAACCTCATCGGGTCTGGCAAAGCCCAGAAATCGATTTGTGCGACGATTCACATAGCCTGACAAGTGAAAATGTGCTTCGTCTGAAAACCAAACATTTTTCAAAAATTCAGGATTTTCATACTGCAACGCGAGAATTCTGGCGCAATATTCCACTCTACTGCGATAATCCCGAGGATGTAGTTGTTGATGTACCTGAATCACATACGAAAATGTACCCAGCTCCTTCAGGATTCTTTGAAAGGAAGTTCTTTTTAAATCAAGTTGTAACGCTGTCCTTGCCTGGCTGACTTTCGGATTTTCTAAGATTTGCTCAAAAACACGTTCATGGTTATTGTTGTTGTTAACTGTCCTGGGACGCCCCGAGTTTCCTTTTCGTTGGCACAATACACTACCTGTATTTCTAAACTTTTCAATAACCTTCAAAATTACAGCATTACTTGGAGAACGTTTATTAAACCTTTGTGTGAATTGATCAGGCACGTATAGCAAACTTGCACCATTATGTCGGCCGATTCCGTATGAACGAAAATAATGCTCTACCAGAAACACTTTCTCCTCTGTACTTAACACCATTTTTAACAATTAGGCCCTACTAATTACTTGTTTGAGGTTTACTTGACAGGTCTATACTAGCTAACTTGAGTGTGACAGCGCACGCATAAAAACACCGCCAACTTAGTTTCAGTACTGTTTATTTCGGGCAATACTGTATTTTGAAAGCATGAGAAGTTAAACTAATCGTTCTAAAATTCTCACACCTATCAGCTCCTGACTTTTTTGAGATTGGGATAATAATATTTTTTTCGAAATCTATTGGAACCTCACCTGTGTCATATATTACTTTTACTATTTCATATAATCTGTCTAAAGTTTTCTGACTTGCATATTTTATTAATTCTGCGGGAATATCGTCTATCCCTGGCGCTTTATTTAGTTTAAGATCCCTAACAGCTCTATCAAATTCCTCTCTTAATATTGAGAACCCTATTTCTACATCCTCTTCTTGGTCGTTCTCTAACTCATCCATATCGTCTCCCTTATATAAAACTTCTAAATATCTTTTCCATCTATCTGCTACCTCAACTTTATGTATTAGAAGCTCATTATTCTCGTCTCTAATACCATTATATTTTTTCCTATCTTCCCCAAAAAACTTTTTAACTGCCCTGTAAGCCCTGTCTGTCTTACCTACTCTCAAATCATCTTGTATTCCTTACAATTCTCCTCCATCCATTTATTTCTAGCTTTTCTACACTCATGTACTATCTTATTTCTAACTGTATTATATTTTGCTTACTTTCACTATCCACTTCTCTGAATGGTTTAAGCTTTCTTCTATTCTCAATTAAATCTAATATATCCTTTGTTACCCACGGTTTTCTCGCTTCTATTTTTTTCTTACCTATAGTCTGTGTTGCTGTATCATGTACAGTCAGTTTTATTTCTTTCCATCTATTTTCTACGTTCCCTCCTACAGCTATCTCTTTGCTCTTAATATCTAATACTTGTTCATACTCCTCTTTTACCCTACTATCATTAAGCTTACCTAGATCCCATCCCTCTCTTTTAATCTTTCTCAATTTTTTGAATTTTAGTTTACACTTCATTTTAACTAAGTTATGATCGCTATCTATGTCAGCCCCTGGATAACTACGACAGTTTTTAACTTGATTTCTAAATCTTTGTTTAACTAAAATATAATCTATTTGGTATCTAGCCCTATCACCTGGCGCTTTCCAGGTATATCTTCATCATGCTAGAAGACGATATACGTGGAAGATGCCAGGAGATAGGAAGATATCAAATAGATTACATTTTTGTTAGGCAACGGTTTAGGAATCAAGTAAAAGACTGTGGAAGCTACCCAGAAACAGATATAGACACTGACCACAACATCGTAATTATGAAGGCCGCACTTAAACTTAAAAGTTTGAAAAAACGAAACAGAAAAAGGCACTTTGACTTAGAGAAACTAAAAGACAAAGATATTCAAGAAAGATTCGAAAAAAAATCAATTGAATTGCTGAAAGATAACGGAAAAATATCCGATACTAAGAAAGTAGAAACAGAACGGAATAACATTATATCCAGCCTAGACATGGCGGTCAGAGATATTCTGGGGTATACACAAAAAGAAAATAAGAAACCATGGATAACAAAGGATATCCTGAATTTAATAGAAGAAAGACGAAGATACAAAAATAAATCAGACGAAACAGGAAAACAAAGATACAAAGCTATAAAATGGGAAATTATTTGCAAATGCAGAAAAGCTAAAGAGCAATGGATTGATGAAAAGTGCAAAGAGATACAAACTAAGATGTAAGTAGAAAAGACAGATGAAGCATGCAAACTAATTAGAATGAATTTTAGGGATATAAAACCGTATAGTAAAAATATAAGGGACGCGGAAGGAAACGCCATTATAGAAAATGTAGAGAAAGTGGGTAGATGGCAAAAATATATAGGGAATTTATATGCAGGAGAGGAACTAACTGCATTAGAACAGGAATCAGACATTGAAAATGATGACTTGGGATATCCTATACTTAGAGATAAGATTGAATTAGCATTCAAGGGTCTGAAAAATGGTAATGCAGCGGGTACAAATAAGGTGCAAGCAGAAACTCTAAAAGTCGCTAGACAAGCAGTACCAGAACGCCTCTTCCAACTTGTAAATTATGTGTATGAGACAGGCGAGATACCCAAAGATTTCAAACGTAACATCATAGTACCTTGTAGCATACTAAATTCCTCAAAAGGTAAATAGTATGTCTGCTCTACCTTATAGGCGGCAAAGCCTCGATAGATTACGAGGAGTTCCTGTTTGACGGTTAAGCCCAGGGTAAAAAGGATGTTAAATGGATTTGAGAGAAAAAGGTCGCTCTAAAGAGATCTTCCAGCCAGCTAAGCTTTTTCAACTTAGGGCAGAGCTATGAGCTAGGGTCGTAGGATGGTATACGATAAAAAGAAAGAAATTTTATTGGACGCCACCGTATCTTAATGAATGTTATAATACGAAACTATCCGAAGATCAGATACGGAAATCTTCAAAAGAAAAAAAACTTAAGATGAGCAACGTATAAAAAAAATACTTACTTTTGACTCTGCTATCTGGAATGGGAACGACGATCTCGTACTATCTGAAAATTTAACCACATCTAAACATTTTTAGACTAGGGCTACATTCGAACCTAGTCACTTTATCACAAAAAAATAGATTATAAATAGATCAACTAGTCAAAATTATACTTAAAAAGAAACTTTTAAATTCAACACCAATAATATCTTTCTTCAATACCAAAATTTCATGTGTGATTGTTTGCTTCTATAGGACAATTACTGCTGACTTCAAAAAAAGAAAGCTTTACGACAACTTATTATTGTTTCTATTAATTTATATAGAATGCTGTGAAACCTTTTGAATTACCTGGTCCGTCGTCTTTCTTCTGTTAATCGCCTCGGCTGCTCCTCTAGATAACTTACATCCTCAATCATAAAAGAAACAAACACATTCCTACCAAAAACATCAACGTTAACTCTATTTACATCAATATTCAGAATACATTAAAATTTAAAAATTAAAACTCAGCATAAATTTCAGTTTTAAAAAGAATTTCAAGATTAATTTTAGTATCATTTTACTGTGCATCCAAAATTAAAGTCCTTGTTGGATGCCTACTAATTAATATAACAATATAAGCAGACCGGAGTCTGAGTATAAAGGAGCATCTACCACCCTTTACGTTAATTAACCAGGTTCGTCTAATTGAGCTCAAAGACATACCCAAATTTTCATCATATTCCTGAACATCAAAACAAAATACCCCTTTTACTTAAACAAGCAAATTTCATCTTAAAATTAAACTTTTATGGTTAGAACAATTTCACTAATGTCCATTTAAAGTAAATCAATTATAAAGTCATTCAATACACACAAAATGTCAAACAAAATAGTATAATTTACCTGAAGGTTACTGTCCTCGTAGCTTCAAAGTATCGTTTCTTTAGTTAATCACACCATTCAACAGGATTATATTTACGGCTTCTGATTCTCTACGCTTTTAAAATTTTCTCCATCACCATCCATTCAAAGTCGTTTCTGGGCCTTTCCGGAACTCATCTGTGCTTATCTGACCCTTGTTTCATGGATCCAGACACGTATTTGAACCATTTAATTATTAACACCCCCGAAAAATAGCAAAGAAATTCCTGCTTCTGTCACCAATATACGCCAAAACTGCCTACTTTTGTGTATACATTCGTCGTTGTAAATTTTGCTAATTGATACAGTGAAACTAAATTTTATTACCTCGTATCTAAGTGCACTGAAGTACATTCATGTTAGCACGTAAATAACAAGCTATTTTGAATCACTAAAATATACTAGCAAACTTTAAATTATTTAATCAAACTAAAATGCACGGTTTAACATTTTCAATCAAGTCGCGTATGTACGAGCTTTTAACGCATCGAATCGTCAAAAGTCTTAAGAGAGCTTGTTTATCTTCATCTCGGTATATATAGCAAAAAGCCTGTCTGTCGGTCGGTTCCCCAAAACGGGTAATTCTAAAGAATTCCTCATTCTATGTTCCCAGTCTGTTGCTCGCACGTCGATTTTTACGAATTTTCACTCGTCCCATTCAAATCTCAGAAAATTTCCACACGGCACGCAAGCATGTCCGAGAAAAACCAATTGATTTTGTACAGAAATTGTTGTTCTACCTCTGATATTTGCATCCTATTTTTAACCAATTGTGACCCCCGTGACGTTGCTTAAATCCCGCCTTCTACAATATGTGTCTTTGCTTGACGCATTTTCTCTTTCCTTCTCTACCGTGTTCTTATTGGTGCAACTTGATATTCTTTATTATCGATTATTTTAGTCCACATGGAGTGTGAAATAACCAGCTTTAGCAATTCTCGTAACTATTATGCGACGTTTTCCCCAAGATTCTTTGAAACATTAATTATCTGCAAACTTTACGCCGAATGTGACATTTAAACTACGCAGGTGTTCAAAATAATATTACTTCTCAGAGCTTTATTCCGTGGTATTTTAATCTTGGGTTTTTACAAGTTTCTATAGGTATTATATGTTACTAACGGTTTAATTAACTCCAATTAAATTGATTTCTATCCTTTTCATTTTTAGCGAATACAACTTAAATATTAATTGTTATGTGTACACTTTGTTTAATACCGGTTACTCAAAATAGGGTTAATTAATATAAACTTTGCACGTAATTTCCATTTGTTTAGGAATAATTACATTACACGCAGAGCTTTTCAATACTGCTTCTTTTGATATAAAGCGTCTTATAAATAATTTAAATTTCTTATTTTACTGAAACGACCGAGTTTATTTATGCTTCAAGGTTTTAATAAAGCGTATTATCTAATGAACTTCCTTATACACGGTGATTAAAATTATTTGATGTGATTATTTAATTTTCTACCCTGGTCTAAATATGAGTATTTTCCCCCTATTTGAATACAAATAATCCCACTTATTTGACTTCAAATATAAAGCATTTAGACAAAAAAAAATTACAAAAAAAAATTGCCTATCTCTCTCTACCCTTATCTATCTAACTTACCTACTTTGTTTCCAATCAAAAAAAATATTTACACCTATCCTATATCCCTATCCTATTCCTAACTCTCACCTCATTCTATAAACTGAAATTATCCCTAACTTCATCCTACTCATCCATCTAATCCTATATACATCCTATCTACCTATCCTATTCCTAACTTTTAACTAATCTTCACTATACTTCACTTCCCCCTACCTAATCCTATATACCTATCCTACTCTTACTCTATTCCTAACTCTCCACTAATCATATGAAATATCTATACTTAACCTATCTTCTTTTCTTCCTACATTTACTCTTTATTCTCATCCTAAACCTATTTCTAATTATCTCCCATATTTATCCTATACCTAGCTTTATTTTCTATAAACACCTACTTCTACTCTTCTATATACACCTATTCTATCCCTATTCTATTTAAATCTAACTCTCTTCTACACTTATTTCTCCTGTGGTGCTGGTTCTCCGGTATAAGGGAATAGTAGGTTGACGTGAAACCGTCCCCTCTCATTTCCCGTACCTACTTCCCTTAATAAATATGTGCACTCCCCTACTACTTCCCCTATCTCAAAAGGTCCCTCATATGGCAAGTGTAGTTTAGCACATGTCATCCTATCTCTCTTCCCTACTCTCAAGCTTTTTACTACTACCTGGTCTCCCACTTTAAATTTTACCCTCTTTCTAATTCTTGCGTTCATCTTCCTTGTATATTTTTCAGCTCTCTTCCTTAACCTCTCCCTCACATCTACCAAAAGTTGTTGGAATTCATCGTCCCTAGGCACAATTTGCCATGGTCTTTCGGGATACTGTTGCTTGATCAGCATAATGGGACTGATTTCTGTCACGGTACTAGGGGTTTCATTGATAAAAGATTCAACCTTGGACAAATTGTCCTCCCATAAACAATGATTCCTATGTGAAGCTAAACGCAAAAACTTAACCGTCTCTTGAATGTATCGCTCAGCTGGATTCGCTTGAGGATGCCTAATGCTACAAAACACCACTTTAATGTTTTGCCTCTCCCAATAATCTCTAAATCTTTGATTATTAAAATAAGTAGCATTGTCTGCTAATACTCGTTTAAAAGTTCCTACTTCCCTACAAAATTGTTTCAATTTCTTGTTTGTTCCAACTGTGTTACAATCCCGAGTGGGATATAATTTGGTAAATTTCGAAAACACATCAGTCACAATCAGCACATGTTTGTGTCCTTTTGTACTTCGGACTAGATTACTCAAATAATCAATAGCAACTAAGTCCAGGGGATTTTGTACGTGTATACTTTGTACCACATCCTGACTCGTACTATTTTTGTACTTTCCTAAAGTACATAAGTGACAAGTGTTGATGACAGACTTTACTAACCCTAAGTCTTTAGTTGAAAAAAACGTTTCCCTAAAAATTAACCATGTCTTTCGGATTCCTATGTGACCATATCTTAAGTGCAGATCTTTGATAATTAATTTTGCTTGTACCCTATCCACCACATACACTTCCAATTCTTGAATTTTTACACAAAAGCCGTTTATCATATGGAAGTTTTTAAATCCCGGTTCGCTTTCTAACTTCGTTCTAACAATCTGTAGCTCCTCACTCTGCCTCTGGTTCCTCAAGATCTCCTCTTCTCCATATACTGAATCATTTTGTAGTAGACTGTTCATGGCAATCATGATGTCACACGGTCTTTTGTTATCCATGTCCCTGTTTCTACTAAACGCGTCTGCTATAAAATTATTTTCTCCCTTAATATATTTAATCTCAAAGTCAAACTCCTGTAGTAACAACCCCATCGATATACTCGATTGTTAGAAAATCTCGTATTCATCAACGCACACAACGCCGAATGATCCGTTTCGATTACAAAATGTCTTCCTATCAAAAAAAATTTTAACTTCGTAACACCAAACACCACTGCCGCCATCTCCTTTTCACTAATCGTGTAATTTACTTCATGCGGCTTCAGTGTGCGTGAAACAAAAGATATGGGCACCTCTTCCCCCTCTTGTACTTGGTACAATTCTACTGCTAATGCACTATCCGATGCATCCGTCCTCAGTACGAAACCTACATCAAATCTGGGATGCCTCAAAATTAGTTGGTCGTGAAATTGTTCCAACAGTGTTAAATATGCTGCCTCTTGACTTTCCGTCCAACTCCATCGTACTCCCTTCTTCAGAAGTTTAAACAATGGACTCGCTTTTCAGCAAATCCCGGTACAAACTTTTATAAAAGTTAAGGACCCCAAAAGCTCTTAATTTCCTAATGTTATTAGGTCTCGGATATGTCAAAAGTTCGGACAATCTTTCTTTATCGATACACATACCTTAAGTGTTCACCACATACCCCAGAAATTTAACGGTTTTGGAAAAATTCACATTTTCTATATTCAGCCTCAATCCTGCTAATTTAAGCTCTAATAATATCCGTTCTAAATGAGAGTAATGTTGTTCCTCAGTTTCACTAAAATTAAAATATCATCCACATAGTGTATGCAGAATTGCTCATATGCTCCTAAAATTGCTTGCATTGCCTTAATTAATGCTGCACTTGACGTTGACAAACCATACGGTACTACCTTAAAATTATAGATTTTTCCTCTACGGAAAATCCTGTGTACCTTCTAGAATCCTTGTGTAATGGAATCAGCCAGAATGAATTCCTTAAATCTAATCTGCTAAAAACAAACTTGCCACTTAATCTCGTCAAAAGTGTGTCCATGGATGGTGGACAATGGAATTGCGGTTTGGTCCGTTGATTAATTTTTCGTGCATCTAAACATAAACGAATACTGTCATCTTTTTTCTTAACTACTACCAACGGATGTATGAAATGAGTGTTTGATACCTCTATTATGCCATCTTCCAACATTTTATTTAATTCTGCCTTCACCTGCTCCCGATATGCTGCTGGAATAGGATAAACCTTTGCGTTGAACGGTTCTGAATTATCCACTTCCAATCTGTGCTCATAGCCTAACGCTGTGCTTGCTTCTACCCCACTAATTCTGCATGTTTTGTAATAAAGCTTGAACCTCTACTCTCCTATCCTCTGGACATCTTATTGTGTTGATCTGTTTAACCTCATCATCCTCTACCTCTACTACATTAATACTTAACCCCGTGTCATCCTCTGTGACTTCATAACTGCCCTTCCATGGCACTACCCTATCATTAATCCTTATTACCTTCCGTTCCATATCTATCAAAACCCCTAACTTCATCATACAGTCAACACCTAAAATGCTCTGAAACTTCAGTCCAGGTACAATTACAAACTCCTATTCACAGCTTAAACCTCCTATATCTATCCTAAGCACCACAACACTATTCACTACAGCAAACTTCTTTTTATTTGGAGCTACTAAATGGCTACGTTTTATAGGCATAATTCTATCACAAACCTTATCCCTAATTTTGCTGACGAATTCCTCCGATATTAAACTCGCCTCTGCCCCTGTATCAAGTAATACTTCTACATTATTCTCAAAATTTCTAAATTAATAATTGGCAAACATAATTTTCCTCAGTTTCTGGCTCTACTTCCTCCTCAATTTTGAAAAATTCACGTGGATGTTCGTATACATTTACACAGAAATCTAGTGGTCTGTCGCGTTCTAAAATCCTGTCTCATCCTGTTTTCCGTGCTTGGTCCTGGTTGTCCTTCTACAACCTGTGCGTACGTCCTCCTCGTGTTAATATCCGTGTCCCTGTCTCTATTCGGCGTGCTGGTCACAGTCCTGTTTACTTCCGGTAAACTGTTCTGTCGCGTGTAACTAGGTCTTGGCGTCGGTCCCTAGTCGCACTATTACTTCTGTATTCCTGTCCTCGTCGTTCCCAATTCGGTCGAAAATTTCTGTTGTAGTCAGGCCGTCTCGGATAATTCGGTGTCCTGTTGTCAAACCTAACTGTGTTAACGTTTCGTTCTCGTATCTCTCTTGTCCGTCCTACACATACATCGTCATATCTCTGCAAATACTCTAAAATGTCTCCCGTTCTGTGATGTTTTGTAAGGCCACGTGTTGTCTAATTTCCAGTTCAAAATGTCGTGATAGGTACTTAATAATCTGTCTGTCCGTCAATGGTGGATTCAGTTGTTTGGCCACACTGTACTTGCGGATGGCATATTGCTCCCTAGAACCTGCAAACTCTCCCTTAAATTTTCCTGTAATAAGTCGTCCCTAATCTGATCCTGTTTGTGATCACTCCAGTAATGTTGTAAAAATTTGTCTTCAAAGTCCTGATACGTGTCTATGTCCTGTCCTACTAAATTGTACCATGCTTCCGCGTTGTCCTTTAATAAAGCCTTTATCGTATTTAGTTTAGTCTGTTCGTCAAATAAATTTCCCACTAGATTTCTTACACTATTAATAAAAATTTGTGGATTTACCCTGTTATCGCCATAAAACTTCATGTGTTGGTCCAATGATACTCCACCTGTAGCAAATCTGGGACCATCCCCCGTTAAATTTGACATGTTGTATTTAATACTACTAACTTCACGTTCTACCCTGCCTAACTGATCCCTACATGAGTCCGTCACTTCAGTCATTTTACATTAATCTCCTCTTCACAAAAATGCGTACTTCGGACCTTAAATGTCCCATTTCCTGTCGAAGACCTGTAATATCACGCTCATTTTTTCAACCCTATTTTCAACTTCCCCATCTTTACGGTAAGACTATTTTAAATTCTGAAACTTCTTTATTCGTCTTATCTATTTTCTCACTTAGGGTTTCCCTAACTCCTGTTAATGTCTCATTCATTCGGTCAAATTTTCGATTTGAGTCCTCTCTCGCTCTATTCGATTCATCACTCATTTGCTCAAATTTTCGATTTGAGTCCTCTCTAACCCCGCTTAACGTCTCATTCATTCTTTCAAGCATCCTCATTATCATTTCGTTTCCTTGATCCCCTGATTCCGTCCTCGACTGATCTCTACTGCCTCCCGCTTCTTCCATTTTCGAAATTTTCTCACACAATGCACTATCGTCACTTCCAATTTCCACTCCTTGACTCCTTAACCACTCTTTTCTCTGCATACGTTCTAATCACTCACACACACTCTCAAATACTCTTAAATTTATACACACAGAAACTCTCTCTCTCAGATCGCCAGTTTCCTGGAATAAAATAACAAAAAATTTTATTTGGAACTCGAGCCTCACTTTTGGGTCGCCAAGAATGCTGTGATACCCTGTATAAAATCGAGCCTCACGAATTGGGCGCCAAAGAATGCTGTGTTTCCTCTCATATCTGCAGGTACTGGCCCTTTAAAAAAAAACAAAAATTCGAGCCCCACAGTTTGGGCGTCAAGAATGCTGTGAAACCTTTTGAATTACCTGGTCCGTCGTCTTTCTTCTGTTAATCGCCTCGGCTGCTCCTCTAGATAACTTACATCCTCAATCATAAAAGAAACAAACACATTCCTACCAAAAACATCAACGTTAACTCTATTTACATCAATATTCAGAATACATTAAAATTTAAAAATTAAAACTCAGCATAAATTTCAGTTTTAAAAAGAATTTCAAGATTAATTTTAGTATCATTTTACTGTGCATCCAAAATTAAAGTCCTTGTTGGATGCCTACTAATTAATATAACAATATAAGCAGACCGGAGTCTGAGTATAAAGGAGCATCTACCACCCTTTACGTTAATTAACCAGGTTCGTCTAATTGAGCTCAAAGACATACCCAAATTTTCATCATATTCCTGAACATCAAAACAAAATACCCTTTTACTTAAACAAGCAAATTTCATCTTAAAATTAAACTTTTATGGTTAGAACAATTTCACTAATGTCCATTTAAAGTAAATCAATTATAAAGTCATTCAATACACACAAAATGTCAAACAAAATAGTATAATTTACCTGAAGGTTACTGTCCTCGTAGCTTCAAAGTATCGTTTCTTTAGTTAATCACACCATTCAACAGGATTATATTTACGGCTTCTGATTCTCTACGCTTTTAAAATTTTCTCCATCACCATCCATTCAAAGTCGTTTCTGGGCCTTTCCGGAACTCATCTGTGTTTATCTGACCCTTGTTTCATGGATCCAGACACGTATTTGAACCATTTAATTATTAACACCCCCGAAAAATAGCAAAGAAATTCCTGCTTCTGTCACCAATATACGCCAAAACTGCCTACTTTTGTGTATACATTCGTCGTTGTAAATTTTGCTAATTGATACAGTGAAACTAAATTTTATTACCTCGTATCTAAGTGCACTGAAGTACATTCATGTTAGCACGTAAATAACAAGCTATTTTGAATCACTAAAATATACTAGCAAACTTTAAATTATTTAATCAAACTAAAATGCACGGTTTAACATTTTCAATCAAGTCGCGTATGTACGAGCTTTTAACGCATCGAATCGTCAAAAGTCTAAGAGGGCTTGTTTATCTTCATCTCGGTATATATAGCAAAAGCCTGTCTGTCGGTCGGTTCCCCAAAACGGGTAATTCTAAAGAATTCCTCATTCTATGTTCCCAGTCTGTTGCTCGCACGTCGATTTTACGAATTTTCACTCGCCCCATTCAAATCTCAGAAAATTTCCACACGGCACGCAAGCATGTCCGAGAAAACCAATTGATTTTGTACAGAAATTGTTGTTCTACCTCTGATATTTGCATCCTATTTTTAACCAATTGTGACCCCGTGACGTTGCTTAAATCCCGCCTTCTACAATATGTGTCTTTGCTTGACGCATTTTCTCTTTCCTTCTCTACCGTGTTCTTATTGGTGCAACTTGATATTCTTTATTATCGATTATTTTAGTCCACATGGAGTGTGAAATAACCAGCTTTAGCAATTCTCGTAACTATTATGCGACGTTTTCCCAAGATTCTTTGAAACATTAATTATCTGCAAACTTTACGCCGAATGTGACATTTAAACTACGCAGGTGTTCAAAATAATATTACTTCTCAGAGCTTTATTCCGTGGTATTTTAATCTTGGGTTTTACAAGTTTCTATAGGTATTATATGTTACTAACGGTTTAATTAACTCCAATTAAATTGATTTCTATCCTTTTCATTTTAGCGAATACAACTTAAATATTAATTGTTATGTGTACACTTTGTTTAATACCGGTTACTCAAAATAGGGTTAATTAATATAAACTTTGCACGTAATTTCCATTTGTTTAGGAATAATTACATTACACGCAGAGCTTTTCAATACTGCTTCTTTTGATATAAAGCGTCTTATAAATAATTTAAATTTCTTATTTTACTGAAACGACCGAGTTTATTTATGCTTCAAGGTTTTAATAAAGCGTATTATCTAATGAACTTCCTTATACACGGTGATTAAAATTATTTGATGTGATTATTTAATTTTCTACCCTGGTCTAAATATGAGTAATATATATATATATATATATATATATATATATATATATACATTGTTTATATAAAGTTATCTGTACGGAGACTTTCAAAACAGTTTCCTTATTACGATTTAACATTAATCTCTGAATATTCATGGGACATTTTTTGATTGCATACTTTACATTAATTCTCTATAAGAAATATATGATTTTTATTTTTATGTTACAATAAAATCATGATACTTGAATAGGATCCTGTTCAGTTTACAAGAATCAAATTAAATGCTCAAAAATTTTTTTTTGTAGATTATAGAACTATATTTTTAATAGATATCTTTAATGGAATCAAAGGTCAAAAAATACTTATTGTCGGCATTAAGCTGTACTTCAGGTGTACTGTCAAAATATGTTATACGCTATAATTTGGCAAACAATTTTTATCGTATCACATGTTTGGTTATGCAAACATTTTAATATAATTTTGTAATTTCAAAATTATCTTACAGAAATACCTTGAAAATAATGAGGTCATTTATGCATTATTCAAATACTAAATTTTGAACTAAATTTTACGTGTATCAGTTTGAATGATCATCAAACCTTCACAAAAATTTCGAGTATTAACTTTAAATAAACATATTTACAATCTTCGAAAATTATTTGTACATCTTAAATGAATGTTCCTTGAAAAGAATATAGGTATGAAATGGAGGATGACTCACCGCTGGATATCTGCGTTACGGCCGGATTTTTTCATTTTTTTTTAAACATCTGCGTTCTTACTCTTGTAGTTGTGTGCAGCTGACGTAGGTGTCCGGACTTGACCTCCATACTTACCAATCATTTGTGTGGATTTCCACTCTTTTGCCTAGCAACAATTGGAACTGCATCTAAAGCTCAACCAATTTCCAAAAGAATCTAATACGTGTCTTTACTTTACTTCAGTCTCGTACTTGCCATACGGTAAACAATTGTTTAGTATAATACATAATTTCCATTACTTTAATACTTGAAACTTGAAATTAATATTTACAACGTTAAAACTTTGGAAAGTTAAATACTTTGGAACTTTAAAAACTTGGAACGTTAAATACTTGCGCTGAAACGAAACGGGAAAAATGAATTTAAAGGTAAGTTTGTGAATTATTTACCTACCGTAGAAATGTATTTACAACTATCTTAGGTCGATGCTACAACTAAAAATGAATACATGGTATCCGTTGACACCACCTTACTTTCCTCTGGGACGGCATGTTTTAACAAAAAACTTACAGGCCCTTGATAACACTTGTATTCGGATTACATGCTGATATCAAAATGGAGCTTGACCACGAGACAATGTTCATTATTCAAGCATGCGCCGGGAAAGGGAATATTGTATCAAGATACAAACAAATAGAAGAGCACTTAAAGTTTACTTTGACTATTCTAATGTAGATGGGGCACTATGTATGAATTCGTAATATATGGTTTCCATAGAAATTTAATCTTTAATGAATAGGCGTATTGAACAAAAGCGTATATTTAAATAGCAGAAAATCGTATTTGTTACAACCTATACCAAAAAAGAAAGGCGCGAATAGATGTGAAAATTTTCGAGCAATTAGTTTACCAGCACACGTATCAAAAATATTAACTAGAATTGTAAAAAGACGAATGGAAAAACGAGCTGAAGAAATACTAGGAGAAGACCAATTTGGGTTTAGGCGAAACAAGGGAATACGGGAGGCTATTTTAGCTTTGAGAGTGATAATGGAGAAAACAACAGAAAAAGGGGAAAGAGTGTATATAGGGTTTGTAGATCTGGAAAAAGCATTCGACAACGAACAATGGAAAAAATGTTCGAAATGCTCAAAAAAATTGGAATAAGTTATAGGGAGAGACGAATAGTACATAGCTTATACAAAGAGCCAACATCAGTAATAGAATTATAGCAGGAACGTAGAGAAGGAAAGGGGTGAGATAGGGATGTGCCTTATCCCCATTAATTTTTAACTTGTACATTGAAGAGGCAATGAGTACTGTCAAATGCAAGAAGACATTTGGAATTACTATGCAGGGACAAAAAATTGATATGCTTAGATTTGCAGATGATATAGTGTTATTAGCATTTAGCAAGAAAGAGTTAGAAGCTGCTCTTAATGAAATGGAAACGGTTTAACAGAGAAATACGATATGAAAATTAACAAAACTAAAACTAAAGTACTAGTATGCAAATGAGGGGAAAATAAATCAAAAACAAGAATACAAATATGTAACACGAACTTACAAGAAGTTAAGGATTTCTGCTACCTAGCAAGCCAAATGAGGCAAGATGGAAAAAGCGCAAAAAGTATAAAACAAAGACCAGCACAAGCTCGTGCTACATTTAACAAGAGAAAGCAACTACTGTGTTCAAAGACAACAAACATAGAAACAAGGAAAGGATTGCTTAAAACATATGTGTGGAGCACAGCACTGTACGGCTGTGAAGCCTGGACAGTAGGAAAAGCGGACAAGAAAAAGTAGAAGCCTTTGAAATGTGGTGCTACACACGTATCATGGACAGACAAAGTTAAGAACGATGGGGTACTAAAAATGGTAGGGAAAGAAAGAAATATATGGAAAACGGTAAAAAATAGGAGAGATAGGATGATAGTCCACATACTACGGCATGAGGGAATAGTGAGGAATATATTAGAAGCAAAGATAGGAAAAAAGAGAAGTAGAGGTAGACCTAGGTTAGACTACTGCACACAGATTGTTAAAGATGTAGGCTGTAGGAATTTCAGGAAAATGTGTAGGCTAGCTCAAAATAGAAATCAATGTAGGTTCGCATCCAACCAGTCCCAAGATGGATAAATTAATGACGGAAAAAGTAACTGTACTTAAACATAGTGATTATTATAAGCAACTACAAGTATTGGTTGGGCAATATTCTCGAATAATGTTAATTGTGTGAAAGGATTTACTGGGAAACTATTAATTCGGCAAATGTCTAAATGTTGGGGGATCTTAGCAGCCACAGGCTGGTTACCCCCTTCACAACCACTGAATGTCGAAGAAATAGGGTATATAATTGTAAAACAATAGAAGGGGACCGAATTGCATCTAGCAAGACAGAACAGTGCCTATGATGAAAGACATCAAACATAGAAACAAGAAGAAAATTGTTGAAAGCATATGTGTGGAGCACAGCACAGTATGCCTATGAAATACGAACAGTAGGAAAAGCAGACAGAAAAACTGTAGCAGCCTTTTGGAATGCTGTGCGTCAGACATATGAGGATGATAGCATGGACAGACAAAGTTAATAACAAATAGGTTATTGAAATAGTAGGCGAAGAAGGATATCTGTAGGAAAAAATAGGGGACATAGAAGGGTAGATACGTTCTAAGGCATTTTTGGGGAATAGTATGAGATATATTATAAGCAGAGATAGGAAAAAGGAGGTAGATGTAGACCTAGATCAGATAGTGAAAGATGTAGACTGTGCAAATTTCAGGGAAATGTGTACCCGGAGAAAAAAGTTTTTTGAAATTTTAACAATTTATTGTGCGGTGAAAAAGTGTCTAAAATTATACCAAAAATGTGTTAATATCAAATACAAAATTTTTTAAATATTACAACGCAAATGTGCTAATATTTCTGTAGAAAGTAATAGCACAATTATATTGGAAACTCCTACATTTATTGAACAAAGTTTGAAAATCATTTTGTACTATGCATTACTATATATTTATTGGGGAGTATCAAACAACTGTTGAAAACTACTATAAACACATTATAAATTATTAATATATCTTTGTGTTAATAACCGAAAGATATTGTAGTTACTTTCTTTACAACATTGTGCTAAAAATTTAGATTATTGTACGAAAAGTACGTTCAAGGCTTGTTTTGCTACGCAGACGCCAAGGGACCCTAAACTTTGTCGCCGCGATATTAGTTTCTCATTCTTGCTCATAATATTCATCTCTTCTTAGGCAGGAAAGTGAGTAACTTGACCTAACTAGACGATTTTCAACATTACAGTGTTGTGTTTCTAAAGGTACCTACGAAATGGACGAATTTGTTAAAAATATTTTAGGTTCTTGGAGGCTTTTGCCTAAAATCGAAAAGGCATTTGACGGTAAGTACAAATATGTTTGATAACGCTATAAATCGTTTCTAAATCAGTAATAGGCGCATGTATTGGGATGAATTTAATTTTATTTATTTGGCGGTAATGTATTACGTTTATATTCGCTTGTTTTTATAAACCCTGTGAACGAATCTGAGCTTTCGTTAATCATGTAATTATGGCGATAATGAAGCAGTATTATATTTCTCAATCTCATCTTTAGATGTACCTGACGGGCGATTATTTCTATTTTTAGAATAGGGGATAACGGAATACGATGGGAGAGTCGCCTAGAGCAAGGGTTTTTTGGTAACGTTCTGTTAAGGAATAGATCAGCTAGGTATTTGTTTAAAATCATAATTAAAATATTTTCATTAAATGTAGTTTTTCTTATGGGTAGTGGATGGGTTTACTAATGCCACAGTAAATTCTAAATATTGTATAGTCACGTTGCATTAATTCATGTTTTAAAAATATCCTAATATAATGTCCTGCCTGAAATAATTTGCTTAATAATTTTGTTTGTGACGCGTGAATATCATATGAAGTAGATTAGGACATCAATTATATTCTCATATATAATTAGCCCACCATTTTGCTTAGATTTAAATGCAAAAATCATATTTTTTATATTTCAGATAATGAAATAGACGAGGACGCATTCAATAGTTTAATGGACGAGGATATTAAGGAACTCATTCCGGTGCTAGGAGTTCGTAAGAAATTTCATGCAAAATATAACGACTACAGCACACTTAACAAGGTAGGTACAAATTTTAATTTATGCTATGCAATAGTAAACAAATCATCGTATGTGAATCCAAAGGTGAAATGGGCGAGGAAGCTCCTCACTAAAGTTTGTAATTTTGAACAAAATTTTAAATTACCAAAACAAAACAAAAATTGATGAAAATAATAATTACTTTTAGTTTTATAACTGATTATTGCTTGGAATTTTATAACAAAGGAAATCATTATGGACGTAACGTTGATTGATTAATGAAGTAAGCACTTGATGAAGAACAAGGCAAGTTTATTTATGTATTTAGCATCCATCCTTTTCATAAGTAGGTACAAAGTGCAGAGAAAAATTTGGCCAGCCCAATTGCTAGTGTTAGCATAAACAAACTATAGCCAGTTTTTGAATCTTAAATAATCTTTGTACATTTATAATATAATTTTGGTAATTGTTGGATAGAATATGCAACCAAGTAGAATAATTTATTATAATTTTAAAATTGAAACGCTACTGCGAAACCAAACATCTATACGTTCAGGCATAAAATAAGATGTTTAAACTTGCCAGAAAAGTATAGCACTAAATTCTTTTTTGTGAACTACGAATCAACAAGAAAAGGTGTTATTTTAATCAATAATGACAACTATTGCACTAAATCTCACATTTCTTATTTATTTTTATCAAAATAAAAGCTACGGAATACGAAAAAAAGTTGTATTTTAATTGAAAATTACAAGTTTTGCACTAAATCTTTTTTTGACCATGAAACAGAAACAAAAGATTTTATTTTAATCGGTAGAGCTAAGCATTGCACTGAATCGCCTATTACTTATTTATTTTATCAAAATACAAATAAGTGCTACAACATGAGTAAAAAAATTGTATTTTAATTGAAAATTGCAGGTTTTGTACTAAATCTTTTTTTATTGACCATAAGTTGCATTATTGATTTCTTGTATCATCTCTGAACACATGGGATATCTACTCTGAATAAAAATCACTAAAATTTGTCAACAAATAAGATCTAATTTTTATTGCAGGCAGTGCAGTACGAACCCATATTAAGACTTGCAAGCACAGTACCAGTATCTACTCCGGGGAGTGTAGGGGCTTCATCATCAGCGGATGAGCATACAACACAATTTTTATCTAAAATGTTGGCACTATACCTGATAGGCTGTTTTGTTTTTATCTGTCCACACTGTAGTAATGTATACATTTTGTCGTTTCGCCTTAGTGTATTCATAATTAAAGTTTTTTCGAAAAATTGTGTTTTTTATTTGTGTGCCATTTTGCAGAATGTTGAAGGCCAATATTGATGGAACACTGTGGCGTATTGACGAATCAAAAATGTTGATGGCAAAGTTAGTTTGACGTGGAGTTGTCTTTTGTGGGTTAAAAGTCCATATAAGAAATAAAATTTAATTTATACTTTTTCTTGACGTTTTAGTAGTATATAAAATTGTGTTGGTTTCTTGGGATGCACTCGTTTGTAAAGTAACACTTATCGTGTCAAATTGTAATTTCTATTCTGACGTTTCGACATGACATTTATGCCTTATTCTTAGACTAAAATATGATGTAAATAGATTAGCATATACTGTTTTAGAACTTTGTAATTACAAAAATCATCATATTTTAGTCAAAGAATAAGGCAAAAATGTCATGCCGAAACTTCAGAATAGAAATTACAATTTCACACGATAGTTGTTACTTACGAACGAGTGCATCAAAACCTATATTTATATATATATATATATATATATATATAAGGTAGCTCATTAGTGCGAAAAAGTCCGACATCTCATTTTATAATAGGTTGTGTTGCATTTTATTACAAATGTATATGAATACTAAAGATATATTGTAAGATTCTACTACAAACTTAATAGGAATATTTACCATAGATTGTGTAACTACACACTGATAGGAATATTTATGACACTGCATTAAAGCCTTTTACAAAGTTTTCATGACTTACATTTGCTTTTGGTCGGATAAAGAAAACAACTAGAGAAGATAATTAATTTATTCATTAACTATCTTCTCTATTAAAATAAAAGTAAATTATGAAAACTTTATAAGCTGCTTTAATGCAGGGTTTTAATATTCCTATGTGTGTAGTACAATGTAACACGATCTATATGGTCAGTACTTCTAAATGTTTGTAGTAAAATATTACAATCTATCGTAAATATTCATATAAATTTGTAATAAAATTTAAGACAATCTATCGCATATATTCTTATGTCTGTAGTAACATTTAACACAATCTATGGTAAATATTCCTATAAGTTTGTAATAAAATCTAACAACCTATCGTAAATATTTAGACAAGTTTGTAATAAAATTTAACACAACCTATCATAAATATTCGTATAAGTTTGTAGTGAAATCTAACATAACCTATTATAAATATTTTTATAACTTTGTAGTACAATCTTACACAACCTATGGTAAATATTCCATTAAATTTGTAGTAAAATCCAGCACAATCTATCGCACATATTCTTATATCTTTTAGTAAAATCTAACACAATCTATGGTAAATATTCCTATAAGTTTGTAGTAAAATCTAACATAATGTTTGATAAGTATTCCTACAACTTTGTAAGTAAACTTAACACATTATAGTGTAGTTTTATACAATTTATGTGAACAGATTGCACAGAACTGTAGCGCAATGAACTACAATTAATTTTAATAAAGTTAGAAGTAGTGTACTAAAATTTAGCAAAACATTCTCAGGACAATTTTGTGTGGAATTTTCGCATTTATTGTTCCTAGTCGTATTTTCGAGACAAATTGTAGTAATAGTTCTCACATTTGTGCTATTTTTCACTACACTTTTTTTCCCGTGTAGGTTAGTTCAGAATAGGAAACAATGATGGTACGCGTCTAACCAGTTCCAGGACTGAACACCTAATGATGATGATGATTTTCAATTTGATGCTTCCATCAGACATGTGTCGTGACCGCGAACTGCGTTGCCGAATCATACGTCAACATCTTTGTTGCATAATGGCCACTTAGCGGAAATCATTGTTTAAAACGTAAAATTAAATCCATAACCGCAATGAATATTGTTATAGTTATTAATATTTGATCCATTAATGGCTAAAATTTGAATGTGTATGAGAAATTTGATCATTGTATTTCTTAGAAACATTGCAAATCTGATAATTATCAGGACCTTATTACGTACAGTTTTGGCTCCACATTATCTACACACAGAGAAGCTCTGTAAAGAAGCTCATTAAAATTCTATATTTCGATTATAGTACCGAAAATCTCGACTATACCAACAAGAATTGTTGTCGACTAACTCAATGAGAAGAGTAATGTAAGTGTTCGAAGAGGGTCCAGAAATACTATCATGTGGGAAATACGGGTATTAATAGGGAATTGTCTTGGACGCCACCTAATAGCAAAATACGGGGGTTCATATGGAAAAATCTCGGAAAGAATAACAAGAAGATACCAAAACCCCAGATCAAGAAAGTGATTCTGGCCTAACATTCACACGAGGAATAATTATGTACAGTAATATAAAACAAACTAAAATAAAAGTAATGACAAGGACACTAATATAACTATTTAAAACTGCTAACTGAAACAAAAAAGGTTTCCAAAATCAAATGCTAAATTACCTGTACATTAATCGCGCCTCTAGTTAATGGCAATATCTGCTAGTATATCAGGGCAGGAAATTGTTATCTTTACGTTAGTTCTGTGAAACACAAGTAATAATTAATAATTAATAATTTAAGCGCAAATACATACAAACATTCTTAAGCAAATGCCAAATACATCAAACTACTTTTCTTAACGGAAAAAGTTTTCGGCGAACAAAATTACTTTCTAATTTCTTGAAACCAACAACAAGAACGTACTGTGGGTAAGCTTATACGGTTAAAAAATTTCATTAATTGAACGTGATTATAGGTCATAGTTTCACAATTTCTATTATAAATACTTAAGGAGTAATTTTTGACAATCAAAATCAAATACCTCAGACTCAATCCAGTCATTTGAAACAGAGCTTACTCGGAATTCTGGAACTTAGTTAAGACTAGGATGTTTCTAGATCACATAGCTTTCCAACAGGAAGTTAATTTACTACAGGAACTAATTCTCCCTAAAAGTAAATTTTCAAACCTGGTAGGATATAATATCTAACTTTATTTGCTTAATCATATCAATCAATTCAGAACCTAATTATTCAAAGATTAGCTGTCGCTACTCATATTTGCATGTTATCTCTTTCAATGCTCTTCGCAAAGTTACCAGTGAACGTACCTTTTTCCTGAACCAAAGAATAGACGTTATTATTTCCTGAATCGGCATAATTTAGTGTGTGAACATACTTCGTCCCAGGGCAATGCTTTCAAAGACGCCAACGTTAAATATTATTCATCATCATCATTAGGTCTTCAGTCCTGGAACTGGTTAGACGCGAACCCTCATTGTTTCCTATTCTGAACTAACCTACACATTTCCCTGAAATTTGCAGTGTGCATCTATCATTATCTGCGTGCGATAGTCTGATCTAGATTTACCTCTACTTTCTTTTCCTATCTCTACTTGTAATATATACCACATTATTCCCCAAAAATGCTTTAGAACGTATCCTGCCCTTTTATTTCTCCTATATATTTTTTGTTTTCCACAGATATCTTAATTCCCCTACTATTTCTATAACCTCTTTGTTATTAACTGATTCTGCCCATGCTATCATACTCATACATCTAAAGCACAACATTCCAAAAGCTTCTACTGCTTTTCTGTCTGTTTCTCCTACTGCCCCTATTTCATATACGTTCTGTGCTCTGCTCCACACATATGCTTTCAACAACTTTCTGCTTGTTTTCCATGTTTGTTGTCTTTGAAAATAACCGCTGTTCTTTCTTGTTAGATGCAGTGTCACATACTGTTTTAAGACGCTCTAATAGTTCTATTATTTCTAAAAACAGTTATTTTCTAGTATAATTTTAGCATTCTAATTATTAGAATGAAGGTCTTGTAGCATAAGTAGGTCTGCAATTGTAAACGGCTGCAAGATTACCCAAGTAGCGTCCTAGCGAAGTTCCAGGAAGATATAATCCAACAGTTAATTAATTTTTCTAAAAGCACTTTCCTTGAAAGGCACTAAACATGTCAGCTTAGTTGCTATCTATGATTAGATGTCAATCATGTTCTAGGACCCTATTTATGTCTGGGTGGTCGGAAGGAATTTTTCAATTATCGGAGTACTCAACTAAAAATTAGTCCCGAGATCTACTTGTGTGGCTATCTTAGTGCAATTGGCAGTTTAATTAATCTTAAAGATTTACGACCGGCGTATCCTAAGTCGAGTATGAGAGCTATGCAAGGGGTTATTTTTCAATTAACTTAAATGTATATAAGGATGCCAGCCGGTGGGAATCGGAGTTGTTTATTTCCAGACGCGTTAGAGTTTAAAGCTGGCGGTTATTTGCAAGATTGAGTGAAGTGTTTTATTTCTCTGAAGTCAAGTGCGTGCCGTTATGTTCTAAGTTAGTTATTTCTCTGAGTAAGTAATTAGTATATGTGGTATTACCATGAACTCAAGGCTGTGTTATGCAGCATAAGTCAGTTATTTGTTTAAATACGTTACTTGTCGACTTCCATAAAATACAACTCCGGGTTAAAGCTCAGTTCAAGTAAATTGATCCGTTAGATTATTGTTTTAGAGACCGCATCGTTTTAGAAGGGTCTCCTATTATATTGTGTTTCGACGGTGTCAGAGGCCGTTAATCACTAAGCCACGAGACTACCTGAGTATGCAAAGCTCAGGTCAGGAGTCACGTTACTGTACTATTTAACCCTTGAGAAGGTCGTATTTTTCCTGGTGTTGATGACCCCGTAGTTAAAGGAGGGTCGTCGCCATATGCAAGTTAAGTAGACTACGGTAGAATTAATTAATTATTGTATTGGGGTGGTTTCACCCAGAACTGTTATTAATATTCATAAAATAAGGATTTTAGTTAGTTTAGTTAAGTTGTGTTTGTGCTAGCCGGAGACTTTAAAAGATTAGCCCCTGTGAAGTGATTTAGTTTCTGTCCTGCAATCTTGGTTCATCGCCCACGAACAAAGTGCGACGAGAGCTATTACCGCTATTGGTTCATGGGCCGTTTAATTACCATGGTGGCGCCCTATTGTAAATAATGTTATTTACTGTATATTTTTGTTATGCATATGTAATTAGTTGAAGTTTTAGTTAGTAGCCCATTTAATAAAACAATCGGAATTTCGTCTTAGTGTGTTTGTTTAATGAACCCCCCCTCTCAGCGACTGCTGCAGCTTGCGAGGCAATGTCCCGAAACGTGAGGGTACGATAGTGCTAGAGGTCCTGCCATTTATTATTTATTGTTAATTGGATACCCTCACGCGGTAGGTAAATATTTAAATCACAGCAGTTCGGTCACCTTCTATTGTTTTACAATTATATACCCTATTTCCCCGATGTTCAGTGGTATGTGAGGGGGGGAGGGGCTGCGTGGCGTAGTGGTATGTGTGTGACTACTACGCCTAAGGTCCCGGGTTTGAAAACCTGACACGGTCCGCTTGAAAAATGTTAGGCGAGTATTTTCACAAAAATACGCCCTTGTTAGGATAAGAGGTAAAACGGAGATCCCATGTGTGAGTGTTGTCACGCACGTTAAAGATCCCTACCTTGATTGGAACAGCAAGGGTTCGGCAAAATTCAAAATCGCCAGGTAAAAAAAATTCCTTTCCTGACCAATGTAGTACCTTCGGGTGGAGCATTGGAGAATCACATGTAAGGTATGTGAAGGGGGTTGAGCAGTCTGTGGCTGCCAAATTCCCCCAGCACTTAAACATTTGCCAAATTAATAGTTTTTTCAATACATTCTTCCGCACAATCAACATTAGTTAAAAATATTTCATAACCAATATCTGTAGTTGTTTATAATAGTCATCAAATTTAAGTGCACTTAGTTTTTCGTCATTGGATTTTCCGTCTTGAAACAGGTTGAACGCGTTCCTCCACTTATTTATATTCTGAGCTAGCCTACACAATTCCCTGAAATTCCCTCAACAGTCTATTACAGTTGGATTTCCCTTCTATTGTTTCCTAATTGAGCCCTATTTCACCGAAATTCAGTGGTATGTGAAGTGGGTTAAGCATCTTGTGGCTGGAAAGATCCCCCAACACTTAAACATTTGCCGAATTAATAGTTTTCTAGTAAATCCTTTCGCACAATTAACAGTTTTCGAGAATATTCCACAACCAATACCTGTTGTTGCCTATAATAACCATCAAGTACGGTTATTTTTTTCGTCATTAGTTTTTCCATCTTGGGACTGGTTGGACGGGTACCTCTATAGATTTCTATTTTGAGCTAGCCTACACATTTCTCTAAAATTTCCACAGTCAAAACCTTTCGCTATCTGTGTGCAATAATCCAACCTAGATCTACCTCTACCTCTATTTTTTCCTATCTCTGTTTCTAATATATTCCACACTATTCCCTCATGCCTTAGTGTGTGGTCTATCATCCTATCTCTCCTACCTTTTACTGTTTTCCACATATTTTTTTCTTCCCATACCATATCTAGTACCTCTTTGTTTGTAACTCTGTCTGTCCACGATATCTTAATCACATGTCTATAGCACCACATTTCAAAGGCTTCTACTGTCTTCTTCACCCACTATCCAGGCTTCACAACCATACAGTGCTGTAAGCCACACATATGTTGTAAGCAATCTTTTCCTTGTTTCTATGTTTGTTGTCTTTGAACACAGTAGTTGCTTTTTCTTGTTGAATGTAGCACGATCTCGTGCTTATATTTGTTTTATAGCTTTTGTGCTTTTCATATCTTGCGTTATTTGGCTTCCTAGGGAGCAGAAATCCTAAACCTCTTCTAAGTTCTTGTTACCTATTTGTAATCTTGTTTTTGATATATTTTTCCCTCCTTTGCATATTAGTACTTTAGTTTTATTTTTGTTAATTTTCATACCATATCTCTCTGTTAGAACTGTTTCTATTTCATTAAGAGCAGCTTCTAACTCTTCTTTGCTAGATGCTAATACCGCTATATCATCTGCAAATCTAATTATATCAATCTTTTCTCCCTGCATAGTAGCTCCAATTGTCTTCCTGTATTTGACTCTTCCATATACATGTTAAAAATTAATGGGGATATGGCACATCCCTGTCTCACCCCTTTTCTAATATTTACTTCTCTACGTTCCTACTCTAATTCTATTACCGCTCTTTGCTCTTTGTATAAGCTATGTATTATCCGTCTATCCCTAAAACTCATTCCAATCTTTTTCCATTTTACATTGTCGAATGCTTTTTCTAGATTTACAAACCCTCTATACACGCTTTCCCCCTTTTCTATTGTTTTCTCCATTACCACTCACAGAGCGTCCCGTGTTCCCCGGTTTCGCCTAAATCCGAATTGATTTTATCATAGTTTTTCTTTAGCCTGTTTTTCCATTCGTCTTTGTACATTCTAGTTAATATTTTTGACACGTGTGCCGTCAATCTTATTGTTCGAAAATTTTCACATCCATTCGCGCCTCTATTTTTGGTATAGTAACCATGATGTTACGTTTGAAAGCTTTGGGTATCTAGCCTGTCTCATACATATAGTTTACAAGTTGGAGGAGACGTTCTGTTACAGCTTGTCCAGCGGCTTATAGAGTTTCTGCTTGTACCTTATCTGTATCGGGCGCCTTACCTTTTTTCAGACCCTTTAATGCTAATTCAAACTCATCTCTAAGTATAGGATATCCGGAGTCATCATTTTCAATGTCAGACTCCTGTTCTAATGCTGTTAGTTCCTCTCCTGCATATAAATTCCCTACATATTCTTGCCATCTTAACCACTTTCTCTACATTTTTATAATGACGTTTTTGCTATATGGTTTTATATCACTAAAATTCATTCTAGTTAGTTTGTATGCTTTGTCTGTCTTTCCTATTTCCATCTTAGTTTGTACCTCTTTGCACTTTTCATCAATCCATTGTTCTTTAGCTTTCCTGCATTTACGAATAATTTCCTATTTTATAGCTTTGTATCTGTGTTCCTGTTTCGTCTGATCTATTTTTGTATTTTCGTCCTTTTTCGATTAAATTCAGGATATCCTTTGTTATCCATGGTTTCTTATTTTCTTTTTGTGTATACCCCAGAATATCTCTGGCCGCCAAGTCTAAGCTGGACTTAATGTTATCTCATTCTGTTTCTACTTCCTAAGTATCAGAGATTTTCCCGATATCTCTCAGCAATTCATTTACCTCTTTTTCAATTCTTTCGTGAATATCTTTAACTTTTAGTTTCTCAAAGTCAAAGCGAAATTTTTAAATTTCAGAGCGGCCTTCATAATTACGATGTTGTTTTCAGTGTCTATATCTGTTTCTGGGTAGCTTCTACATTTTTTTACTTGATTGCTAAACCGTTGCCTAACAAGAATGTAATCTATTTGATATCTTCCTGTATCCCTGGCATCTTCCACGTGTATCGTCTTTATTGTCGTCTTTATTATTATTAATCAAAGCAAATGAATCATAAAACTGCAATTATATAGAATACATCGTAACGATGATATCATGTCTAAAATACATTTGACAACCTTTGTGTATGCATGCACAATATAGATTACAATAATAAACGAAAATCGTGCTTCTTTAGATGAAGAATGCATGTAAACTTAAAGTTGCGTTTCTTAAAAAACAATAACCCTAACCCTATTGGTAGGATTTACCAATACAGAAACTATTAAAATGAAATATGATTATAAACATTTCAAAGGAATATTACAACCTGATGTCCATCAACAGCTATTTATTATTTTATAGAAATACGTAAGGTTAAAAACGATTTTAACCTACAATGCTGTAGACCCTACTGGTAATACCAAATTACCAATCCAATTGTTATATATTCTGAGTAATATAATATACGTGTCTTGACGAATTATGAGAAGTTCTTTGTAAGACATTTGATATGTGTGTGAAGTTGGAATGGACACTATACAATTTTCAAAAAATAAATATGTAGTTCGTTTATTATACGTTTGTACCGAATACTATCAAAAATTCAGCGTTTATGTTCAAAAACTACGCAAGGTGTATATACCTGATTGATTCAATATATCCATATCAAATCCAACTTCATGAAGCTGTAATGGACACCATGTAGAACTGAAAATTTTTAAATTTTCTTTGTCCTTCGTTTGTGCCAGACAGAGGCAAAAATTCAATATTTGTGCTCAAAAATTGCGCAAGCTATACGTGATTCAAAGTGGTCATTGCAACATCGAGCAGGAAACTAAAATGGACTCCATGAAGAACAGAAAATTTTCAATTATCTTTATTTCTTTCGTTTCCTTGTTAGAATAAGTCATATGTTGACCATAAATCAGCACTTACAGTCTACATCTCTTTAAAAATCGATATGTTTAGATTTATTTAGACTATGCACTATGTCTTTATGATTCAAGTACATTTTAATCGTGCCAAGTGCTCGTTTTTATTCTTAACAAGTTACTATTAACTTGTTCGTAATTCAATTATAGTACTTTTTTGCATCTGATGTAAGTGAAAGAAGACTTATAATATAATTGTGTAAATTTTGTCTAATTTCGATAGTCTGTTAAGACTGATTTAATAGGAAATCAAGAACCTCTATTTGTGAATATTTTAATAACTTTTGTAATAGAATGTCCGAAAACGTTAATCTGACTGTCAATACAGGTAAAAAAGTAAAACTAAATTCGTATAATTGAAAAATAAAAGATGGTTTAAATAATTTTTTGAACTATAAACGCAAAAAATCTGTAATGAGAGTGTAAACTTGACGTTTCGACTTCGACCTCAACATTATAAGATTTCGAACAAAATAAGGCAACTAACACTGTTACAGAGGAGAAAGTAACAGACATGTTAAAAAATAGAGGCCAAACAACAAATGCATCGTATATCTCCATCGGTAGAAAGTAACGCGAGATAGGTTTTGGGCTTTTTTGAGCGACTTTTTAAAAAGTATCTTCAAAAAACTCTTCTATCCATTTTTATTTATACAGATTTACAAGTTGAATTTTCAATTACAAGTACATTATATTCATTAATGTATTGAGATCAAAATTACTCTAAGTTGATATTCACTGAATTAAATGAACAAAAATTAGGATGAGTACCTAAACAACCAACAAGGTTAAAGTTGTGAAGCTCAACACTGACTGGCCATCTTGGGTTCTCGAGGGTATTTATGTTGTCCCTGCGACTCACATTGCTTGTGGGAACTGCAGAGCTCATGTCTGCTATTTTCTTTATTCATTTATACAATACAAAGTAACAATCTTAATTCTAATAATTGCAATCTTATTGTCTCCTGTGACCTGCACCTGCAGTGTCATATTACGTTTGGAATACAATGTATTCACATCCGTTCTCATGTCTGGTTTATGAACTTCCATTAACCTTTTATTACTTCTCCTTCAATTAATTATACAATGTAACAATCTAACTTCAAATTTAATAATTACTTTGATTACCTATATATTCTAATTTGGGGGATATATAACTCGCGTAGAATTAAAAATTACAACTAGTACCACTACACTACTGATAATTATCTTATTTTAAATGATCCAGAAAAATGGCCAAAGACAATGAAACGGAATAAAATTCAATTTATCGTTAAAAATTTTCCCATGCAAATCAAAAACTTCCTTTCCCAGAGATGCCAACAACAGAAAAATTTCAGGCAGCTATTACTAACCTTATGCTAAGTAATGGTTAAAAGATACAACGGTCTTGGTTAGTATACTCAACTTTTTTAAACAGCATTTTTTGCATTCCTTGTAAACTATTTAATACCAATGTATAAAAATTACTGAAAACTCATTGTACCGGTCTATAGAGTTTGTAATTGGCAACATTTAAGCACGATTCTTAAAGAATACGAATCGAGTGACCGTCATGTAAAAAACTTTAAAAACATGTAGAATTTAAATAAGCGCTGAAATATGGGTCAACGGTCGATTCTACTAGTCAGAGATTCTATGAGTTGGAAAAAGTGATTGAATGGCGAAGTTCGAAATGAAATATTAAGCAGAATGCGTAAAGCAAACATTTGTTCATCATTTTGGATTGTACGCCATTGTAGTTAAATGGTTCACATCAGTGAGACACTGCAAATATTTGAACACTTTTTGAAATTTTGCCTAATTACTGATACGTCTGAACAAGGTCTATTTGAATTTATTAAAAAAATTAGAAAATTTAGAGTTAAACTTAAATAACATCAGAGAGCAAAGATACGATAGTAGAGCAAACATACGCGGCAAACATATTGGTATGCAAAAAGAAAATCCTGGACTATCTAGACAATTTTTGTCCTTTGTACTGCCCAAAGTTTGAACTTTGTTATATACGATATTGTGAAAGAATTTTGAATCTTGTTCAAAAAATTTATGTATTTTTTTCATCATCAAATGTCAGATGGAATATCTTATTAAAACATATTCCAAAATTAACTGTGAACCCGCTATTGGATATTAAATGAGAAAGTCGCACTTGTTGTGTATAACGGTGGGAGTGCGCAAGTCGCATGTCCACGCTAGACGAAGTGGAAAATCACGTCGGTCGTAAAAGTACGCTTGGTTAGTTAACATGTATTTTGATAAATGTACAAATACATATTTAACACAAATTGTATATGATAGTAATAAATAAATATGCTTCAACACCAATAGAAGTAAATTAAACAGCACTCAAAACTTAACACCACTTAAAATTTAAATTGCATACATTTGTGATGTTTTAGAAAAAATCAAGAAAATTGCACCAGAAATATAAACACAAGAACCTTCAACTCATTTCTGCAAAAAATTAATAATTTCCAATTTGTGTGTTCCATTTCAATTTAACATAACATTTTAAATAAGATTAACGTCGTGAGCAAAATGCTTCGAAACCCTAAAGTTACACAAAAGGCGCTAAATGATTGATCTACTTTATTGGAATAAAATCTGGTTTAATGCATTTGTAACATAAGTCAAAGAAATAGCTGTAGCTACCGACGTCAAAGACTCGTTTACTGAAAAATCAGGGTTAGAAGAAAACGGCGAGGATAAAGTCGTCGCTTCTCCTCGAGAAGTTTTAGGGTGAATTTCTACTTCAAATTTTTAGATGCCGTTATTGTTGCTGTAGAGGAAATATTTCAATTACTTCAACAGCACACGAATATCTTTAAAATACTTTATTGCTTATTAGATTGTGGAGATGATAATCAACTTAAATTACACTGGATAATTCACACATCAGTAAAGGACGAGAACGTTTGAATTAACGATATTAATGCTGATGATATGTTTTATTTAGTATCTGATGAGGTAAATCCAAATCATTTACTAAAGTATATCTCTGAAAATGACTTATCTCATCATTTCCAAATTTAATAATAATTATACGCATATTTTTAACCTTACAGTTCTTTTGCAAATCTAAAAATTATAAAAAATTATTTGCGGTCTTCTATGAACCAAGAAAGGCTATCACCTCTATTTGTTTTAACAACAGAACATGAACTGTGCGAGACACTTGATTTGCAAAACACTACCAAAAAGTTTTCTAAAACAAAAGCGCACTACTGTACTGTAAAAATCGTGAAATAAAAATAGTGTCAGTGGGCGTTTATATTGTTGTTTTTCCGGTTTAAAGGCCTAGTGTGTGTGTATTGAATGATGCTTCTCCTAATAGTCTACTCACGTAAGTAATTTGTACTTAAATTTGATGGAATCAGTTGACATTTTAAAAAATATTGAATCATTTGGTAGCAAACAAGTTAGTGAAGCTAGTAGGTAGGGCGGCAGAAATTAATACCACCGGGACGATAAAGGAGCCAATGGCGGCCCTGGCCATGATGAACATTTTTAAATAAACCGTTTTCGTTGCAAAACAATGTTTTAGGCAAAATGCCATCTTGTGAGATACCTGGAATTCATAAATGCTATATGATAAATTTTGCAAAAAAATTCGTTAGTAATATTAAACGGAATGGACAAAAACAGACGATTTCGTAAACCATGCTCCTTTCTGTGCAAGGAATGTTTGTAGCTTTCAAATGATTCATGCTTACTTGTAAGGAAGATCTTTTAGCTAGTCTTCTAGCACAATTTGCATGTAATTCCATATGCGTAAAACAAAGCCTTTTGCTTTGGAAACTTGACTGAATTAAACAATAAAACGTTTTATTGTATCAACAGATCGACATTCGATCAATCCAAAGGCTTTGCTGCTGAACTCCTCAAACAATTCTTTAATAGTCGCGACAATTTAGAGAAATCAAAATTTGCTTGTACAGTTGTTCACTCTCCGCAGTCAGAGCCCAATGTGCAAACAGAAATGTAAGAAGGATGATGATATCCTGTGAAGTGGTGCGCGAACCAACAAATATTCATTCAACAAAGATCCGATCGGACGCTGATGTTGAAAGACTTTTGCCCTGTGTTGAGATTAAAAAGCGTCAGTGGAACAAAAAGTTCCAGATACTGTTGCCGGTAGACGACTGATGGAATAAGTCTTAACCAACTAGCTTTGAACTTGACATCAGCATTTGAGCGGTGTGCAGGGGTAAGAGTCAAAAGAAAGCGAAGAAAACAAAGATGATAAAAGAAAGTTGAGCACCTAAATTTATTAAAATAAATAGCTAACCTAGGGATGGTCCAGAAACTCTAGGATCACGTACCGTAATGACAACCAATAATATGAACATGTGAGTTACGAGAGTCGTTCAATAAGTCCATAGAAAAAAGTATAAAAAATATTTTTTTGGTAGATTTTTTTTTATTTTTCAACATAATCTCCCTTCAGCTCTATACATTTTTCTAAGCGTTTTCCTAAATTTTTAAGCCGTCCAAAAAGTAGAATTTCGGAAGCTCCTAAAAATAGGCATTTGTGTGGGCGATGACTTCCTCGTTAGACGTAAACCTTTGTCCGCCAAGCCATTTCTTCAAGTTGGAAAATAAGAAAAAGTCACTGGGGGCCAAATTTGACGAATACGGTGGATGTTGTAATAATTGAAACTTTAATTCCTTAATTTTGGCCATCGCAAGTGCGCAGGTGTGCTCCCGTGCATTGTCTTGATGAAAGAGGATCTTTTTTCGTTTCAAATGAAGACGTTTTTTTTTATTTCTTCGCTCAGCCAGTCAAATAACGACGCATAATACTCTCCATTTATCGTTTTTCCTTTTTCCAAGTAATCGATGTAGATGAATCCGCGTACATCCCAAAAGACCGTAACCATAACCTTGCCGGCCGATTTCACCGTCTGCGCCTTTTTCGGAGCCAGTTCTCCTTCAAAAATCCATTGTTTTGACTGTTCTTTTGTCTCTGGAATGTGGTGTTGTATCCATATTTTGTCGACAGCTATGTATCGACGCAGAGAATCCTCAAGATTGCGACGGAAAAGCGCCAAAACAGTATTAGAATCGACTACACGATTGCGTTTGTTCTCCACTGTGAGCAAACGCGGCACCGATCTTGCCGAAATTTTTTTCGCATCCAATTTTTCATGCAAAATTGAAGCGACTGGTCTCAACTATTTCGCGAACTTTTATTCGTCGATCATTTAAAATCATATCGTGGATTTCGTCAATCATTTCGGGGGTAGACACTTCCACAGGGCGTCCAAACCGATATTCATGTTTTGTGGATGTACGTACGGCCACGTTTAAACTCATTCACCCAATTGTAAGCAGTTGCAAACACAAGAGCACATGTGCCATGAACTTCATCCAACTCGGCTTTGATTTCTTTCGCCGTTAACTCTTTTAAATACAAGTGTTAAATCGCTGCTCGAAACTCACTTTTATCCATTGCTATAATCAAATGAAAGTTTTTACTTCAATCAACAACAAAAATGAAACTACGTGATGGAAACGGCTGAAACTCTAACAGCTGACTAGTTAGCAGTGCTGCTTACTGTGAAAACTTTATTTTCAGTATTACGAGCTCCATCTCTTGGATTTTCTAAGGACTTATTGAACGACCATCGTATATTTGAAAAAACACATTTTAGTGAAATGGAAACACGATACAGTAACGGCAAACAAACTGTAGAAGATACTGAACCCGAAAAAGGTACTAAATCCTTGTTACATAAAACTTCTAAACTCTTACTCAAATAATTATACACCACGCTATATAAGGTACGACTACTTCTACAAATGTTGGAATCGCTTTTAAAATTTTTTGACCTCGCTTATGTTTAACTTAAATCACCAAAGAGGAATAGTTTGCAAATAAAAGTTCTAAAACCAATTCAGCATATAATTGTAAATTAAATATTCAACAACAAAAAGTTTGACATCAAACCGGTAATTTTATAATTGACCTTATTTTAGAACTCAAGGAAGGTTAGAAGTAATATCATGAATAAATTAATTGAAGCTAGCGCACACATACCAAAACTTATTTGTTCTGAAAAAATTTAACTGACAAATAGGAACAACTACGTATTACAATCAAAGCCACAAAATAATTTTTCATTGATGTAAACAAGATTATTTTATTGAATATTCACTGCACACAAACAACTGACAATTAATAAGAATGTTTGCTCCTTCACCTCAGTTAACCGCACGCGTCTAGATCTACTGCTGAAGCGGAACTAGCTATTTGCAAGTAATACCCCCTGACCCTAGCCGAAATATGTGAACGCTACAATACTCCCCAACAAAAATGTAGAAAAGATCCAGGAATAGTATCGTTTTGTTTCTAACTCCTTCGCACATAAACGGCAAAGAGAAAATTTTAATATTAAAACAAATAGTGTAATAAACCTAAAATCAACCATACAAATGCACCCATATAAAAAGCTCTACGAGTGTACGTTTTAAGTTAAAAGTTTAACTTAAGTTCACGTAATAAACTTAGAACTAGACAGATAGTTGCCGAAAACTCAAACATAAACCGGTAATATTCAGACGCTTCGGGGTTTCTAATCAGCACTTTAACCCCCACTCCCACCTTAAAAAACTCGATTTACGAGACAAATCATGTTTTAATTTTGGGCTTTTTGCCTGTAATGTTAATCTAGATCGAGCAAGTGCTACCGTATTTATGACAGCCGCATCATAATTCGGAAACAGAACAATGCCCAAGCTATTCAATTTTATAATTCTCTTTTCATGTACTCCGAACGGAGTAAAACCTGTACTAGAATGAATGACCTGATTCAAGTGGCAATTTTAGGAATTAAATGTGCCGATTTTTGGTGTTACGAAAAACAACACGTCCGAATGAATAGAGCTATTTCGTGAATCACCTGTTCGACCATGTTCCCTTGCGGGAAATAAACTAACGTATGAATTACCGTCACACCTTGCTTTTTCATTTTCTCAAATATAGTCTACTGCCAAATTAAGATCAATTGTCAGATAGGATCCCCTTAATTCTACCCACTTTATTAAAATAATCCAATAAACACCTCACAATGGCACCACACACGATGCTTTTTTCAGCAGATCTAGAGACACCTGTTTGCTGAAAATATCGAAGACAACAATAGCCTGTTTAACTCCGCCTCGAAACAGGCAGTAGATATAACCGAAACTCAAATAACTTTTCGTATCCCTGTCTAAAAAAGACACCTTCATTCAGAACATACCATTGACGACACGACGCTTTTTTCAACGGATATAGAGACACCTATTTGCTAAAAATATTCAAAGACAACAAAAAGTTGCGTAACTACGCCTCGAACCACAGGCAGCAAATATAACCGTAACCTAAATAACTTTTCATTTCCCCGCCTAAAAAGGATACCTTCATGCAGAACATATCATTGTCGAATACGAACAGAAGGATTTCTTTGACTTAATTTTTGTTTGATTTTATTACACACTTCATCATTAGCTTGGGTTGATATTAAATATACAACATTTTTGAAAATCTTACTTGGAGTAACAAACGCGTTGTTATTTACCGTATGTATTTCAAAAACATACGGATTGAGTTATCTATAAAATGTCCTTGCCTGTTAGGATATCGCAATAATGTATCATCCACAAAATTCGATGCGCTGGTACAATATTCTATATGCAATGAAAACTACCGTAAATAGAGACTCAACAATCTGGAATTTCGAAGACATCTGGCTAAAGTAACGATGCTTTGTGATTGGTTACTATAGTTATATCGCGACTCAGCAACAACATATACAAATTTTTTAAAGATGCAACAAAGCTGAGGGCTGCTTCCTTTTTGGTTACAGAATAGTTTGATTCGGCCCCGTGAAGCATTCTTGAATAAAAAGCAATAATATATGTCTTTCCATTTTTAATCTAGTACAGACACTACCCTATTACATAACGTGAAGCATCATCACGAATGTGAAATTGCATATTCGGATCTGGGCGAGACAACATTATAATTTTACAAAAACCTTTTTAATTCATGTAATAAACCAGTGATTGTGTCCGTCGAGAAGTTTCATTTATTCTATTTCTTGGTCTATTTATGTTTCTGAGCTCTACCAAAAATGCCACATAGATTTTTCTTTCCGCCCAACTCATCTTGGACCAGAAGCGTGTAAAAATATGTATTCTCTCTAATTCAGAAAATGCGCGACATTTTAAAGTTGATCCCCTTTGAGATAGTTTACAGTTACAATGTGGCTGAATCATTTTCTTTTCCTTTTTAATATCGTATATTCACTTTCCATCTACCTTCTTCTTCCCAAAATATTCTTCTCCTTTTTCACGCTTGGTTTTCTTCTTGTTTTCATTCCATTTGTTGACATTTACAAACTGCCTTTTATTTCTTTTTCGAACATTTTGATTTGTAGTAGTATTTCGATCATAGTCACTATTTTTGCTTATATTGACATCTTGTGGATCTGCGTCTGGTACATAGTCAAGGTAAGTCCTTCTATCCCTTTCATCACTCTCTTGCAAATCACAGTTTTCTTTGTTACTAGGGATGTTCTCTAGGCATTTGTCAAGTGTGCTGCTTTTTACAGCATTCGTTAATACGATCTCTTTCAATGTGTTACTAAATGTACAAGATGCTTTCAGATTGCATATAAAATAGAATTCATTGGAAACTCATCGAGATAATTAGTGTTATTTTCAGTAGATTCTTGCACTACTTCTAAATCACAGATAGAGGTGGCTTCCAATTCAATACTGTTACGAGTATCAAAACAGATTAATTGTCTTTGTTGATTATTTTCATGTAATACATCATCTATTGTAAATACTGCTAGATCTGTAACAAAGCAGTTAAGTTCAAAATTCCAATTGACCGCATTTTGAAATGAAGTAACATCGGCAACATTGGTTTGTTTGTGCCTCGGTTATTCGGAAACTAAATATATAACATTTTCAACAAAAATAACATTTTTTGGTGGATCAACATCACTAAATAAGGAATTAGTTAAGTACGAAATATTTAGTACTAAGAGGTCGTTATTAGCTGTGCATGTAATATTTAGATTTTCAGAAATATTGTTAGGTGTCGAGTTTGTGTGAGTTGATTCGTTAGAAGATTTTGAATAAGTGTCTTGTTTTTCATCTTCACTGTTAAGGTTTACTGTGTCTATAATCCTTGTTGGTTGTTCAAATTTACTTGTTTCAAAAGTGTGTTGTGTGTTATTTACGGCATTTTAGTTTGACATCGCTAAAATCCTCTCTGTTCTGCTCTTAAAACTGGCAATGTTTCTAAAAAAAAACTTATCCACGGTTCCATTTTTATTTTAAACAAATATAATTGTAGTGTTATAAACTAAATACGACTATTAAAACGATCGATTCTATAGAGCTAATAAATTATTGTAGCGGGCTACTATTAACGGGTTTTTAAAACAAGTAGTAATATAAAAGTATTTATTACTCACAATTCATAAGTCTAATTAACAGTATATGCGTTATTTATAGATGTTTTCAGTCCAATTAACAATGAAGCACTATCACACCAATGCTATATACAAGCACTAACATTTTCTTAAACTAAATTCTTAACCATAGGTCTATTAACAACACTAACACTACTATTTATTTATTATACTTTTGTCTATGTATGTATTCTACAAGCTGTCGGTACAATTTACACTTTCACATAATACTAATTCATATTTACTCTTGTATTTGCAAAAGCTTAACTATTTAACTTTACACGATATAATTTATATTCGACATTCTGATACAGACTAACTGCTACATTTATCAGCGTTCTTACATATACCCTGAATTAAATGGATGATTCATTTTCCGGTATATGCTAGAAGGTTCGAGGCCCTGTAGTATATACATTGCTTGCGGCGCTTGTGTGTTTGACGGGTTGCCTAACAGTAGCTCGTAACATTATGTATTATGTATCATGATTCTAAACCATCACATAAGCTGAAATGTAGATAGGCTACAAAAAAGTAATCATCATGCACTTCATAATAGAAAGAAAAAACCGTATCTCCTCATACAAGCACCTGACAAGCTAATCTGCTGTTTTAAGAAAAACACGCAAGTCCATGGTTTAATGAAAATGTTAAATTGAGACAGATAACTTAGAAATTTACTACTTAATTATGTAAAGTACACTACAATTACTCACCTGCTGCTTTGTTAGCATAAATGAAATCAAAGCAGTGGTTTTTATCGCAATAAAAGTCACTTTATCAGACAATGCACGTCTTGCATGATACAATCACAATGGACATACTGGACATACTGGTTTTGCGCATACGTTTGAAATAGATTAGGACTTACGAGGTAAATAAAACTGTTAATTTTACGCGGTTTGATTTATTTGGAGTTACGGTGGCTTCTTTTATCTATGTAAGGAGTAGTTTGCCAACGAATGGCATCAAAACTTCCATTTTAACAAAATGTGGACTTACAGCTTTTGCAGATTAAGTTGACGATATTATTATTGCCGAGTTATATAGCACCATCTGCGTACGGCTATGCGATGCAAACGTTCACGTTTATTGCGCGACAATCTCCCTATGTTGTATAATGACAACGATCGTTGTCACGTGGCACACAGTGAAACCACCCTTTGCGACGGTGACAATGGGAAGTTTTGGAATACCCTCCGTATCCATCTAACATGAAATTTCTTGACGTGAAATCTGTGCTGCGACCCAGTTCACTCCGTTGCTGTCATCAACCAACAATGCCCTGCCACAGGTACCCTACGCCATTTGGGAATAGTTTCAGAACTTTGCTGGTAGTTATATTGAAAGAATGTAATGTAAATTTAGTTGTATGATTTTTGATATATTTTGTTATATCTGTGTTGCCACTAATTTATTCACAAACCTCTTTCAACAAACACAAAAATATTGTGGAATTTACGAATATACATATGTCATTCAATTTCAGAGAACTAAACGAGATTAAAAACTTTAAACTAACAATTTAATCCGATAAAACTGTTATAGTATTCCGTGCAGACAAGAAGGTCAGCAGTAAAGTAAGTAAAGAAAATCACCCACACCGAATACCGCAACAAAATAAGAGAAAAGAGTAGAACAGTAATTCAAAAGAATTAGATTTCGCGCTAGCTCAAAAACGTCGTAGGGTGAGGTGGGTGATACAGAAAGAAAAATTGGAAACCTCAGTAAATAGTTATATTACACTCCGTTAATTAAACATATAGGCCCAAAAAAAATTATTTACAAAAGTCAATAACGCTCATTTACGTTATCGTTCTGTTATAACGTGATGTAAACAAACATCAATTTACATATTGTCATCATCCTTAGGTCTTCAGTCCTGGAACTGGTTAGAGGCCTACCATCATTGTTTCCTATTCTGAACTAACCTACAGATTTCCCTGAAACTTGCACGGTCTGCATCTATCACTATCTGAACTAGGTCTACATCTACTTCTTTTTTCCTATCTCTGCTTGTAATACATCCCATACTATTCCCCAAAGATACCTTAGAACGTATTCCGCCCTTCTATTTCTCTTTTTCCCCAGATATTCTTGTTCCCCTACTATTTCTATATCCTATTTGGTACTATCTTTGTGTGTCCATGCTATCGTCCTCATACATCTGAAGCACAGCATTTCAAAAGCTGCTACCGTTTTTCAGTCTGCAAAATGCTAATAGATTATGATAGAACGATCATCATCATTAGGTCTTCAGTCCTGGAACTGGTTAGACGCGTACCATCATTGTTTCCTATTCTGAACTAACCTACACATTTCCCTGAAATTTGCACAGTCTGCATCTATAACTATCAGATCTAGATCTACATCTCCCTCTTTTTTCCTATCTCTGCTTGTAATATATTCCATACTATTCCCCAAAAATGCCTTAGAACGTATTCAGCCCTTCTATTTCTCTTATATTTTGCCCCAGATATCCTTGTTCCCCTACTATTTCTATAACCTATTTGTTATTATCTTTGTCTGTCCATGCTATCGTCCTCATACATCTGAAGCACAGCATTTCAAAAGGCTGCTACCGTTTTTCTGTCTGCGTTTCAGACTGCCCGTATTTCACAGGCATACTGTGCTGTGCTCCACACATATACTTTCAACAATTTTCTTCTTGTTCTATGTTTGTTGTCTTTCCTCATAGGCGCTGTTCTTTCTTGTTAGATGCAGTTCGGTCACCTTCTATTGTTTTACAGTTATATATCCTATTTCTCCGACCTTCAGTGGTTGTGAAGGGAGGTAAGCAGCCTGTGGCTGCCAAGTTCCCCCAACACTTAACCATTTACCAATTTAATATATTTTCCAATATATCTTTTCGCACAGTCAACATTAGTTGCAGATATTTCGCAACCAACAACTAGTTGTTTATACTAATCATCAGATTTATCTGCGCTTATTTTTTCGTCATTAGGTTTTCCGTCTCAAAACTGGTTGGACACGTACCTGCACTTATTTATATTCTGAGCTAGCCTACATAGTTCCCTGAAATTCTCACACAGCATGTGTATACAGCTCGTTCCCCTTCTATTGTTTTCTAATTTTATGCCCTATTTCACCGAGATTCAGTGAAGAGGGTTAAGCAACCTGTGGCTACCAAGATCCCCCAACACTTAGACATTTGCCGAAATAATGGTTTTCCAGTAAATCCTTTCACACCTTAACATTATACGAGAATATTGCCCAACCAATTCTTGTAGTTACTTATAATAATCATCATGTTTAAGCACAGTTATTTTTTCGTCATTAGTTTATTCATCTTTGAATTGGTTGGATGCGTACCTCCATTGATTTCTATTATGGGCTAGCCTACACATCTCCCTGAAACCCCTACAGCCTACATCTTTTACTATCTGTGTGCAGTAGTCTAACCTAGGTCTGCCTCTTCTTCTCTTTTTTCCTATCTCTGCTTCTAATATATTCCGTACTATTCCCTCATGCCGTAGTATGTGGCCTATCATCCTATCTCTCCTATTTTTTACCGTTATCCACATATTTCTTTCTTCCCCTACCATTTTTAGTACCTCTTCGTTCTTAACTTTGTCTGTCCATGATATCTTCATCATACGTCTGTAGCACCACATTTCAAAGGCTTCTACTTTTTCTTGTCCGCTTCTCCTACTGTCCAGGCTTCACAGCCATACAGTGCTGTGCTCCACACATATGTTTTGAGCAATCTTTTCCTTATTTCTATGTTTGTGGTCTTTGAACACAGTAGTTGCTTTTTCTTGGTAAATGTAGCACGACCTTGTGCTAATCTTTGTTTATATCTTTTGTGCTTTTCCCATCTTGCGTTATTTGGCTTCATAGGTAGCAGAAATCCTTAACCTCTTGTAGATTCGTAATACATACTTGTACTCTTGTTTTTGATTTATTTTCCCCACCCTTGCATACTAGTACTTTAGTTTTAGTTTTGTTAATTTTCATACCGTATCTCTCTGTTAGAACCGTTTCCATTTCATTAAGAGCAGCTTCTAACCCTTCCTTGCTAGACGCTAATACCGCTATATCATCTGCAAATCTAAGCATATCAATTTTTTGTCCCTGCATAGTAATTCCAAATGTCTTCCTGCATTTGACAGTATTCATTGCCTCTTCTATGTACAAGTTAAAAATCAATGGGGATAGGGCACAACCCTGTCTCACCTCTTTCCTCATGTTTACTTCTCTACGTTCCTGCTCTAATTCTATTACTGCTGTTTGCTCTTTGTATAAGCTATGTACTATTCGTCTATCCCTATAACTCATTCTAATCTCTTTGAGTATTTCAAACATTTTTTTCCAATTTACATTGTCGAATGCTTTTTCCAGATCTACAAACCCTATATACACGCTTTCCCCTTTTTCTATCGTTTTCTCCATTATCACTAAATAGCCTCCCGTGTTCCCCTGTTTCGCCTAAACCCAAATTGGTCTTCTCCTAGTATTTCTTCCGTCCGTTTTTCCATTCGTCTTTGCACAATTCTAGTTAATATTTTTGACACGTGTGCTGTCAAACTTAGTGTTCGAAAATGTTCACATCTATCCGCGCCTTTCTTTTTTGGTATAGTTACTATGATGCTACATTTGAAATCTTTGGGTATCTCGCCTGTCTCATACATATAGCTTACAAGTTGGAAGAGACGTTCTGTTACTGCTTGTCCAGCGGCTTTTAGAGTTTCTGCTTGCACCTTATCTGTACCCGGCGCATTACCATTTTTCAGACTTTTTAATGCTAATTCAAACTCATCTCTAAGTATAGGATATCCCAAGTCATCATTTTCAATGTCTGATTCCTGTTCTAATGCAGTTAGTTCCTCTCCTGCATATAAATTCCCTATATATTCTTGCCATCTACCCACTTTCTCAACGTTTTGTATAATGACGTTTCCTTGTGCGTCCCTTATATTTTTGCTATACGGTTTTATATCCCTAAAATTCATTCTAATTAAATTGTATGCTTCGTCTGTCTTTCCTATTTCCATCTTCCTTTGTACTTCTTTGCACTTTTCATCAATCCATTGTTCTTTAGCTTTCCTGCATTTTCGAATAATTTCCCATTTTATGGCTTTGTATCTTTGTTTTCCTGTTTCGTCTGATTTATTTTTGTATTTTCGTCTTTCTTCTATTAAATTCAGGATATCCTTTGTTATCCATGGTTTCTTATTTTCTTTTTGTGTATACCCCAGAATATCTCTGGCCGCCATGTCTAAGCTGGATATAATGTTATTCCATTCTGTTTCTACTTCCTTAGTATCAGATATTTTCCCGATATCTTTGAGCAATTCATTTGGCTTTTTTTTCGAATCTTTCTTGAATATCTTTATCTTTTAGTTTCTCTAAGTCCACGTGCCTTTTTCCGTTTCTTTTTTTCACATTCTTAAATTTAAGTGCGGCCTTCAAAATTACGATGTTGTGGTCAGTATCTACATCTGCTTCTGGGTAGCTTCTTCAGTCTTTTACTTGATTCCTAAACCGTTGTCTAACAAGAATGTAATCTATTTGATATCTTCCTATATGTCCTGGGATCTTCCACGTATATCGTCTTCTAGCATGATGTTGAAATAATGTGTTTGTAATGATTAAATTGTTCTTGTCGCAAAATTCTACCAGCCGATTTCCCCTGTCGTTTCTCGTGCCTAAACCAAATATACCTACTACCGCTGCTTCCCTACCCTCACCTATCACGGCATTAAAATCCCCCGTAATTATTAAAGTTCCATGTCCTTTTACGTATCTTAATATGTCTTCGGTATCTTTGTAGATGGCTTCTACTCCTTCGTAAATGTGGGCATGTATACTTGTATTATTACTGTGTTTACCGGTTTAGATCCTAATCTAACCATGAGTGCTCTTTCGTTCTTTTGTAAGTAATTTTCTACACAGTATCCTATCTTTTTCCGCATAACTATCCCCACACCCAAATTTCCTTCCTCTGCTCCTGTATGAATTACCCTGAAGTCTCTAGTCCAAAACTCCCCCGCCTCTGGCCACCGAACTTCGCCGATCCCTACTATGTCTAGTGATAACCTATTCATTTCGATTTTTAGGTTCTCTAGCTTACCTACTTGCTTCATACTTCTAACATTCCACGCTCCGTCTCGCAGAATGTTCCAGACTCTTATTTTTAACTTTCCGATAGCATCCTCCGAAGTAGTCCCCTCCCGGAGATCCGAATGGGGGACTATTTTAACTCCGGAATCTTTTACCCCAGAGAATGTCATCATGATTGTTACAATATAAGTACGCTGTGTACTTGGGAGATAATGTGGTGGTTTCCCGTTGCCTTCCACATCGCGGTAGTGTGTCTTAGACTGCCATACCGACCCCTATGGTCTCTGCCAATCTAAGTACCGAAAGAGCCGCTGCCATCTTTCGGGGACCTGTCTTAGTCTGGTTCCTCACTAACGACCCTACTGCTTTGGTTGGACCTGTAGTTTGGCTCTTTAGCTCATTAAAACACGCAAGCCATTTCACCTGTTCTAGTAATTTAGAACTTCGGCAAGGTGCAGGTCCATTCGAAATGGTTGCATATTGTATAATATCAAAATAGTCCTTTAAGCAAATATAAAATCTTAAAACCTAAATAATAGGTACTAATATGCATGCAAGAATACCTACAAAATGTTCCAGTCCTAAATATGTACAAGAAGAAATTACACAAAATATATATTTTTATATAAAACGAGAGAAAATGTTCATTATTACCTGCCCTGTAAAGTGCACTCCGTAATAACGAAATGGTAAGCTTAATTAGAGTGAATCAGGTGTTCCCTTACTCTAATTTAAAATTTGGCAAGCATGTTGTTGACCTTAGCATTAATGTACAAAGAAAAGGTGACAGTAACAAATGCTCTAACATGAACTTTGGTTTAAATAATCGTGACTTGGAACATAAATACATAATCAGACGTGAATTGTGAGCGTAAATTTGTGACACGCAGTCTGCAAATTATTGGATACTCACGAGTAGGAAAAGTATAAACAGCAAACAAAGTGTGTCTTTGACAAAAGCAGCAAAATTTAAGAAAGCAGCAAAAATGTAGCTTAAACTATCGGCCTCTCTGGTCCCATCTTACAGGATTCGAAAATGCGGCCTGTATTTGTCGATAGGCTGGATGCTGGATGGCCCAATTTAACTATAGTAGAACACTACGTACAACCACGGATTTTAGAATAGCGACTCAACGTTGTTTCTTCGCGCTTAAAGTACGTTGTATAGAATTAGAATGGAAAGGGAAGAAAAGAGAGTATTTCAAAAGCTCAGCTGGTATAGATTGAGAACGACGAGGTAAATAAGGAAAAAATCATACCCAGCAATAGATTGTTAAATATTCTACGAAAGCAAGTAAAGATATATTCCAGACTACAACTGCGAATTATTCCTCGAAGGATGGCCAATTAACGCAAACAAACAGGCTATAATAATTTCCATTAAATTTTCTGTTGTCGCATGGGAAATCGATGTATATTTTAAAACAACCAAGCAAGTATGCAACCTTGCGTACAGTCAAAGGAAGCTCAACGTATTACCCGCTGCCTAAAGGTTTATGGAAACAAAAACGATTTACTGTATCCCACTACAATACCTAGAATGAATTAATGAGGGGATGATTTTATTACTCATAAAGCTTGAGCGTCGGAACACGTGCAGATATAACGAAGTAGGTTTCTTAGTATCATTAGAAGCGTTTATTTTACTATGCGTATTTTAACCAATAACTATGAGAAATAATAAGCAGCTGTTAGAATGTGTTTCAAAGAATTTATAAGGTGAGATTCTAGCATTTTAAAAGTGGTTTAATGATAAGCAATCTTTCATAGTATTTATAAACGCGGTTTAAAATATATTCCACGTATTTCTACACTTAGAGATATTTTTATAGGAAGTTTTAAATATTCATTTTAATTTAAATAGCATAAAAAAGCGGACCGTCGCTTGGATTGAAATTTGTAGAAAGTGTTCGTTAAAGTAGTTGGAAATTAATGCAAAAATTAATCGCTTTCTGAAATTTAACGTAACGAAACTCACACGCTCTTTAAGGTTAACTTCCGCATATAATTTTTATAATATACGAGTACTTATGCATATTGTTTATAAAACGAGGGACAATAGTAGTTAAAAAAATGTTAGATGAATACAAATAGAAAGGAAAAGTTATTAAGAACGCAGTTAATATGTAAGAAGTTTAAACGCCAACAATAGAATAATTTGGAGTTCGATGCTAAGAAAGAACGCAGTTATAGAGTTAGATACTATCAAATGGGTATTTGCAATTAACTACAATTTAATATTGATGTATACAGACAAATAATAGAGTAAATTAGTGATCAAAATATGAAGTTGTTTATTGCACACACAAAGAATTTTTGTCAATTACAAATCTAGACATTTTTTACCGCATATTCCATTACTAAAACATGCCTAATTTAATACAACACAAAGGAAAATTAATTTTTGTCACGCAATGTCCATTCAAGCCAATCGTTTCTCTGAATTGCTAACTATACTGGTTATGGACGCCTGTTAGTTCACAAATTATTCGGAGCACGTGTTTGCTTCTACAAGCTGAATAAGTAGGCGCTTTATAATAACGACTCTCAAAATGTTGTAGGGAGATACACTATTTGTCTTACTTCTTAAATGCCTTAAGCATAACTCATATCTTGATTTATAAATTAAAACTAATTAAGCAATTTCTTAAGTACAACAAAATTTAAGACCTTAATAAAAAAAACTACCTTTCATTTGGATTTTTAAATATCTGAAGCAAACTAAGGAGTTACCACCAAATAGAGGATGACAGTTAGTATTCCGGCATTAGTGTTTGGCAGAAAAATCCTGTATTTCTATAACCTTAACGTGCACTTTAATGAATTTTACTTCTCAAACTGATACAAAACACATCCATCATTTTTATAGGCTCTCTTCAAAATAGACTTATAAGTGATTAATGTGTAAAAAAAGGCATGAACCCAGCGGCGCACACAACAGGGCGATGACAATTGAGATGCAGTCGCTTCAAATACACAGATTACCATATACAATAAGTTATGCAACACGTTTTAAACATTTTGGTTGAAAAATGCGTCTTTGCTCTTTTAATCTGTAATTACACTAAACAGCATATTGTAATTTTTCTTTATTTTCTAATGTGCGATGAATGTTGCTTATACAATATTTCTCGCTGATACAAATCAGTTATGAAAACTTTTTATCACCCTCCAGTCAAAAGTTATTTATATTTTTACACTGAAACGTTTTGTTATGTAATGTTTAAATATGTTATAGTACAAATTATGCATACCACGTTAGTACCGAATCTCAACTTTTTTGCATGTGATTTTCATTTGTAGAGTACGTCTGGAGCATCCCTGATTAAGTTCCAACAATAATATGCGAGGACATGGGGCTTCACTTACCTTTGTTACGGTATTCCGCGCAGACAAGAAAGAAAAGTAAAGTAAGCAAAAAAAAATCTCCCGCACAAAATACCGCAACAACAAAGAAATCCAAAGAAGACCGTACTAGCTTAAAAGTCGTAGAGTGGGATGGGTCACACAGAAAAAAGGGAAACCTCAAGAAAGGAATTTTATTTACAAACCACTAATTAAAAAAACATGTTACATAAAAAAGTTAGAACGGTTAGTTTAACTTCTCATGCTTCCAAAATACTAACAATAATAATCAAAAATAGAGTAGAAGCTTTGACTGAGAATTATTTAGGCGAAGACCAATACGGTTTTCGTAAAGACAGAGGGACTAGAGAACCGATACTAATGATTAGGCTAATTATCGAAAAAAGGTTACAAAAAAATAAAAAGACTCATTTCGTGTTTCTAGATTTAGAAAAAGCATTTGATAAGGTTAATTGGATTGTTATGTTCAGAGTTTTGCGAAAAATAGGAATCTCTCATAAGGATAGAAAAATTATTTACAGTCTATATAAAAACCAAAGCGTAGTAATTATATTTGATGAAATAGAAAAAGAAGCTAAGATTAGAAATGGTGTTAGACAGGGTTGTATACTGTCTCCCTTGATTTTTAATGTTTATATTGAGGAAGCTTTAAACTTAGCTAGAGAAAGAAAAGAGATAGGTGTTAGTGTACAGAGACAGAAAATAGACATGTTACGTTTTTCAGATGATATAGCCATTATAGCAGAGTCTAGAAAAGAGTTAGGAAAGTTTTTAAATTTTTAGAGGAGATACTACAGAGTAACTATAGTATGAGAATTAACTCAGGAAAGACAAAGATGACAAGTGAGTTAGTTACAGCCTAGTTCTAAACCAAAATTAAAAATATGTAATACCAAGTTAGAGGAGGTAGATGAATTTTGCTATTTAGGTAGTATAATTACAAAGGATGGACGTAGCAGAAGGGATATAGTAGCTAGAATAGCTCAAGCTAGAAAAATGTTTTTAAAAAAGAAAAACTTACTAATAGCTAATAGTATTAGTTTAGATAATAGAAAAAGTTTCTTGAAGTCGTACGTATGGAGCGTTCTACTATACGGTGGTGAGACTTGGACAATTAAAGAAGTAGATAAGAAAAAGAGCTTTTGAAACTTGGTGTTATAGGAGAATGTTAAAGATTAGTTGGACAGATAGAGTAACAAACGAGGAAGTTTATAGAAGGATATGTGAGGAATCCTGTATGTGGAAACAATTAAAGGTCAGGAGAGATAGAATGATAGGGCACCAGTTAAGACATGAGGGACTATTTAGTAAAGTCTTAGATTATAGACCACCAAATAAAAATAGAGGAGTGAGGCCTAGACAAAGCTATATTAGTCAAATCATTAGAGATTTGGGTTGTGAAGGGTATGTAGACCTTTTTAGACTAGCTCAGAATAGAAAAGAATTTAGAGCTGCGTCAAACCGACTTTAAGTAAGTTCGAAAACAAAACAAAAAGAATAAGTAAATAAAAATCAGTTAACTAAATGTCACCATGACATAACTCACAATTAGTTAGCGGTCTGGCATGTTGGTAGCGATTCGTTGCTTAAGCCTTACCATAACATATAATTTAATAAACGTCACCATGACATAACTCACAATTAGTTAGCGGTCTGGCATGTTGGTAGCGTTTCGTTGCTTAAGCCTTACCATAACATATAATTTAATAAACGTCACCATGACATAACTCACAAGTAGGTAGCGGTCTGGCATGTTGGTAGCGTTTCGTTGCTTAAGCCTTACCATAACATATAATTTAATAAACGTCACCATGACATAACTCACAATTAGGTAGCGGTCTGGCATGTTGGCAGCGATTCGTTGCTTAAGCCTTACCATAACATATAATTTAACACTTTTCCTTTTTTGAAGCGGATAACCAGGTTATATTTCATTTCCTTATAAATGGTAATCATGTAAACATGTTAGAGTTCTTTAACAACCATCAGGTTGCTAATATCTATGTAGAGCCAGGTGGATAGGAAAAAGGAGCTGCGTCAAACTGACTTTAAGTAAGTTCGAAAACAAAACAAAAAGAATAAGTAAATAAAAATCAGTTAACTAAATGTCACCATGACATAACTCACAATTAGTTAGCGGTCTGGCATGTTGGCAGCGATTCGCTGCTTAAGCCTTACCATAACATATAACTTACTTAAAGTCACCATGACATAACTCACAATTAGTTAGCGGTCTGACATGTTGGTAGCGATTCGTTGCTTGTGCCTTACCATAACATATAATTTATTAAACGTCACCATGACATAACTAACAATTAGTTAACGGTCTGGCACGTTGGATATAGGAAGACCTAGACCAAGCTATATTAGTCAAATTATTAGAAATTTAGGTTGTGAAGGGTATGTAGAGTTTTTTAGATTAGCACAGAATAGAAAAGAAGTTAGAGTTACGTCAAACCGACCCTGGGTAAGGTCGAACACAAAATGATGATGACTTTTTTGCTGATCAAAGAGGTTGCATAGTAACTGTTAATTCAGAGTGATGTGTGGAGATGATTAACAGCTTTTTCACGCAAACTTTACAAGACTGTTGGTTTTAATCGAAACGCATGGTCCCGGCAAGATGGAGTTACATCTCACACGTCTAACGTGTCTATACCGCTTGTTCGTGAACTTTTTCCTGAAAAATTGACATCCAGACGAGGTGACATAAACTAGCCTTCACGTAACCCTGATTTGACACCAATGGATTTTTTCTTGCGGGACTACCTCAAATCAAAGCTATACATTAGCAATTCTACCTCTCTGGATCATTTAAAACAAAATATTCGAGAAAAACTGGCAGGATTACTGAGAACACGTGCCAAATAGTTTTCCAAAATTTTGTTTCCCGCTTAGAAGTGTGCCAGCAAAATAACGGAGCACATTTAGACGACATTATTTTAAAAAAATAAATTCCTAGGAAATGTACTTTAATTTAAATGTTTAGACTAATACCATATTTAAATACTGACTTTTTATTTTAAAAAAGACTTTTGGGACACTGTATGTTGATGAATTATAACATAAAATTTTCTTTGCTCTGTTCACTCCACTTCTGCTACAAAGGAGGTCTTGGTGAATAAATATTGTAACTAAAAATATTGTAACAATTTTATTTTAGCAGTAAAAGAACCTATTCATTAAACGTACAATGAATATTGAAATACCTTTATTAACTAAAATAAAGATTCGAGTAACAATCAAATTTTATAGTATTACTATATCTAGGATTAGTAGTCTATTTGTTTCGGAGTTCGGTGCAATTCCACAGCCACTGGCGCGCGCGTGAGAGGTTCGAGAACCCCACTTATGATCCTCCCACCATGCAAGAACGCAGCGAGCGCACTCGTCGATAGTTAAAGGCAGCGTGAAGATGCATTCAAAAAGAATGGCGAGTGACCTCCGGGTCGCCTTATTTTGGTGAAACACTTCCTGAGTAACGGTTAGTACTTAATCCACATTTTGCATATTCGTTATCATATTAGCTAATTTAAAAATTTATTTAGCGCAACAACACGTCAGAAACTGCAACGATAAATTAGAAACCGCACGACCACTTTGAAATTATAATGTAGAAACCTTAACTTATGGACTACACAATGAAGGATTATATTTGTAAATAAAATTAGAAAACGCAAGATTACGCTATGAAGTAATGCTGCCTTGAACCAATGTGAGAAATCCGCTTCGCTCCTACATCTGTATTAAAGCATGGAAAACAAGCATATTTAGCTGCAGGCCCCGCACTGCGAAGTTGTTTCCATTGCAACCAAAGACGACAGCCGGTTTTGGGTTCGTAATAGAATTAAGAATTTCCTCAGTACTTCCTTCTGAAAGTATATTATTTCATTTTGTTTGTTGGATGTACAAAATTGTTATTCACTTTACCTGTGATTAGACTGGTTTTCCCCAGTATCGGGTTTGATTTCACTTAGTTCCGTAAATATGTGACTACACGTGGCTACAACGTAAATTAACAGCTGCTATTACGTCACCTGTTTGTTTGAACAATGCCGTCAACAATTGCATAATGGCTAACAGATGTTTAGCATTACAGTACTGCCACTTTTGATAAAATTAGAGAATATCTTGGTGATTCTTTTGACTTCAAACTAATTTTAACTTTGTTAACTTAAAGAGAAAATTTCGTATATTCATTTGTAAGTGACCTACACAGATCTGGTTGGGTTATAAAAAACCTTAATATTGTTAGTTACACTGAACTGTAATATATTTGAGTAAGGATCAGTTGATAAGCCTTACAACAATTTTGCAAGAATACCAAATATTTATTTTATTTAATTACAATGAAATTTTATTTACTGAAACAAAGAAAATTCTTTCTAGTAAATTAATTATCTACATTTAAAGTTTTTTATTCTGATCTAGTTTGATCAGACCTGATAAACAAAAAACAATAAGAGTTAAATTTTTATGATTCCATTATGTAGAAAATATTCTCTATGCATTTAGGTATACTTGAAGGACGCAAATTGTGTTCCCGTTTTCTATGTGACTTAATTATTATTTTTCCTTACAGGAAAAGCTTATTCTATTAAGACATTTGTTAAAGAAGGCAACCTTTTTTTGGTTGGGTTACCACGCCCATACAAAAAACCAACGTGGGGCAATAGGTTCACTAGCGCCCAACGTTTGGGGCGTCGAAATTTGTTTGTTCAACGTTTGGGACTTCGAAATTTGTTTGTTCATAATTTGATTAGCTCGAAATTTGTTTGTTCATAATTTGATTTACCTCTAAATTTGTTTGTTCAAAATTAATTTTACTTCGAGATTCGTTCGTTCAAAAATTATTTTTTACTCTGAAACTTGTTTGTTCAAAAATAATTTTACTTTGAAATAGTCTGTTCAAAATTTATTTTTGCTTCGAAATTTGTTTATTCAAAAATTATTTTGCTTCGAAATTAGTTTGTTCGAAAAGTATTTTGCTTCGAGATTTGTTTGTTCAAAAATAGTTTTGCATCGAAATTTGTTAGCTTAAAATTTATTTTGCTTTGAAGTCCATTTGTCCAAAAATTATTTTGCTCCAAAATTTGTTTGCTTAAAGTTTATTTGACATTTAGATTTGTTTGTTTGCTTTTGATAAAGGATTGGTCGGAACGTTAATCCCCTTACGGTCAAGTAATTAACTTGGTCAAATTTACTTTTTGACTTTAATTCTATTTTGACCCCTTAAATTTTTTTTGATATTGTTTTGGCAAAAATAATTTTACCAAAAACATCTTTTGATTTTTACCTTTAGTAGTACAATTTGTTTTGATAATTTTTGTAAGGTTTAGATCATTTGGATTTACCAGTTTGATTTCATTGAAACATTAGGCTGTTGTACTCATGTCGGATATTCCGAATTGTTTGTCTACTTAAAGAGGAACGGGAGTAGTGAGTGAGAAACCAGTTTTGAAAAAATTTTTGGAAGACTGTCAGCTAAAGAAGCTGATAAGCCTGTTGTTTGATTTGTTTGAGTCAATAAAGAACATTTTGTCCAAATTTGATTATAAGGCTAGAGATTCTATCTTGAAGGTACATTGGAGTGAGCTGTCGTCGTGTCATTTGAGAATTGCTCTTGTGCATAAGCACATTTTTGATTTTGTTAGCAGATTTTTGTTTAGATCAGCATTGCAACGCAATTTTGTCTAGGCGGAACTTGTCGTCGTGGTTGGTCGCTCAGCAGTATGTCAGTCCAGACGAGACTCAGGAAGAGTTGGTCGCTCGGCATTGCGTAAGTCTAGACGAGACTCGAGGTGAGTTAGGCGCTCTAGAATTTTTTTTTGCATCTTTTTTTGATTTGATGTAAATTTTGGTATTGTTAGTCTAGGTGAGACTCGTAGAGGGTTTGTCACTCTAGCATATTTAGGCGTTGTGAAGCATTGTAGTTGTTTCGACAGTTCAATTGGTAGTAGGGTGTGAGTGTACCTGAACACTGATTTTTTTTGTTAGCTATTGTCATGATTAGTTTTTCTATTGATGATTCATAAGCAGGTGGATGGCTTTTAGTTGTTGGTGATTGGTTTTCGAAATATTCGATTTTGCAACCTTTGCGAAGTGCCACAGCACATTTGATTGAGAAGTTCTTAGAAGAAAAGTATTTTTTTGCATACGGAATACCACCATTTGTTATTCGTGATAATGGTCCACAGTTGATTGGACATGTTTTTGAAGTTTTGTGTGCAAGGTACGAGATCCAAGAGATGTGGTACAATGCTGTGTATGCTCCTCAAGGCAGTTAAGTGGAAAAGCTTATAATGATAATTTTATACCTGGTGAGGATATTGATGTCGTCTCCAGTAGTGGACCTTCGTATGTTTTGGATCGTCAACCTTTGTTTAATATTTTTGGAAATGTCCGTGAAAATTTGCATGTAGCTTGCCAGCGTTCGAGTGGACGCTGCAATCTTGGGAGAGGAGACGTTTCATTCCGAGTCGGAGAAAGTGTTTGGAGAGCTAATAAGGTCCTCTCGAGTGCTAGTGATAAATTTTCCGCTAAGTTAGCCCCTAAGTTCGTTATGAGTAAAGTTCGGAAAAAACATTCCAATTTAGTATATGAGTTAGAGAACGAAGATGGGACAAGAGCAGGGAAATGGCACGTAAAGGACTTGAAACCAGTTGAAGCGTCGTATCCAAAGGAAAATGATGATCCTGACGATTAATTCCGGTCCGATCATCTCTTTGATATTAAGTAATGACGTAGTGGTTTGTTTTATTTTGTTCCGATTTTTGATTTGGTGTCGGTTCACTAATATTGAGTATTTTATTTGAGAAGTGAAATAAGTGGTTAGAGATTTTGTAAATTTTGTAGGTTTGAGGTGTGCCTTGGTGTGCACGCTGGACATTTTGCTCGCGCGTTGCTCAGAGATGTGTTTGGAGGATGTCTTTGACAGATATCCTTACAATGTAGAAGTAGGTGGGCTATTTAATTGTTGGTCCTGATTTCTACATATCGAGGTAGAGAGAATATTAGATTATTCTTTCCTTGTTCCTTTTGACCGTTCGAAGTTCTTTGATTTGATAAGGTCAAAGTTGGCTTGGTGAGTCTCACCATTTGGTCCATCACTAATGAGATCAGTTGTTTGTTGGAACTCAGTGATAGGATATTCAGTAGGGTGTAGGGTAGTACAGCCCTGACTGGCTCAGTTTTGTATTTGAATTTGATAAGTAACCTTATGGTTAGGTTACCTTTGTTTTGATCATCTCTTTACGATGAAGCGATGATATTTTGTATTTGCATTTGATAAGTAACCTTATGGTTAGGTTACCTTTGTTTTGATCATCTCTTTACGATGAAGCGATGATATTTTGTATTTGCATTTGATAAGTAACCTTATGGTTAGGTTACCTTTGTTTTGATCATCTCTTTACGATGAAGCGATGATATTTTGTATTTGCATTTGATAAGTAACCTTATGGTTAGGTCACTTTTGTTTTGATTATCACTTTGTGATGATGGTGTTTAAATATAGACCTATTAGTAGGGTCTTACTTTTGATTATCACCTTGTAGTGATGATGTTTTGAATAGTTATGCTGTCTTGATGAGGAAGCATTCCTTTTTTGTAGATAGAGCTAAAAGAGCTCCTGGAAGTGAAGTTTTTTGAAATTAGAAGTAAATCGTAAGTGTTTGCTTATAGGTAAGAAATATTAGCCTTGTTAGAAGTATGAATCTCAAGTCAGGAAATATTGTAAATTTGAATTTTTTGTCCCGTGGAGTGTTTGACTTTCTAATTTGACCCCTCCCAATTTTGATTATTACCGATTGTGACTCCCCGATTTTGTCTCCCGATGGACGTCAGGTACGCGTAGTTACCAACACACTCATTTGTAAATATTTGTCCCTCCATTTGAATAAATTTATAAAATTGCATAGTTAGTTAGGAAGGTAGGAAAGGCTAGTATTGTTATAAAAATTTTTTGTATTTGTTATATTTGAAGTTTTTCTAAAAAAATTTTTTCTTTTAGGAAAGGGTAGTGTAACAATTTTATTTTAGCAGTAAAAGAACCTATTCATTAAACGTACAATGAATATTGAAATACCTTTATTAACTAAAATAAAGATTCGAGTAACAATCAAATTTTTATAGTATTACTATATCTAGGATTAGTAGTCTATTTGTTTCGGAGTTCGGTGCAATTCCACAGCCACTGGCGCGCGCGTGAGAGGTTCGAGAACCCCACTTATGATCCTCCCACCATGCAAGAACGCAGCGAGCGCACTCGTCGATAGTTAAAGGCAGCGTGAAGATGCATTCAAAAGAATGGCGAGTGACCTCCGGGTCGCCTTATTTTGGTGAAACACTTCCTGAGTAACGGTTAGTACTTAATCCACATTTTGCATATTCGTTATCATATTAGCTAATTTAAAATTTATTTAGCGCAACAACACGTCAGAAACTGCAACGATAAATTAGAAACCGCACGACCACTTTCAAATTATAATGTAGAAACCTTAACTTATGGACTACACAATGAAGGATTATATTTGTAAATAAAATTAGAAAACGCAAGATTACGCTATGAAGTAATGCTGCCTTGAACCAATGTGAGAAATCCGCTTCGCTCCTACATCTGTATTAAAGCATGGAAAACAAGCATATTTAGCTGCAGGCCCGCACTGCGAAGTTGTTTCCATTGCAACCAAAGACGACAGCCGGTTTTGGGTTCGTAATAGAATTAAGAATTTCCTCAGTACTTCCTTCTGAAAGTATATTATTTCATTTTGTTTGTTGGATGTACAAAATTGTTATTCACTTTACCTGTGATTAGACTGGTTTTCCCCAGTATCGGGTTTGATTTCACTTAGTTCCGTAAATATGTGACTACACGTGGCTACAACGTAAATTAACAGCTGCTATTACGTCACCTGTTTGTTTGAACAATGCCGTCAACAATTGCATAATGGCTAACAGATGTTTAGCATTACAGTACTGCCACTTTTGATAAAATTAGAGAATATCTTGGTGATTCTTTTGACTTCAAACTAATTTTAACTTTGTTAACTTAAAGAGAAAATTTCGTATATTCATTTGTAAGTGACCTACACAGATCTGGTTGGGTTATAAAAAACCTTAATATTGTTAGTTACACTGAACTGTAATATATTTGAGTAAGGATCAGTTGATAAGCCTTACAACAATTTTGCAAGAATACCAAATATTTATTTTATTTAATTACAATGAAATTTTATTTACTGAAACAAAGAAAATTCTTTCTAGTAAATTAATTATCTACATTTAAAGTTTTTTATTCTGATCTAGTTTGATCAGACCTGATAAACAAAAACAATAAGAGTTAAATTTTATGATTCCATTATGTAGAAAATATTCTCTATGCATTTAGGTATACTTGAAGGACGCAAATTGTGTTCCCATTTTCTATGTGACTTAATTATTATTTTTCCTTACAGGAACAGCGTTTTATTCTGTTAAGACAAGTTTTTGAGTCAGCGAAGGCGATCTTTTTTCTTTGGGTCTCCACGTCCGCCCTTAGAAATTTGCTATGCCATTAATATAAATCAATCTGGACTTGGTGGCGCCTGTTTGTTTTAGTTTGAGTGTGACCCCACAGATTTCGACTTACCCCCATTGCTCATTGCTCTACCCCAGGAATAGACCCCTAGTTACGTCGGAAGACTTTGTTTTGCAGACACCTGACTTGGAGCATGGTGATATTAAAGTAGTGTTTTAGTAAGTCAAGAAAATTCGTTTCACTGGTGCCGGCAACGTCAGGCCTTAGTTAGAAAATACGTTTCACTAGCGCCCATGCGTGAGGCTAGCGGAGCCAACAATTAGAGAGCAAAAAAAGTTCGTTTCAATATTACGCCTGAAAGTGGACAATATACGGAGAAAGAGTTATGATGGAGCAGCTATAATGAGCGGTAATGTCAACGAAGTTCAAACTCACATATTAACACTAAACCCAAAAAAGATACAAGCAACTGTGTTTAAATTTAATAATTATCGATTCTTGTAGTATTGAGCACATCCGAAACTGTATGGGAACATTGGAAAAAGTGCATTTTATTTAATTATCCGAAACAAGAGCTTTTACTTCAAAACTCTATTGATGAATTGCGTCCTTACATTTGATTTTTCAATGCTCTACCCGAAAATAGTACAATGGCCAAAAGCGAGATTTTTACCTGAATAATTTTGAATTTTGCCGAACCCTTGCTCTTCCATAGGGATCTTTAACGTGCGTGACAACACTCACACACGGGACCTCCATTTTACCTCTCATCCGAACGAGGGCGTATTTTTGTGAAAAATAATCGCCTAACGTTTTTCAAGCAGATCTTGTTGGGATTTGAATCCGGGACTTTCGACATGATAGTCACATGCATACCAACTACCTCACAGAGCCGCCTGATGAATTGTGTCCACAAAACACAGAAAATAAAATTAATAAAACGCCTACGAGGCACGTACAGCGTCATTATTCCATAATTGTGTTTCTCAAACTATTTGACTTTGTGCGTTTTGTCTTATCGGACCTATCTTCCCGAGACGACAAAAATACGTCAAGAGATGCAAACCTTCTTCTCAATCCAATCATTTCGTGACGTTCTTAGTTTCAGTTTCAGTTTCATGTTTTATTATACATATATTTTTAGTTACAGTATTATGCTTAGTAAATTTTTACAGTCATTAAACGTCGATGTTGCAGTTGTGATACAGCATACAAATTGACAAAGAAAGAAATAAGTAAATTAAAAATTTCTTCTGCAAGTAATAGACATATAAGTGAAAATCATTAGCAAAAACAAAATATGCAACCGTAATCGAAGATTTATCACAATGTATTAGGGAGCTACGAGTTTAAAAAGATATATCTTACTCAAGGAATAGTATAAACGTGCAATACGAATAGGCTTTTGACATAGAAGAATTAATAAACATGTTTGCACAAAGAAGCAAAAAGCTAAATGAGGTCGAACAGTAAAGTAATAAAACGGATATGTATCATAAAGATTATAAAAATTTTCAGTTACATTTTTAGTCAACTGCAGTGTGACCTTTTTCAAAGTAGTTTCCTTTCGCTTTCACACACTTTGTCAAACGGATCTGTCACTGCTGGTAACATCCCTTGAAGTGTTCTTCTAAAATGTTGTCTAATGAGCTTCGTCGCGGCATTTAAAAATTTTTCTATTATTTAAAAATGATTCCATTGACTGCCAATTTGACTTTTGGAAGTGAAACATCACATAACGGTGAGGTCTGGTACACAAGAAGGCTGTGGTAGTACTGAAATGCCTTTGAGGTTAAAAGTTGCTATATAAACAATGCAGAATGAGATGGCGCATTATCGTGATGAAGAATTCAACTACCAAGCAATATTTGTATGGACAAGGAAGACTGTTTTCGAACCCTTTCTAGAATTTCTTCTTAAAAGTATTGATTCAGCGTTTGTTCAGGAGGCACCCACTCTTTATGAGTAATGCATTTGATCCGGAAAAGCATACCAGTATACATTTTACTTTTAACTTCGTTCGTTCAGCCTTCAGTAAACATATGAAGCCAAGGAAGAACTCGAGCCCTTGATATAGCCTCATTTCCAAGAGCTTTTTTAAAGCTTATTGTAAGTTGTCGTCGCATTCTTACAGAAATTAAAAAAAAAAGAAATTGCATATCGCTGTGAAATATTTCGCGATTCCATTTTGGTGCCGAGAACAGAACACGTGTTTACTTTTTACACAATTACCCAACATTGAGAGCTTGCAGGTATGTACCGCGTGGACTATTACTGGACTAAAGATTGACGTTGGGCATAATCGAAACATTTTAATAATCGAATGAATCGAAATAATCGTTTAAAATAATCGAATGATCATTCGAATTTTCGATTATGAATGATGCTTATACGTTAATCGTTAAATTGACGCTTCAATATGCAACGCTTGCTTCGAATGGAAATGCAAGAATTCACAAAAAAAGAATACTTATTATTTATTGAATCTAAATGCAATACGATAAAACATACTGTACCACAAATAAGGTCTTCAAACTTATAAATTAGAGTTTAAGAAAACAATGAAATTTAATATTTTAGGTGACAGTCTGTTTCTTTTTTATGTTGGTAATCATACCAGTTTTTGAGAATATCTTTCCAAATGTACTGCAGGCGCACAAAGGTATTTCAAAGCCATTCTGTGCAATTCTGGAAATAAGCTTTTGTTGGCAGCCCAAAAATCAAGCGGATCATCAGAACGGGATATATTTCCCATTAATGAATATTGTTTTACCATAATAATAGCTTTTGTTGTGGGGGACAAGGTGCCAACATTACTACATTCAGCAATCTTGTTGTCGAAAAATTTCCACAACATATCAACGTCAGATGAATTTTTGGGTCCGATATCTACTTCATCTACAGCCGTTTTATTTATGTCTGCTGTAGCGTCCGCAAAAAGCCCTCCAAGTTCTTCTAACACCCATTTTTCAGCATTATCTGCGTTTTCTTGGGATCCAAATCCGTGTTTTTTGTAGCGAAGATCTAAACAAGTTGCTTTGGCTGAAATTTTATCTTTTTCGTAGGATCCAAGCCGTCTCGAAATTATGGTAAGTAAATCACGCCGAGTTCATCGCCAATTATTGTGACGTAATTTACTTTATTAAGTGAATGTTGAAGGTCTCGCACCAGTGGGATAATCGAGATAACAATGTAATATGTTTTTCGCCTAATAACACTATCGTCATCAGTTCAAATGGCTTCAGGTCAGAAAGACAATCTTCTATTGCCAGCCGTTCTTCTGTACCAAGCATTTAAAGAACTTTTTGCAAACTGGACATTATAGCAATAATTGACGCCTTAATGTCTACTAACCTTTGTAGAATTAAATATGTAGAGTTCCATCTCGTAGCTACATCCTGCTTTACTTTCAACTGTGAAGTATTCATTTGCTGTTGCATATTAAACAATTTTTCAACAGCAAGAGCACTGTCTTTAAATTGCCCCACAATTTGTTTACACTTTTGTACAATATTTGCAAGATCAGAATTATGACTAAAAGAATCTTTTAATGACAGATTCAAAGTATGTGCCACATATGGATGGTGGTGTTTATGCAAGTGATCGTTTATTGCCGATTTTATGTTTGCACCATTGTTCGAAACAATCGTCACAACTTTATTTACAATTTTCCAATGATTAAAATTTTCCAAAAGCTCCAGTTTGGTTGCCGTTTACTTCATTGGTACTGAAAGTACAGCAGTGTAGCTGTGTATCGTCCATATAAATTTAATTTCGTAACTAAAATTATATTTGGTTTCAATTTGATGGTCTTACCTATAAAATGAATAGTAACTGTAATGTAATGTCTGTTACTGTCAGAAGTACGAAGTCCATAAATTTGTTGTCACCTCAAGATACTCAACCGGTGATAACCTTTGGCGTAATTTATTTATTTTACATTCATAAAGGCTGGGGATTAACCTTGTAGTTAAAATTTTTCGGGATGAAATTTGATAGAGGATTGAGTTTTTAATGAACTTTCGAAACCCTTGTCCTCCACAATCCACAGCGGTTGATAATCGAATACGACCATTTTAATTAAAGAAAAGTTTAAATCTTCTATTTACCTTTCTGATAAGGTTGCTTTAGTTCTGGAGGATCCAAACAAACCCAATTGTTTGGTGACTTTTTGGACTGTGTGCGACAATGTGGGTTCTGTTATTACATTTGCTGAACAACCTTACACCATTGCACAACCTGAAGTCGATGGTACAACAAACGGCGGTCTTTCAAAACCGCAATTTTCTGTACCAGAAGTTGGCAAAGAGGCCACACCGTCTTCTTCTTTACTCTCCAACTCTTTTGTAGGAGGCGATAATAAACAGCTAGGGTGAATTCTTTTCAAATGCTCCTTAAGATTGGTAGAGTAAATAAATTCCACACCACTGAACGTTTTCCTCTAGACATAATTTCAAATCTTTATTCGTATTACAATACATACTCGTACGAATCTAGTGGTGTGCGAGAAACTGGCCGTATTTACAAGAAAGTTAAATACTGGCAGAAAGAACAGAATTAGAATAAAATACATTGCAATTTGCTTTGATAAACTATTTTAACGGAAGCAAACACTTCAAAGTAAATATATATTGAAGTGTACAATCGAGTTCGAGTTTTAAATCGAGAGATTGAGATATGAGCGTGAAAGGTCGATTATGAATACAACTGTATGTAGCGAATGTTTGATATACAAAATTATTCGAATGATATTTAACGAATAATATCTCGAAAGCATAATCGAATAATCGATTTTTTACCCATAATCGATATATTTCGATTATATCATTCATAATCGCCCAACGCTACTAAAGATCAAGGTCACAGATGGTGTGTATATCAAGGTTAAGGTTGTCGCATTTGGCACTAAAAAATCAGTCTCATTACTTTATTGTCCGGTCTCGTAAGTCGTGAGTTGTTTTGTAGTATTTATGCTTTGTAAGCTGCTTTCATGTCTCAAAATATTTTTTCAATTATATTTTGTAACCTCGTAGCTAATTACTATTTATATGTAATGTTTTACAAAATGAACAACCATTTTATAGAAGTTTGGTCCCCTCCCCCTCCTTCACCTGGAGATCGGTGGTACAGCATAAACCAACATAAGTGTTGTTAATTTCAAATGCTATAAAAATTAAAATAGTATTCTAGTATTAAAATTAAAAATAAAAATTAGATTTTAAGGTTAGTTCTCTTAATTTAATACAGGTAAACACTGCGCTTTAACCCGAGCACAATTTGTAGTTTACGTATCTTTTGATTAATTACAACCTACTTGATTCGTGCATGGTGTTCATACTTCAAAGGTTAAAACAACAAAAATGAACACGTAGTACATTAGGAAATCTCTTCTAATTACTTGCTTGCATATTAATTAAATACATAACTTAATTACAATAACTCTTAGGTCAAGAAACCACGTTGAACTAGAAGAGGATGAAATAATGATGCAATAATACATTAATTGTTACAGTCCAAGCGGGAAAATAGCGTTTCACTTCATTACTCATTTGTATTTTTTGGTTAATAGAAAAGTGTAACAGAACATTATCCATCCACTTTCGCTCTTCTATTAATTATTTCACTGTATAGAAAGAAAGTTAATACGTTTCAACCTTTACCTCAAAATCGACACTAAATCCGAGATTACACCAAGAAAAACCAATCATCTAGAACCACTAAAGCTATATTGGATTTCGACGTAAGTAATCTACAAAATTAATCAACTTCAAAATACATAAGTTTGAACCTTTCTCATCAGAACAAAGCTAAACTGGTTTCAGGTTTAGTAAGGGATTAGCTGTGGACTACAAATAACAACTGCAACGGAGATAATCCAAAAGAGTGTAATACACGACAGAGATCTATTACTACTGCTGCGGGTGACTATTCAGATAACCGACGCGCTCAATATTAGAGAGTTACTTCAAAAGAATCATTGGGTTTTAAAACGATATATTGTTGAAAGAATAACAAATACAATACTAAATTGTCACAAAAAAGAAAAATTGTCCAAGTTTAAACCGCGCACTTAAGAACTGCTCTTTACACGTCCAGGTGACACTACAGCATCAGTATTCAAAATGACAACAATCAACAGAAAGTTTTATTGCTAGAATTCGTGCGATATTTATTGGTTGTTATGGTGAAACGTGCCTGTCGAAAGCAGTATGAAACAAACTACAGGTTATCTGAGAATTCTGCGGTAGCATCAAGAACTCAAGAGCGTAGCTTACATTAGTAAACGTAAAAGCACTTACGAAACGGGCAAAGGCAGTTAGACGAAGTCATGTGCGTTCTCCATAAAAGTCCACTAGCTGAGCAGACACCGAACTTAATATTCTGCAGCAAACTGTAAGGAAAGTTGCCACAGTTTAAATTGGAAATCTAATTGAAAGCCAATTAAAGTAATAATCTCATTTGAGAAAACTGCTGGCAAATAAACAAACCACGGCTATGGTAGTACGGGTCGGGATTCGTACAACGTTGGGGGAGTACAAGCTCTGCAAAGGAGCAAGAAAATTCAGAACTTTAAAGGACGTCAAGGTCCAAGGGAATGATAAAGCACAGAAACTGATGAGCCCGGAAACCTAATGGACTCCGATAGTTCTCCTAACGCGAATAACAAGAGTTGTTGCTTCTAAAGGAATAAGAAAAATAATAACACTGTATTTATTGTAATTTCAAATTGACACAGAGATTTTAAACATATCGATATTAAACAGATTACAAAGATGCTCATGAAATACCGTGGAATCAAATTGACCTTTTGCCTAACGTCAACTACAAACTACAATCATTTAACTCCTTTGTTACTAACCTCTACAATATTCATGCTCCAATAAAAATGGTTCGGATTACAAAACCTAAAGCACCGTGGCTAAACGATCAAATACAGGAAGTGAGACGTGTAAGAGATGCTGCTGCAGTTCAGTTTTTTACACTCGAAAGTCAGCGCTAGGGATACCATTATTTACAACCCTGTTTTTAGTTTTTGTTTTGTTTTTGTTCCAGTTTTTGTCAGATTTTTAGGTTTATTAGATTGTTAGAGTTTGTTAGGTTTGTTAGATTTTTAGGTTTGTTAGATTTTTATTTAGTTTTTATTTAGGGTGAATCAACTATGAAGTAAGAATTAATTAGAAGCACGATCTTTTTTCGCGTTTAAACCCAATGTAGTACCTCCGGGTGGAGCATTGGGGACGTGGCCGCAAGTATAGCGGCCCTAATTCAAATTATAATGCAGTTCAGTTTCATTGGTGACGTAGCCGCAAGTATAGCGGCCCTTATTCAAATTATAATGCAGTTCAGTTTCAACGGCTACCTATGCTGGAAAATCATTCACGTTACAAGTTATTTCGTAATAAAACTAAACAATTAATTCGTAATTCTAAGTTACAGCATTTGTACTCGCTGACGTCAAATTTAAGTTCTGCCAAAACCTGGAAAGAGTTACAAACTTTGGGAGTTGGTAAACGTTCCACTCGTTCGCCAAATGTGTTAAGTTTAAATGAATTAAACGATCATTTTGTAGCTATAATCTGTACAAACCCTCTCTAAATTAATTGAATATATAGCTCTTGATCAAATAACCTTTTTGATAAATACCAGTCTGGTTTTCGCAAATCCCATAGTACCTCTACTGCCTTAATTTGTGTAATTGATGATACTAAGCAAGCCATGAATAAAAAACAGCTTACCGTTCTTGTGCAATTAGATTTCAGCTCAGCATTTAATAATGTTAATTCTGCAATATTACTTGCGAAGCTTAAAATGCTATAAAATTTTTCCAATAGCGCTCTCGAATGGTTTAAATCATACCTTAACGGCCGTGAACAACGTGTAGTCAATGATGAAGGAAATCAATTTTCAAATTGGGTAAATGTACAGGCAGGAGTGCTATAGGGAAGCCTTTTCTGTTTTCCTTGTATATTCAAGATATTAATGAAGTTCTCAAATTTAGTAAGTACCATTGTTATGCCGACGACATTCAAATATACTGTCACTGTGATTCTAATGATTTACCAAATACATTTATCAACATTAATTCTGATCTTGCTAGAATAAAATCGTGGGGAGACGAAAACCAACTAACAATAAATACTTTTAAATGTGAAGCAATTGTAATCGAATCTTCCAAATTGTTAGGTAAAACTGACCAATCGATACTACCGCCTCTTCAATTGGGTAGCTCGTTAATCAAACTTTGTCCAGTCGTTAAAAGTCTTGGAGTTGTTGTTGACGCGACCCTATCTTGGAAGAGCCACACACTATACACATGTCAAAACGTTTTTGCTTTGCTGCATGGTCTCAATAGAATTAGGCGATTTGTACCAATTAGCTTAAAAATCAAACTGGTCCAGGCCCTAATCCAGCCCATTTTCGACTATGGAGATGATGTGTATCACAATCTGCCCCAGATTAAAAAAAAAAAAGTTCATAATAGCTGCATTCGCTTTATATTTGATACTAAGCGCAATGATCACATCTCGCCATTTTTTAAGAAATTATTCTGGTTGAAGCTGCATAACCAGAGGAAATTAAATCAAGCGATAATGTTGTTTAAGTTTTTACGCGGGATTGGACCAAACTACCTTACTGCAAAATTTTCGGCTTTATCTAACGGTCACTACAACAACAGAGGTGATAACCGGTTGAAAATTCCACATCATCGAACTGAAATGTATCATTCCTCTTTTGTGGTTTCCAGTTCTTCACTGTGGAACTCGATTCCTCCTATTATAAGAAATTCTACCACAATCTCTATGTTCCGACAAACGTTCGGGAGTATCTACTATCGCAACAGTAGTTACATTTGGGATGCATGGGTTCTGAGATTAAGTGCCTGTTGTGTGACTGAATGTTCTTGTTATGTGTATGTATGAGCATGGGTGTGAGTGCGCGTACGCGCGCGCGTGTATGTGTATGGCAAAGGTATATTTATTTATTTAAACACTGTAAAAATGCTTATTTTTTATTTTTATTTTTATTTTTAATATTTTTTCTTTTTTTTTTTAGTTATTTTTCTGTCAATTTTGAAGTAATCTCTAGTTAGGTGTAAGAGTGGACTTCATAGTCCAAATCTCGCTAGAGTTGCTTCTGGAGTTAATAGTTATTTGTATAAATGCTATTTAAATAATAAAGATATATAAACAACAATACAATACAAAGAAATGAAATTACAATCAATAACATATACGTGACTGATTAGTAGAGGGAGCTTGGTAGTAATCTCACATGAATAACCAATAAACAAATGAAAGATAGTTACACCAGGCCCTCATACGAGTAATTATTAACTAAACTTAAATGAAACTACGCGCGCCTAAAGCTCGCCAATGCAAGATGCGCAAAATGATTTGTTGAGGGGGTTGATATTGTGCGTAACACGCAAAGTGGATCCACCTCGGCATGGAAGCGAATTCATTCGAGCAATAAAAAATAAGACTGGCGTTAACCAATTTAACAAAACCCAATGACACAATCGGCGTACGGTGACAAAAGTGTTATAGCTATTGGTTCCATAATACTAATAATATATAGCAAGCTAACATTTAATCATCTACGACTATTTATAAAAGTAAAACGTGCAAATATAACTCTTAATATGTGTATCTATTCGCCTCACATCGAACAGGATTCTAGACGGGGACTAAGCAGGAACCAGCTTAATATGATAGCAATGACGTTGCAAAACGCAAACATAAAGAAACAAAAAAACCTTGTAATAAATTACATATTAATTGAGTGGAAAAACTGAATCATGAAACGTACTACAGGTAATGAAATACGATTCCTGCGAGTTGGAGAAGAAACGAAATCCACTAATAGGAATCAGTACACAATCAAACTAAAATAATGTAAAAATTAAGAACGGGCAAAGTACAGACAGAAATGACTTACCTGCAGTATTGACAAAGCTGCAAATCCGCACAACGCGCAATACTTTACTATGGGGATCAACAAATCTCACTAACATAAACACACTACCCCAATAGCATTGTAAAATAATAGTCGAGATGCTAAATCCACAAACGCGTAACAAAGCAGTAACGACTTTACCTTGCCAATAATCGAAACCAAAAAGGACAGGAAATTCTATGAATGAAAATAAATATTACGATTTAACAAAAATAACAAACCTGTTCCCCAGTTCAACGTCATCGCCTAACAAATTAACCTTTAAACATAATAACAATACATGCATAAGAGATTCAATTATTATTTCTTACTATCGGCACTTAATCTGCAAATTTACTAATACCTGTGGAATATACTTTTATTAAATTAATCTATAACGCCGCTCGTAACATTTTAAGGTTTAGGTCTAAAGACTAATAGACTAATAAACCTACATATTTAATAAAAATAATTAATATACTTGCAACCTAAGAAAACGACGTTGCAACTCCCCCTCCCCTTCAACAGGCGGGAAAATTACTAAGCTAAAAATTTTACTGACGAAAAGTAGAATAAGAAACCTATACCCATATAAAATAAGATTGGCAAAAAAATCAGTTCGAATTAATCATGTTAGCTAGCTTCAGATCTTGTACGTGCCAGATCCCAAGCGATTTGGTATTGTCATCTACAAGTTCGTAGATGGTTACACCAACTTTCTTTTTAATTTTGTGAGAGTCAGTGAATTTTCGAACAAGTTTGGCTATAAAAAATTTTGTAGCATCACTCAAAACTTTGTTTTTCATCCAAACAATCTGTCCGGATTGGTAAGAACGGCATGGCGTCTCAGATTGAAAATTCGGCAATTGCGTTCTTGGGCAAATTTTAACTTTTCGGTCACTTTTGCAGATAATTTTCTAAAACCTTCTTGCCTTGTAGCTATAGGATTTTATGGTTTTTCGTTAAAATCGGTGTCAAAGTGTTAGGGACATATTTCAGATTAAGTTTATATAAAAGGATGTTTGTTGAATAACTTCATGTATCGACGTTCTAATTGCACAGGCAACTGAGGACAAAGTAACATCTCAGCAAGCATCGTTTTTATAACCCTATTTGGACGTTCAGCTAGGTTCGCTCGAGGATAATATAGGGCTGTAAGTAGAGTATTAACACCATAGTTATTATATACTTCTCGAAATGCTTTAGATTTCATCTGGCCTCCATTATCGCAGATAATATGTTGTGGCCCACCATACACCAAAATATGCCATTTTCTACATTTTTGCATAGAGATTTGGCGGTTGCAGTTCGAATAGGAACAAGAAGTACGTATTTTGAAAAATAATCAGTTTCTACAAGAATATAAGTGTAACCTTGCGTGGATCTAACTAATGGACCGATAAAATCTAATAATTCTTTCGAATCCTTAAACTTCGTGCGATTGCTTCAGTATCACAATAATGCGTTTCCGTCAAACAAGTCGACTGCCGATTGGTACATCACACTTTCTTGGACATTCCTTGCTATTCTTAATTTAGAAGCGCGTTCTAGGAAATTATGAACTGAGAATACATTATTGTCCCCTGAAAATTTCAGATTACATTTACGTAGGCCGTAATAAATGTACTGTGCGATCATGCAATGTAGGAACAGCTAAATCCTGTTTTTCTTTCGAGTCTAACAATTCTTTTAATTTTTGTTTTATAATTTTTAATTCATTCTCAGAATTTACCTTACAAATAGATTTTAATGTGGATTGACCGGTAGTTTCGAATTTAACTACACGGCGAAATAACCATCTCATCTTTTCTAATGTTTCGGTTGGGACTACTTCTACACCTCTAACTAAAAATTCGAAGTTTACCTCGTCTTTCTTTAAACATTCTATCGCAATTCTATAAGTTGACATATTTAGAGAATTTAATATATAAACTAATAATTATGCAACAGTATCCCTAAACACAACTAGCTGCTTATAAAAGGTTTTACAGCAGTATCTTTGTTTTTATTTTTATTATTAATTTCGTTATATAAATAGAGGTAAATATTACTTCTGACACTACAAAAAGTACCATCAAAGCAACGCTTAATATACCTAAACGATCCCCGCATGAACAACAGAAGAGCAGTTCAAGAAAAGGTTGGGCGCCAAGAATTTATTTCATTACCTTTATTAAATTAATCAATAGCGCCTGCGCCGTTCGTAACATTTTAAAGTTTAGGTTTAAAAACTAATAAGAAAGGGATTCTCCAAAATTAAATGTTTCTCTGCAGTATAAAAAAAAATGAACGGTCTCTTTTTCTGCAGTGAAAAAGCTGTGACGGGTACATCCAACCTAGGTATGTTGCAGTTGTGGCTATTTTCTTATCTGGCCAACTATAACAACAACTGCATATTCCAGTAAGAGGAAGCTCACCTTATTGACATAATGCTATGCGTCTCTATCTTAACGCGATATGCTGAACAAGATTTTATATGTTCATCTGGCCTCCCAAACCTCCCGATCTTACAGTATACGAGCTTTTCTTTAGGGAGTGCATTAAAGATACGGTTTACGTACCACCGATACTAGCAACATTGAATAAATCTCAATAAAGTATTATTACTGCTGTTTAGAGTATCGATCTGAACACATTGCAGCGTATATCGGACGAAATCGACTATCGTTTGACGAGTGTCGTGTGACGCAAGAAACCCACATTGAACAAATGTAATGACATACTCAAAACATAGGCGTTTCGTATTTCTTGTAATAACTGTTTTAGTATCGTATCTTAGTACCTTATGCAATTTATCGTTTTAGAAACCAATGATTCTTTTGTAGTAACCTCTACATTGTATTATACAGTATACTAACTCCTGTACCAAGAGAGGTTCAGTTGCAGCAGAAAAATAACGCGCGTACCTGGTCAACAACGCTAAGCCATATCATTTCTAGAAGACGCTGTAATTTTAAACAAACTGGATTTTAGAGAGAACCACTATTGAAAGCCCGTAAGAAATCGAAAAATGATTAACATAATTGCAAACGATAACAAATATAATGTGTAACTGTGACTATGGTATGGCAAGGTCATATATCATGAATTTCATATTTATAAATCGAGAATATGCAAAAAAAGGAAAAATTAATTAGCCATTTATTTGCATATAAGGTATGGGAAACATATTTTTGTAAAACGCTATATGAATTGTATTAGTTACGTTTAACGCATAAAGCATGGTTGTAACACATAATTTCATTCATATTTAATAAGCGGATCGTATTGCGTTTGATCCATAAAGCAATATTCTAAAAGGGGTTTCATTTATGTTTAATAATAAAGAGCGCATCAACACGTTAATTTTAATAAATTTGAGACTTACAATTATTAAGAGGTTCAAATTATCACATCGATGCATATATTTCATATAAAATGTATAGGAAGACGTTCCCTTGCAAACGTTTAACCTTTACTGTTGGCTTTCCTCCTCGTTCCTTTTCATACTTTTTAGATTTTTCGCGCGAAACCAATTTCCTTCCTTGAGCTTAAAAACTTTACTATTTCCTTCTTTTGCAGTGTTGGGCCATTCCTCCTTTATTCTCGGTTATTGCTACCCTATACGTTTCCTTTTAGCTATATCCATTACATTTCTTAACTTGGTCTGGTGTGGTGGTTTTTCGAGCCAGATAAGTTTTTCTGTTTTTTGGTTTTCTTTGCGTTTTCTGAAACGAATTTTCTTTTGTGTCTTTCAAGCCGGATAAAATTTTTTTATTGTTTCCATGGTTTTCCATGGGTATTTTGAATCAAATTTTCTTTTGGTTCATTTTATTAGTGTACTGCCCGGTCCGTTGTTTCTACTTCCTATCCCAGCCTTTTAATTTTACTTGCTCATACTTAATTTAAATTTCAAATCTCCTGTAGTTTCTACTTATTTTGCATGCTTAGTAGCAGGTTTGTCTGCCTTTCAATTTTAAACACTCATTTGTCTAACACCCTGTAGAATTTTATTAAATATTCAGTTACACAGTTAAATATTTTGAATCTAGTCTATTTTGATAACGGCAAAATCTAGAATTGTATTATTACAAAGGATGGAAATATGTTTATTTGAATAATATGAAACGTGGTTTTTGGTTATCAAAAGGTAAAATCCTTGCAATACTTAAATAAATTTAAAAAGTGTTGTTTTATTTGTCTTGATCTCAAATAAAATTAAATAAAAACCCTTAACCACAAAAAATATTTAAATTACTAGATACGTATTTCGACCACTATGTGGTCATCATCAGTAGGGAAAAAAAAAAAAAATTAGCTGTATAATTTACTATATTGTTGCTTTAAACACTATCGAGGATATTCTCCTCACCCGCAGGCTGGTGTTCTCAACAACAAACAAGTGAATTGTGACATTATAACTTAAATCTACCTAATTTATACTAATTCTAAATCTACTGAAGCGGAACCAGTTTAATCTTGCTTTCTCATTGGTTGTTGACCAATAGGGAAAGCAAAGCAGATGACTCTATTGGCCCTTTATCGGTGTTTAAGAGGGGTCCTTTATGTTTAACAATTTTAATTGATTCATAGGCATTTAAGGAGGAAAACGTTGGTACCGCTTTTAACAATTTAACATTTTCTATTTTAACGGGGTGGCTGGTTTCAAATATATGTTTGGCGACCTGAGACCTTTCATATTTACCATATTTGAAGTGAGCAATGTGTTCTTTAAATCTTGTTGTTATATTCCTCTTGGTCTGACCAATATATTTTGAAAACACCCTGGCCCTGCACAACTAATTTCATAAATCCCGACTTTTGCAATTTTTCCACCTTGTCTTTTGGATTACCTAGCAAATCTTTAATTTTATTAGTATTAGTGAAAGCAATTTTGAAATTACACTGTTTGAATATTTTATCAAGACCCTTTGTGGTTTTGTGAAACGGAAGTTTAACATATTTAACATTATCGTTAGAGGTGGTTGATTGCAAAGTCGTTGATTTACGGATGTTGATCCTATTTTTACACTTTCTAAAAATATTATCTATAATATCAGAAGAGAAACCATTGTAATTCGCTATTTGTTTAATAAGAGCAAACTCCTTATTAAATCTGTTTTTATTTAAAGGGAAATTCAATAATCTATTAATTAAAAAGTTAAATGAAGCCAACTTATGTTGTATGCTATGATTAGAGGAAGACAAAATAAAGCGATTTACATTGGTTTCTTTTCTATAAATGTCAAATTCTAATTTATTACCATTTCTAATTACTAATGTATCTAAAAAGGGTAATTGTCCATTATTCTCTAGTTCATACGTAAATTTTATGCTTTGAAATTTTGAATTCATTTCTTTAAGAAAATCATCAACATTTGAATCAATTAAAATTGTTAAACATAAAGGACCCCTCTTAAACACCGATAAAGGGCCAATAGAGTCATCTGCTTTGCTTTCCCTATTGGTCAACAACCAATGAGAAAGCAAGATTAAACTGGTTCCGCTTCAGTAGATTTAGAATTAGTATAAATTAGGTAGATTTAAGTTATAATGTCACAATTCACTTGTTTGTTGTTGAGAACACCAGCCTGCGGGTGAGGAGAATATCCTCGATAGTGTTTAAAGCAACAATATAGTAAATTATACAGCTAATTTATTTTTTTTCCCCTACTGATGATGACCACATAGTGGTCGAAATACGTATCTAGTAATTTAAATATTTTTTGTGGTTAAGGGTTTTTATTTAATTTTATTTAAATCGTGCCACAGTGTTCCTATAGATTATTGATCTCAAAGATTATAAAGTGTTTCTGAAAGGTTAAATATGTGCATACCTTTAAAAGGTTTACTGAAAGCGGTTTGATTATCAAAACATTTGTTTTCAAAGGTGGTAAGTACGTGTTGCTCCAACGTTATCCCTGGTTTCTAGCTATTAATTCGGTTTATGATACAATCTATGTTTCCTATACAAAGTGTACACCACCGATTATACACTTAACTATATAATTCTGCGAGATTGGTTGCAGATATGCATAGCTGGTTAAACAGGCGTTGTTTTAAAACGCCACGGCTGGTTTACGGGCAGACGTTATTCCTGAAATTTTCCATGTTTATCGGAGACATTTGCTTTGTTAGTTGCTCTTATCTGCAGGCAATGTTTTTAAAAATACACGACTTTTTGTGGATTATCTCCACATTTTATTCACAAGGAAAGTTGTGCGGCGAATAAAATTGATCATTGTGCTGATTTTCCTAGAGTGCAGTACGAAGCTGTCGTTCAGCTGTTATTTTTTTAGTGATACAACTGATATGGTGCGTTCAGTAACTGACAAATTAAAGTACCATGATGGCAATGTATTGAAGAGATCCATTTGGAAATGTGAGGCATTTCTTTGTTTCTAGCGTTGACGATTCGAATCGTCAACGGACTTGCATTTTTTGTCGTGAATTATTAATAATGCATTTCGGGTATGCTCAGTATTTTTGTATCATCTACGCTTTACATAAGATACGGTCATGCGGGATTTAAGACTGCTATTCATGCATTCCTATCAGAAATATGCTCTTCAAATCAAGCAATTATGTTCTAATATTGAACAATTAGAATCGCTGTTAAAGTCCTGCAATATTTGAAAATTAGGTCGAAATATGTTGTTTACATTTGATCTCCTTGTGTGGAACCATAAAAATATAGTGTAAACATAAAGAATATCTCAAGCCACGCAGGTGTAAACCAGAGTTAGGTAGATACAATCCGATCTGCTCTAATTGCTATGATTTCATATTATACGCTAATAATGACCGTTTTTATTGTTAAGGTAGAAACAATCTGATACGTTCTAACTTGCTTTCATGTTATACGCTAATGATGACCGCTTGTATTGTTATTGTTTAGATTCTAGGTGACTGTAGCGGGGGTGCACTTACGCTGGTAGAAGGCTTGATGGCTGTTGTAAACTATTATATAAATTTTCTTGTTACTTTTAAGAAGTGCTTAAGGATTATTAGGTAAGTGTCTAAATATAGTTATATAAATTGTGTTTATGTATATTTTGGAATTTAAAGAGTATGTTAACCAGGCGACTGAAAACAATCTACGATATAGTTTTTTTTATTTTTATCTTATGTAAATATCAAAACCAAATTAAAATTTGGATATTACTTAATTATTTTGAATGGAGACTTTGTTGTGTTATGCAAATCCTCCGGGATGTTGTGGATAAATATTGCTTTCTCCGCAGGCTAATTTTTCTTATTATAACATGTTGTTTTATTAGAGATTTTTCTAAATATTCCTTTTGGATATCATGTTTCTTAACCAAAGGTTTGTAAATAAATTCATTTCTTGAGATTTCCAATTTTTCTTTCTATGTGACCCACCGCACTCTACGACGTTATTAGCTAGCATGGCATTAATTTTTTTGATTCCCTTTGTTTTTGTTGCGGTACTCGGTGCGGGTTAAATTTCTTTGTTTTTCTTTCTTATCCGTACGGTTAACCGTAACATAGGTATAAATGTGTTTGAGGTCACGGGCGCTACTGCCCACGATACGTTGCCTAAAAACACCGAAGCAACACAATATTCTAAGCCAGGCTAGTGAAAAAAGCTATTCCATTTAATCTATCAGCAAATCTGATGTAAAACTCTAAAATGAGTTACATAAGTGCTTAGGCTTGGTGAGCCGCAAAGCAAAACGCACCAGCACCAATAGTTTGCTAAGAGTATAAATAAGTGTGTATAAGGTAAGTGATAATACTTACAATGAACCGTTGCTTCGGAACATTCTTAAGTAGTATCCAACTTCTACGCCCAGCTAGCACAAAAACAGATAGTACCATCGACAAGAGGGCGGCTCCGTGGCGTAGTTGGTATGTGTGTGACTACTACGCTCAAAGTCCCGGGTTCGAATCCCGACACGGTCCGCTTGAAAAATGTTAGGCGAGCATTTTTCACAAAAATACACCCTCGTTCGAATGAGAGGTAAAATGGAGGTCACGTGTGTGAGTGTTGTCACGCACGTAAATGATCCCTACCTTGCTTGGAACAGCAAGGGTTCGGCAAAATTCCAAATTTTCCAGGTAAAAAAAACTCGCTTCCTGGCTAATATAGTACCTTCGGGTGGAGCATTGGAAAAATCACATGTAAGGTACCATAAACAAGGCAGCTCCGTGACTTAGTTGGTTCGCGTGTGACTACTCAGCCCGTCACGGTCCGCTTGAAAAATGCTAGGCGAGCTCTTTTACAAAAATACGCCCAAATTCGGATAAAACGTAAAATTTAGGTCACGTGTGTGATTGTTGTCACGCACGATTCGCCAAAATTCAAAATCCCCAGGTAAAAAAAAACTTATTTCCTGGCCTATGTAGTATCTTAGGGTGGAGTATTGGAAAATCTAATGTAAGGTGCTATCGACAACGATACGTTGCTTCGAAACACTACAGCAGCATCATAGTTATACATGCCCACCCAGGATAGAAACAGATACTCTATCGTATCTAATAGCAAATTGCTGTAAAGCTTGTATTATTCTTTTTAAATAATATTCGACTCCTAATTGGATTATATTGTAAATGACTAAAAATTAATATTAAAGAATTAATTACTAAACTTAATAATCAGTACACTAAATGCAGTAAATTAAAGAATCTACGTATTTATAAATCACGTCTAAAGAATATACTACACTGTTAATAGAGTTTAAACTTAGATGGAACTTCATTTGGAGTTATTTATAATATAATTAAAGCCATAAAGAAAAAACCTTGTGAAAGAATATCTTGTCACTCTAGTGATGAAGTCATAGTTGGGAGTGGCTTTTATTTTGAAAATTTCTCCAATTCGATAAAAGGTTAAGTATTTTTAAGGTATGGTTAAACGAAGTAAAGATAAGATGACGAGATTTTAAAACATCAAAATCACAGAGATTTATCCAGAATAACTGTCTTCCGGGTAGCGAAAATATTGAAGAAATTGCTCGGTGAAGACGGTTGGGTGCCCTTAATTTTTGACAACTAGTAAAGTCTTTCAAAGTAAGTGGTACTTGTAAAGTAGTTTTGTATTTCGGCCATTTAATATTTAATAATTCTATTATTTTATCATTTTTTCCCATACGAACCCACTCCCGCACCATTGTAGTTAGCCAGTGCACCCTTAAAACTGTTACGGGGTTTCCACCCCTTCTGGGCAAATTAAAATTGTAACGTAATGTCAAATTTACCAGTAACAACATCGAAGATTGTACATCTTCAAAACTATTGCTAGCCATTTCGGCACGATGAATGAAAAGATCAAGATCGTAGATGTACTCAGTGTAAGTAGTACGTAGGCAAAGGCAATCATGTTAAATCCGAAAACTGTTGTGGACTTCTTACAACTCCTACAGCGAATGGACACAAGCATAGCATATTTGCAGTAAACCATTTTAATTTTAGATTTACAAAAATTATTTCACTGCAGTATGTAATAAATACATCTTAATAAAGCTCTGATACAAATTCTGTACTGCATACCTTTCGAATTGAATAACTTCATTTTAGGATGTAATTTCTCGATAATTCGAGTAATATAGGAAAACAATTTGTGTTTATGACGTATATTCTTTTAAGATAAACAAGTTTCGCTCCCATATTGTATGATGTAATCAGTTTAAATACATTCAACTCAAAAAGTTACGAAACATAACTTTATGCAATTACACTGTTTTGTTTATAAGTACTTAATTAACCCAATTACAAAGTGATTCTATAGAGAATTAAAAATTAAAGGATATCCATTTCCAGCTGTTTGCTAAGCCTTAATGAGTTGAGTATAGCACAATATCTTCTTAATCGATTTTCTTATTGAATATAATGTTCATTATGAAAAAATAATAAGGAAGACATAAGGTATCAAACTTCACCTACTTTAATGACCAATTTTTATAAACCTAGTGTATAAATGGTTCCAATCTTAAACGATAAGTTAATTAATTAGTCATGCTTGAATTTTTTTCTCTCTTAATTAAAGTAAAACTAAATATTATTTTTATTTGGTAAGGAGTATAAACTTGATACACTTGTAATACTCGTATAAACGAATTAAAGCAAAGTGGGCGTCGTCAGCAAAATAGCCATAAATATCCATTTCTGACTCTAGAGACTACATTTAATTTTGATTTTTTATGTCTACATAATCCCGTTTAATGTTCGTGTACTTTTCCAAAATATCTACTATACGAGTACATTTTAGTAGGTTACGGGAAAAATAATCTGTATTTCACTCGCGACAGTTGTCATTGTAGACATCTTCATTAAAAACAAATTTTCATCAACGTAAGTAGGCATATTGGACAGACCTACCGCAGCGCCTCCGCGTTCTTGTCACTTTGACAGCTATCTCTATAACAGTTGTCGCTTTGACCGGTCCGCCATTTTTTACAACGGTCATCTCTGACACAACTGTCACTTTGACACATTCGCCATTTTTGACGGCCACCATCTTTGACAACTGTCACTTTGATACATCCGCCATTTTTGACGGCGACCGTCTTTGATACAACTGCCATTATGACCCAACCGCCATTTTTCAAGGCGGCCATCTCTGACATAACTGGCATTTTGATACATTCGTAATTTTTTATGGCGACCAACTTTAACAACTGTAATTTTGATACACCACCATTTTTGACGGCGGCCATCTTTGACACAACTGTCACTTTGACCGATCCATATGTATACAAGTTTTGCAACATCCTGTATATTTCAACTTTTGCCATACCCTGTATACAAGTTGTGAAACACCCTGTATATTTACACTTTTGAAATACTCCGTTTGTAGCGCATACTTAATGGTTCTTAGAGAAAAAAATTGATTGACGCAGGACTCCAACCCGGACCATTTGTATGCAAAATAACTTATACATTTGGGAGCTGTCTAATAATCCTTTTCTTCGGATGTAAATAATTTTCATGTTACTAATTAAAGGAACAGTATGTTATTTTTGATTTCCATCTAAGAAAGATATGATCAGGAAATGTGTTTGTCAATCTTACAGCAACGCTAACGAATGATTTACGCTTAGGGCGCCTTCTTTCAGTGTACTATTGAACGTACAATCGGTTAACAAGCAATGCATTTTTTTTTGAGCTACTTCAAAAATAAACATCATGTCAACCATCTTTTTAAAGAATTTGTTTTTATCAAAATTGTATAATGAGTACAAGTAGATATGACAAGGTGGTGTAGTAAACTGAAACTACGTTAGCAACATTATTTATACATATCCTCCTACCACTAAAGAAGATACGAAGATAAAACACGCTCTACATTTGTATCGATTACATCTGAAGTGTTGTTACAAGTTGAACGGTCTTTCTCTGACCGGAATCAAATTTTTGGCTAGACATGGGTAGGTATTTGCTATAAATATATTTATTGTTTATGAGACTTGTGTACTTATTTGTTCAAGATTGCTTTTTCGTCATAGTTTTTGTGTCAGTTCTATTTAATACCAGTTATTATCACTTGTTCTACGTTTTTCTGTGAGTTCTTCATTTGGGTTCCTTTAAGTTACTTAATAAATTATTTAGTTTATGTTCATTTTTTTTTAATTTCGTTTCGCTGGATAGAACATCTACTGTGATCCAAGCAAATTCTGTTATCTCCAGTCGACGATGGTGGGAAAAGATCTCAAAACAATGGAATGGTTGGCTCAGAACTGTCCCTTCCTTGTAAGGCTTTAGAAACATGATGTAAATAGTGAATTTACTTGTATTTGATGTCCAAACGCAGTAATGGTAACAATCACCTGCATTTATAAACCGCTAAAAGAAGCTGATGATGATAGCAGTATTTATCAACTTATTGGTGCTACATCAATATTACCATACTGCCAAACGATAAAGCCGAATGCGCCGAAATCGGGCATGAAAAACAATCTTACTAGATAGTTCGTCAACCGAACCAACTAAACCTATAATCAATACATTTTCAATGAGCATCTATACCACAATGACGATGTTTAAATGTTCCAAAAGTTGAAAGAGCAAGTATTATCAGTAGAGGTATTTGTGTCGCGATCATGGAGGAATATAATCCAACTGTTTAAATAAAAATGGCTTTGTTCTCTGACGCAACTGGAGTAAAAAACAGAGAATGTACTGTATTCAGTAAGCTTCTTGTGCATTCTATTGAAACAACTTTAGACACCAAGATACTCTTAATGTTTTAATGACATACTTATGGCAAATTGCGTAGAGAATCCGTATATATTTCAGTTCTTCGGTCTGTAAAATAAATTCAATAAATATAAATAAAATTCGAAAATGCAGGAAAGCTAAAGAACAATGGATTGATGAAAAGTGCAAAGAGGTACAAACTAAGATGGAAGTAGGAAAGACAGATGAAGCATACAAACTAATTACAATGAATTTCAGGGATATAAAACCGTATAGCAAAAACATAAAGGACGCACAAGAAAACGTCATTATAGAAAATGTAGAGAAAGTGGGTAGATGGCAAGAATATATAGGGAATTTATATGCAGGAGAGGAACTAACTGCATTAGAACAGGAATCAGACATTGAAAATGAGGACTTGGGATATCCTATACTTAGAGATCAGTTTGAATTAGCATTAAAGGATATGAATAATGGTAAGGCGCCGGGTACAGATAAGGTGCAAGCAGAAACTCTAAAAACCGCTGGACAAGCAGTAACAGTACGTCTCTTCCAACTTGTAAGCTATATGTATGAGACAGGCGAGATACCCAAAGATTTCAAACGTAACATCATAGTAACTATACCAAAAAAGAAAAGCACGGATAGATGTGAAAATTCTCGAACAATAAGTTTGACAGCACACGTGTCAAAAATATTAACTAGAATTGTACAAAGACGAATGAAAAACGGGCTCAAGAAATACTAGGAGAAGACCAATTTGGGTTTAGACAAAACAGGGGAACACGGGAGGCTATTTTAGCTCTGAGAGTGATAATGGAAAAAACAATAGAAAAAGGGGATAGCGTGTATATAGGGTTTGTGGATCTGAAAAAAGCATTCGACAATGTAATATGGAAAAAAATGTTCGAAATACTCAAAAAGATTGGAATGAGTTATAGGGATAAACGAATAGTACATATCTTATACAAAGAGCAAAACAGCAGTAATAGAATTAGAGCACGAACGTACAGAAGTAAACATTAAAAATGGGGCGAGACAGGGATGTGCCCTATCCCCATTAATTTTTAACTTTTACATAGAAGAGGCAATGAATACTGTCAAATGCAGGAAGACATTTGGAATTACTATGCAGGGACAAAAAATTGATATGCTTAGATTTGCAGATGATATAGCGGTATTAGCGTCTAGCAAGGAAGAGTTAGAAGCTGCTCTTAATGAAATGGAAACGGTTCTAACGGAGAGATACGGTATGAAAATTAACAAAACTAAAACTAAAGTACTAGTATGCAAAGGAGAGGAAAATAAATCAAAAACAAGAATACAAATAGGTAACAAAAACTTGCAAGGGGTTAAGGATTTCTGCTACCTAGGAAGCCAAATAACGCAAGATGGGAAAAGCACAAAAAAATATAAAACAAAGATTAGCACAAGGTCGTGCTACATTTAACAAGAAAAAGCAACTACTGTGTGCAAAGACAACAAACATAGAAACAGGGAAAAGATTGCTTAAAACATATGTGTGGAGCACAGCACTGTGCGGCTGTGAAGCCTGGACAGTAGGAGAAGCGGACAAGAAAAAAGTCGAAGCCTTTGAAATGTGGTGCTACAGACGTATGATAAAGATATTATGGACAAACAAAGTTAAGAACGAAGAGGTACTAAAAATGGTAGGGGAAGAAAGAAACATGTGGAAAACGGTAAAAAATAGGAGAGATAGGATGATAGGCCACATACTACGGCATGAGGGAATAGTGCGGAATATATTAGAAGCAGAGATAGGAAAAAAGAGAACATGAGGTAGACCTAGGTTAGACTACTGCACACAGATAGTAAAAGATGTAGGCTGTAGGTGTTTCAGGGAGATGTTTAGGCTAGCCCAGAATAGAAATCAATGGAGGCACGCATCCAACCAGTCCCAAGGGGAATAAACTAATGAAAAAAAAATAACTGTACTTAAACATGAAAGTTATTATAAGCAAATACAAGAATTAGTTAGGCAATATTCTCGAATAATGTTAATTGTGTGAAAGGATTTACTGGAAAACCATTATTTCGGCAAAAGTCTACGTGTTGGGGGATCTTGGTAGCCACAGGTTGCTTAACCCCCTTCACTGAATCTCGGTGAAATAGTGCATAAAATTAGAAAACAATAGAAGGGAAACGAGATGTACACATACTGTGTGAGAAGTGCAGGAAACTATGTAGGCTAGCTCAGAATATAAATAAATGTAGGTACGCGTCCAACCAGTTTTGAGACGGAAAACCTAATGATGAAAAAATAAACGCAGATAAATCTGATGATTAGTATAAACAACTACAGGTGTGGGTTGTGAAATATCTGCAACTAATGGTGACTGTGCGAAAAGATATATTGGAAAAAATATTAAATGGGTGAACGTGTAAGTGTTGGGGAAACTTGGCAACCACAGGCTGCTTAACCCCCCTCACAGCCACTGAATGTCGGAGAAATAGGCTATATAATTGTAAAACAATAGGTGACCGAACTTCATCTAACAAGAAAGAACAGCGCCTATGATGAAAAACAACAAACATAGAACAAGAAGAAAATTGTTGAAAACATATATGTGGAGCACAGCACAGTATGCCTATGAAATACGAGCAGTCTGACAAGCAGGCAGAAAAACGGTAGCAGCCTTTTGAAATGTTGTGCTTCAGATGTGTGAGGACGATAGCATGGATAGACAATGATAATAACAAATAGGTTATAGAAATAGTAGGGGAACAAGAATATCTGGAGAAAAAAATAAGAGAAATAGAAGGGCAGAATACGTTCTAAGGCATTTTTCGGGAATGGTGTGGGATATATTAGAAACAGAGATAGGAAAAAAGAGGTAGATGTAGACCTAGATCAGATAGTGATAGATGCAGACTGCAAATTTCAGGGGAATCTGTAGGTTAGTTCAGAATAGGAAACAATGATGGTACGCGTCTAACCAGTTCCAGGACTGAAGATCTAATGATGATGAATTATATAGCAGTATGAATTTCGTCGTTCAAAGCAATATAAACAAATGTTATGTCAGTCACGTAGAGTAACAAAATCTATCGTTACGCGTCTGAAATGTTGTTTGTAGAAACATGAAAAGTGTTCTTCCTTTACAGTTTTAATGCTAATTTATGGATGACGTAAACTCAGCTTTATTAGAAGGAAAGAACGCAAACTTTCACAATCTACGCTAGGAAGAAGAATTCGTAATCAAAACAGCTTACAGCAACATACTTTTACAGCACCTTCGTTTGGTTAGTTCGTGAAGCTTACCATTGATTTGCCGATCCTGATGTTATTTGTAGAAACATATCTAGATAAAAAAAAAAGCGTTCACGAAAAAAAAGTTAAAAATCAGCAGGGCAGGAAAAAATCACCCCAAAAGATTGCTTAAACGTAATGAAGTCCAATCATCGAAACGTGTTTATACAAATGTAGCCAGCCAGCCACAAAAAAATTTCTCTTTCTGAAAAATGGATAATTTTGCTGAAATTACCAGCACACTATCTAAGCTGAACACCACTAATAATTGCATACCTTGAATGAGGCAAACCTTACTGCTTACCAGGCTGCGTAAAATATATTTTAAAGAAATACAAAAATTGCAAAGACATTATCATCATTACAAAGATGGCCATGAGTTTAAGGTATTTAAATACACTGGATTGCCAACACCTGGTGATTTTTGTAGTATCTATGACCGAATATCTTGCTATCTGGTCTGCTGACGTTCTAGAGTCGGAAATATATATGATTCGCCCGATCGAAACCGATCGTTTGCTGATTGGTTGTACACCGAAATAATGTCAAACTTCTAAAATACAGAAACACAGAAAATAAGCTAATGAGTTTAATAAGTTTTATTTTACATAAGTTGCATCATTATGTATACTTTTTAGATTTTAATTGGGGATAGCCGCTCGTCCATTTTTCTAGCAAGATAATACCGAGACATTTGAAGATTTGAATGTTACACTCCTGTGACTTGTGACTTCGAATCCTACATACCGTTTGTTACGATCATGGAAAAATTATAGCGTAAACGTGGATTCATTAAATCCAAATTAACGATATTTACTAAACATGTAAATAAATTAGCTATTAATATTAAAAGCGATCCACAAGTTTTACCAGGCGATTTAGAAATATTCAGTTAGAGGAAAGATTAAATCGCAAGGAATTATTGATTAGTCAATTTTACGATATTTAAAATTTAATAGAAAGCTCGACATCACAGGATGATTTAGATTTTCAGTACAAGTACAGAGATACATTTGAATTCGACTATTATTTGCAAATATTCATTGTTAAGAAAATTTTTGATGATCACAAACAAAAGCAATATGCATATTTGAAATCTAATTCACCCTCGGCGTCAAAACCGTCGTCAGACGAGTCGAATAAAAAATTTTGCGTAAGGCTGGAGTCCATTTTAGTGCCGCGATTCGTAAGTTCCCATGGTTCCTGGCTGGAATTTCGGGATTTATTCGAATCGCTTGTGCACAAAAACAATAGTCTAGATGACATTCAGAAATTTTACTACTTGCGCAATGCCCTTGAAAATAATGCGGCGCAAATTATAAAATCTTTTTACCAGCTTAAACTATACCGTGGGGTGGAACACGCTCAAAAAAAAATTTGACAATAAACGTCTTTTAGTTCACAATCACGTAAAATCTATGTTCAAAATCTTTGGAAGTTATTAACAAAACATCTTCACCAAAAAATTCGTCAATTAATTGATGAAGTGTCCAAACACCCTCATTCATTACAACAATTAGAACAACTCCCGGATAAATGGGATACGTTATTAATATTCATGGTAGTTTTCAAGTTAGACGAAACTACGTACCGTGAATGAAAAAGCTACTAAGCGGATAATAATATCCCAACATTAGAAGATCTAAAAACCTTTCTGAGGTCTCGAACTGATTTGTTAGAGACCTTAAAAATGTGTCGATTAGATAAAAGGCCGAGTCATTCAAAACTCTTCGTTCACACAAAAGGTTTTTAACCACAACGCCTTCCTGCATAAGTTGCAAAGGCGATCACTCGATTTACAACTGCACCGAGTTGGTAAAATTAAACGTAATGGTTTGTCTTAATTGCTTAAAAATTGGCCACAGCAACAAGATGTGCCGCTCCGGCACGAGTAAAAGATGTAAACGCAAGCAAACCACTCTTTTGCATATGCAACGTGAAAAATCCCCCCTGAAACGTCAAAAGATGAGTTAATTAACAATACAAAATATCTTTCGTTATCAAGTTTCAATGAAACAGGTCATGTGTTACTCTCTACCGCATGGGTGGATGTGTATGATCTTCATCGCAAATCCCACACAATTAGAGCTCAATTAGATTGCGGCTCACAATCTTCGTTCATAACTGCGGATCTTTGCGATAAACTCAAACAAAATCAAAACCGAATTTGAGGTCTCGGGATAAAACAATGCAACTTCGAATTTACAATACAAGTGTTTAGTCCATATCGAATCTCAACACAATGCATACACTGCAAATTTAAATTCTTTTGTAACACCAGAAATAACCACTTGCATTCCCACTGTCGAAATGAATAAGTCCGATTTTAATATACCTGAAAATATTAAAATCGCTGATCCTTTATTTTGCAAACCTCAAAAGGTCGACATGGTCATCGGAGCTGATCTCTTTTGGGATATTTTATGTGTAGGGCAAATAAAACTAGGTACCAATTCGCCGGCTCTCCAAAAAACCAAGTTTGGTTGGATCGTATCCGGTCCCAGTCACACCAAACAAACGCAAGCTGTACATTGCAACTCTGTCAAAACATGCGAGAGACAAAAAAGCAGTTACCTTGTTATTGGGAAATCGAAGAACCAGTCTTTCCTCAGACGATGTCGCTGTCTAGTGAAGAGGCAGAATGTGAAAGGCATTTCCTAGAAAATACAAAGCGACAACACGATGGTAAATTGATAGTTAAATTACCTCTCAATGAACCAGTCGAAATGTTGAGCGAATCATACCAACAAGCAAAAATTGTTTTCTTTCGATCAAAAACGAGAATCTTAGAAAACCTTATATGCATTTCATACACGAATACGAAGCACTTGGTCAAATGACACGAATCGATGCACCCGATAACGAGAAATTTTTTACTATATGCCTCATCATGGGGTGTTACGGGAGAGCAGTCTCTCTACCAATTTATGGGTAGTTTTTGATTGTTCGGCTACCACGTCTTTGGATGTTTCATTAAACAATTTGCAAATGACAGAACTGGTGCTGCAAAACGATTTGTTTTTATTTTTATTGCGATTCGGTCAGCACGTTTACGTTATAAGCGCTGACGTCGAAAAGATGTACTCAAACTCCATTGCAGCGTATTGTTTGGAGGAATGCCCCAGAGGAACCCCTAAGCATATACGAATTAAATACCGTAACTTACGGGATGATTTCATCTAGCTTTTTTGCAGTGAGGTGTTCGTTCGACCTCGCGAATGAACATCAAACTAAAGACGAAAAAATATCAAATATAATCAAGTTCGATTTCAACATGGACGATCTGCTTATCGGAAGTGACTCACTTGAAGAAGCTTCTCGCATTTGTCGCGAAGTATCCAACGTAGTGAAACGCGGACGCTTCATCTCAGAAAATTCTATTCCAACAAACCCAAGGTCCAAAGGAGGTGCAAAATAGTGACACGGTCCTAAACGTAATCAATTTTGGTGAAAACGAAAACGCCAAAACGCTAGGCCTATCCTGGCTACCACACGCAGATAAATTATTATACTGCATTTCGCAAGATTTAATCAAAGGTAGAAAATGACGAAATGCTCAATGCTTTCGGAAATTTCGCAGATTTTCGATCCCCTTACGCCCATGCATTATTGTTGTCAAAATGATGTTACAAAAACTCTGGTTAGAGAGACTGTCATGGGATGAAACTTTGCCAGTTCAATTGCATTCGGCATATGCAAACTTCAAGAATCGATTGTCATGTTTAAATAACTTACGAATAAAACGGCACGTTTTATGTGCTAATTCGAGCCGTATAGAACTTTGTGAATATTCGGATTCATCTGAAGCAGCTTATGGTTGTTGCGTCTATATCCGGCCAACCAATAAACATAACCTATTACTGACTATAATCTGTAAAGATATGTCTTAATTTCTTAGAAGATGTCCCTTCAAGGCAGGGGGCATGTTCACGCATATATTGCATTTATTTGTATTGTTACAATTTATTATCTATTACGTTGTTATACTTATATTACGGTTCACACATCCTGAATATATTTTATAGGCTCTAAGCGCTTGAAGCATCATCTGCACCCTCAAACCTGTATTTTAAGTTAATTGGCTTCTTCAGTCCGCGATCAACGCATCTATTAATAATGTAACCGTTCTTAATAAACGTAGTTTATAGCAAATATTAGTTTTCATTGTTTTACTGGAGCTAATCCAGAATAATAGACTTCTTGCCGAAACACTAGGTCTTTGTAATCCTATAGAACAAGGTGGAACATAATACGAGAGCCTGGTGTCGCAACTTTACAAAACAGGATTATATCCGTTAGACCTTTCAAAACCAGAAGAAGTGCGCCTAAAAAAAAAGACTAAGAATAATAGTGACTGTTTCTAGTTTGAAAACTAGCCTATTGACTGTTGTGAGATTTCTAGACCAAAAAATAAACGGAAACGGACTCAACAATAAAAGGCAGATTTATTTTCCAAAACCCCTTGATTTGAATACTTTTGACTAAAAACTATTTTTAGTCCCATAAATTTTCGTTTTGGTAAAATATTTAATCATATAATTATAAAGTAACCGATACATTTTTGTCCTTCATAAACAAAGTTTCTCTTTCAAAAAACTTCCAAGTACGATTAGTTTTGTGTTCAAGTTCAAATAAGTTTAATTTAGAAATCGTGTAGTTTTCGATACACGGTCACATCTGGTGTGATTGGTTTCAATACGCGACACCGAGCTGCAGCTTCCAAAACTAGAGTCGCTTCTTATGTGTCGTAGAACGAAGATGTCTTTCCCGACTTCTAAGGCAGGCGATTGGTAAATCGCATTGTGTTTGCGACCTCCTAAGTTGTAGTTGTAGAAAGACCTGGGGTGATGTTAATCAATGCGCAGTTATACGAAGTTAAATGAAGTTATTTTAAGTTATACCCAATTATATCAAATTAATTTAAACTATAAAATTTTATAATCTTTACGGCTAACAATGTAATAAATTTTTACAACCGGAAAACACATTTAAAACATGCTCCAACTATAAATGATGGTTTGCCGTATGAAAATTTCTACGATGGCACTTATGCGAAGGCGTAACATGGGGGCGATTTGGATTAAAAAAATTCCTACCTCACTTCTTTTAAAGAGGTCATCAATGTCATTGGTTAGCACCGGTCTGAACACCCGTTCTACCCTTTTCGTAAAATCCGAGATTAATGCTGGGAGGCCCTGATGGGATACGGTTGTTATTTGTTTGTACGTACTTCAAGGTTTGCTACACTTTATGACGTGGGTATACATATGGTAAGTGTTGATTATAAAAATCTCCCTTGCTGCCCAAGTCCAAGGATTTTACTTTTAGAGGTCATTACGGAATAAAAATTTCATTTTTAAATAAGAGTAATTTAATCAGAGATTCAACGTATTCGAATAGAGGGATGAATAAATTCTTAGTAGAAATTAATAAACATTTAATTTGATTAATCATTGCTTACATCAATTTCATGTATCATATTAATACAAAACCAAATTCTGATGTAAATCAAAGACATCAGATCTGCTCTCTACGATATAATCGAAAACTGTAAATAAAAATTTTTTAAAGGCCCAAAATTTAACTAGGGACGACTACAAAATTTAAAGATCAACTAAATTATACCGATAATATTTCAGCTTTAACAAATGTAAGTGTTTTGTATTAACACTAATTAGTGGTGTCCTGGGCGATGCGAGGTATTCATGAGTGAGAAATTATCAATTATAAAATTTTGTCTGAAGGGTATTGAACCTACCATGAAAGTGTTGGTCCAATTTTGGCCGTATTTGCGGATCAAGGTGTATAAAATTTAGTTCCAGTACAGTTGCGGACGGTGGTGTATCCTTCATATTTCTGTTAAGTTATATAGGGGCACAAATAACGGTCCCTTGTGATTTAAATATATATATATATATATATATATATATATATATATACAGGGTGAGTTTTTAGTGTGGCAACGGTCGATAACTCCGTTACTATAAAAGCTACGTAAACCAAATTTGGAGGCATATAAGGCATGCCTAAACTGCACATTATAAAAATATTTGGAAGCATACAGGGTGTGTTATAATTCCAGGGCATATTAAACTTATATTTTTTTAAATGGAACACCCTATATATTATTACATTTTTGAAAAGCCCATAAAAAGAGCTTTAATTTGATATCAAATTGTATCTGTCTATTCCTTTTAGTTTTTGAGATATTCAACTGTTTTTAGAAAAAATGACCCTGATTAGATACATTGTCACTGCATTAATACACAACTTATGTTAATTTTAAAGATGCAGAAAGTTTTACTATATGCCATAGTATATTTGTAATTATCACTTTTTAAAATTTCTTCACAGTATACAGGGTGTCAGGTTTCGCAAAATGCAATTTTTAAATTTTTTTTAAATGGCACTCTACCAATTTTATTGCTACAATGGATAGTTATTGGATAAGTGTAGTTAATTTTTAATCAATATGTATTAATTGTTTTATAATATTCTCCAATAGTAAGTTATTTTTAGTTATATAAATTAAAAACATTCTTAAAATTTGAAGGAAATCAAAAATATCTCAGAAAGTAATGGATTTAGGTATAGGGAATGCTTAACAAAAATGAAAGGACACTTAACGAACTATCCATTGTAGCAATAAAATTGGTAGGGTGCCATTTAAAAAAATTTAAAATTGCATTTTGCGAAACCTGACACACCCTGTATACTGTGAAGAAATTTCAAAAAAGTGATAATTACAAATATACTATGGTATATAGTAAAATTTTCTGCATCTTGAAAATTAACATAAGTTGTGTATTAATGCAGTGGCAATGTATCTAATCAGGGTCATTTTTTCTAAAAACAGTTGAATATCTCAAAAACTAAAAGGAATAGACAGATACAATTTGATATCAAATTACAGCTCTTTTTATGGGCTTTTCAAAAATGTAATAATATATAGGGTGTTCCATTTAAAAAAATATAAGTTTAATATGCCCTGGAATTATAAAACACCCTGTATGCTTCCAAATATTTTTATAATGTGCAGTTTAGGCATGCCTAAATGCCTAAATGCCTAATATGCCTCTAAATTTGGTTTACGTAGCTTTTATAGTAACGGAGTTATCGACCGTTGCCACACTAAAAATTCACCCTGTATATATATATATATATATATATATATATATATAATCTTTTCTTGCAGGTACAAGGTTAAGTCTGTGACAACAGAGCCTTTGTGCTCAGAAGCGTTGGTACACTAAGTAGTTTCTACTTTTTCCAATTAGTGCTTTCTCGTTAAAAACAAAAATTAAAAAAGTAGTTGCGCCTTGATATCATCCGTTAATACATACCCCCCTGATAGTCTCTTGAACCAACAGCGGAAGTTAGAATTCCAAGTTAGTCCGGAAGGTTCCAAAGGTCGTTATTTTAAATGGATTAAATTACAGCTTTTTCGTGGTCTTTGTGAATACAGAGGTGAGTTGTATTCTCTTTTACAATCACCCCAGATTCAGTGTTTCGACTTGAAATTAGTAGTTCATCTTAATTTAAAATTATTATAATTACAGTCGAACAGTAATGGTAACGCACAAACGTTATACTTCAAGTAGAAACGAAAAAGGTAAAAATCATAAACAATATAAATACAATCGGATATAGTGGTAAGTTCAGACTTCAGTAAGGCAGTACCGACGATCATTTTACAGTTCCTAATGACGAAAACTTGGATATCTTAACAATGATGGAGTAGTCAAATTTGATAATGGAGAGTGGAGAGTTTAGACAAATGCACTGGCTCGCAACTACTAAATTTTATAAAACCAGTCAAAGAAATTTAGTTTATTAAGAATGTCAATAACCGGTGACCCCGTATTTTGTAATATGAACCGAAAAATACAATAAACATTCTATGATGATCCCTGCTAAAATTTGCGAAATATAGTGCATCCTGTATTACCAGCGTTATGCAGTTATCATATTCGTAAAACTGACATTTATAACTTATATATCAGTTGAATATTCGATTTGAAACCTAGTAGTTTCATTTCAACAACATTCAAAAAATGGAAATGAAAATTCCGACTCTTGATCTTCAAACGACAATTTTTTTATCTGATACGGTTTAACACTAATATTATTTGGCAATAAAGCACCATCTAAAATAGTGGTTTACAAATAGTTCGCAGTATTCAAGCGTAAGATCAACGCTTGATAACTACGTTCGCGAAGGTTGTCCATGCATCTCTATTGCTGTACGTGATAAAATTTTAGCAGATCAACACCTGACCTATAGGGAGATAGAAGCATCCTTACGTATTATAGCAAAATAAATACATCCCGGCATGGTGTGCTTGAAATATGTTAAGCGAGCATTCTTCACAAAAATACTCCCTCGTTCGGATAAGAGGTAAAATGGTGGTGCCGTGTGTGAGTGTCCCTTCCTTGCTTGGAACAGCAAGGGTTCGGCAAAATTCAAAATTTTTCAGGTAAAAAAGAACTCGCTTCTTGGCCAATGTAGTACCGGGTAGAGCATTGAAAAATCACATGTAGGGAAAAATAAAAACACACAATTTTGCACGATCAATTACTTGCAGTCGATGAATCTCTCATAATTTGAAAGACCCGCAAAAACATGCACATTTAAATGATGCACGGAAATGATAAAAAAATTCAACGGCGGTCGTTCAAATTCTGTATATAACATCGTATCAGGTGACAAATTATGAATTTAATTATATGAGCCTGAAACTAAACAGCAATAAAGTGTATGGTTGTTTCAAAGTGAAGTTAAACCAACACGTAGTGCGTCCGGAGAGTTTCAAAAAGTTACATGTGTGTGCAGAAAAGCGGGTTTTTGACCAGTACGACATCGAAATAATGACTCATTGCTCATATTCATCAAATTTAGAGTCCAATCTTATTCAGATATATCAAAAATAAAATGCGTGGCGAGAGTTTTTCATCGCCTGAAAAGGCCGCTAAAATATTTCATTAGTTTTTTTTGAAAGTACCTCCTTCAGAGTGGAAAAACTATTTTGAAGATTGGTTTCATCTTATGCAAAAGTGTACAGCTATGAAAGGGGGATATTGTGACAAGCAATAAGGCGATTTACACAACGTCATGTGTGCCGTTACGTATTTTACACAAATTTTTGGCAGTGGTCCTAGCATAAGATAAACAAAAACTGCTTCACATTTAGATTCATATGCAGTTTTAAAAATTCAGCAAAACTAATGAGAATATGCCTTATCTTGCTTGAAATTCTAACTAGGAGTTTTATTTTTGTGGTGCGCTTAAATTTTTTTGTCTTTTCTGTATCTTCAAATGCACTGTTCATCACCCACACGCAAATGAGCAGAGACCAAATGTCTTACGTTTTTTATTTAAATACTAAACTTTGCTTTACACTTTCTAGAAAAATATAATACTATAAAAGAGAAGTTTTAAAAATAAAATAAATGGTTAACTTATTTTAGTATTTTTTGCTTCTGTAATTTTCTTCCTGAAGCTTGAAGGTATATTGTCCAGATTAGGGTTTTTGTTTAATATGAATTATTCTAATAAGTTCAGTGTGGCGGCAAATTAATTTGCAATACGATTTGCATTAAATCCAAAATACTCTCGCTTCGCGAGAATGTAATTAGTTATGTAGTTATTTAAGATAAATATAATATATGTAGTAGAATAAAGCAAGTTTAGCCGGAATAAACCCGTTCTATGGTATATGTATCTAAAATGCAACTATTTATTTCCAGGGACGGAGTTTTAAATGCTATGTACTCATTTTAAATCTTACAGTGTAAAGACTATTAGATTCCTTTGACATAATGGTATAAAATTAAGACACTAACAACTTAAAAGGTTAGTGAATTCCACTAAATTACAATACAGACTTGATACACAGAGGTAATAATGCAGCAATAACAAAACAGCAACTCAGATTTACATAACGCTAGTAGTACAAGTCAAACTTGATGACAGCTCTTAATTTGTGCAAAACTTTAACAAATTCATGTCAACGCTTATTGGCTGTACCATACGTTCATTTTATTTACTTACTTGAAAATACATCGTTGTATAATCTGCATTCAAAATTAATGTAAAAAGATGTCAAACTCTAGCAATGTTCATTTCTATAAAATAAACAGATTGAACTTTAAATGTTCGATGCTTTTTTCCCATTTTACATTATCGAATTCATTTTCCAGATCTTCAACCTTATGTTTTTCTACTTTACCACCCTTAAAGCTAAAATGGTTTTTGGTGTTTCCCTGTTCCTCTTCTAAACCCAAATTGATCTTCTCCCAGTAGTTCTTAAATCCATTTTTCCATCGGTCTTTGTACGATTCTAGTTAATATTTACGAAACGTGTGACCGTGTGTCCGTAAATTTTCACATCTATACACGCTTCTCTGTTTTGGTATAGTGATTATGGTGTTACGTTTAAAATCTTTGGGTATCTCGCCTGTCTCATACATACAGCTAAGTTGGAAGAGTCATTCTGTTACTGCTTGTCCAGCAGCTTTTAAAATTTCTGCGTGCAGTTTATCTGTACTCGGCGTCTTATTATTTATTAGCTCTTTAATGCTAGTTTAAAGTACTCTCTAAGTATAGGATATCCCAAGTCATCCTTTTCGATGTCTGTTTTCTGTTTTAGTTCTTGTAGTTCCGGCCCTGCATATAAATTCCTTATATCCTCTTGCCACTTAACCACTTTATTTACATTTTCTATAATAATGTCTTCTTATGCGCCTTTTATATTTCTGCTATACGACTTTATATTCATATAACCCATTCTAATTAGTTTGTAAACTTCGTCTGTTTTTCGATTTCCATCTTAGTTTGTACATCTTTGCATTTTCCCTCAATCCATTATTCTTTAGCTTTCTTGCATTTGCGAATAATTTCTCATTTTATGGCTTTGTATCTTTTTTTTCTGTTTCGTCTGGTCTGTTTTTGTATTTTCGTCTTTCTTCTATTAAATTCAGAATATCATTTGTTACCATTGGTTTCATATTTTCATTTTATTTATACCCCAGAATATCTCTGAGCTGGGTTTAATGGTATTCCAAACGGTTTCTACTTCCTTAGTATCAGAAATTATTCTCATGTCTTTCAGCAATTGATTTGACTTCTTCTCAAATCTTTATAGGTATCTTCATCCTTTAGTTTCTCAAGGTCAAAATACCTTTTTCTGTTCCTCCTTTTCAAATTTTTTAATTTAAGGGCGGCTTTCGTAATTAGTATGGTGTGGTCAGTGTTTACATCTGCTTTCGGGTAGTTTCTACAATCTTTTACTTGATTCCTATACAGTTGTCTAACAAGAATGAACAACATCCCAGGCGGCTTCCTTTAGCAAAACGTAAAGAAGCCGAGCAAATTATCACAGACGTGGAAAAACAGGGAGTGATTGAGCCCTCCAATAGTCCATGGGCATCCCCGGTAGTGCTTGTCAAGAAAAGGATGGATCGACAAGGTTTTGTGTAGACTACCGGCGACTAAACAATGTCACAAAGAAAGACAGCTATCCTTTGCCCAGAATTGATGACAGTTTGGATACTCTATCCGGATCTAAATGGTTTTCGACCTTGGACTTGAAAAGCGGATACTGACAGATAGGCTTCGAGCCAAACGATAAAGAGAAAAGACTTTTGGTTAAGGATTTAGTTGAAGAAGATTTTAGTGCTTGTAAATACGAGGGTGGTTTGAAAAGTTCGCGAAACGAAGGGGAAAACTTATTTTTAAAATATAGTTTATTTTTAAACATAATTTCCGTCAAGTTGAATACACTTCATCCAGCGATGTTCCAAACCCATTGTGCTATTACGAAAGTGCGATTCTTCAAGGCCTCCAAAATAGTGGTCGACAGCTGCTTTTATTTCTTCGTCCCTGGAAAGTCGTTTTTCCCCAAGGAAAACTTTTAGTCGTGGAAATATGAGAATGTTGCAACCGATCGTACTTCAGATCATTCAATTTTTGCATTGCTATTGCACTTGTGTGTGGACGTGCATTATCCTGATGGAAAATAATCTTCTTCTTACGCAATGCAGGTCTTTTTTCACGAATATCTTAATCCAGTTGGCCTAGAAGTTTAGCGTAATATTCACCGTTTATTGTTTGGCCCTTGGGAAGATAGTCAATTAGTAGTATTCACCTTATGATGAAATTATAATCAACCTCTGGTATGACCGCTTATTTCCATGCTTGCATTTACGACTTTGTTAGAAATAGTTGATTCAAGTGATAAGAACATTTGTTTGATACCATCATAGCACAAGTTCACGGTTTAACGTCCTATCGTTTTGGGAATGTATTTGTAGTTATGTTTTTGCAAATGGTAGAAGGTAAGCTAGTCATTGCAAAATATATTGGTGATGCGAGCTGGAAACTGTTACTGGTTTGAATGTATGAACGTCTGATTGAGGTTTGTTGGCTTTATTAACATTTCTATCTCCATATCGGACAAGATGCTGGTTGTTAAGGATACCTTCCAGGCTTTTGATTTAACCCCCCATCTTTAACTGGGTTGTATTGGTTTCAGACACTAATCTCCTCTAGGAAAGATTGGCTGAGCTACACTAACTCTTTCAGTTGACTTCCCGCGATATTAAAAGAACATGAGGTGCTTGCTTGCCACCCATTCTTGGAGAGGTGTCTCTATGCAGTTAAAGTGCAGGGTTGTTGAGGTTTTCTCTGCCATATTCTTTCCCAAATATAGCCCAGGTTGTGTATGGCATTGTTTGCTCAATATGTAATTTATGTCATAATTGCTAGTAACCTAATTTTGAGATTATCGTATTTTATTAAAAGTAGGATTACTTCATACTGTAGCTTTATGTCAAACCTTTTCACTTTAACGCCATCTTTCAGTATATATTTGAATGTTTTAGTCATACAATGAAAAGATCGTGACTCACTGCCATTAGACTACTGGATCATGGAGCAAGAAATTTGTCAAGAGAGGGAATTTGTTCCAATCCTCAGGTAGTTACACTACATGCTTTCCGTTGTTACAGGAATTAAAATGTCTACTAATGATATAGCTACTCTTACTCAAGGAGCAAAAAAAAAACACAGGGCAGAAACCCATCATATATTTTGTATGCAGATAAAACAAGCCTATAACACGCATGAAAGTTGGAAAATGTTGCACTAAAAGACTACAAATAGAAAAAAGATATCTAATGTTTTTGGCTGTAAGAGAAACACTGCTCCTTATGACTGCAAGAAAAACACTGCTGCCTATGGCTATAATTCTATTTATGAGGGATATGTCCTAAATCTCTTCACGCCTGACAGAAACCTCTATATTCTACATTTGCAAACATCACACGGTTATATTCTTACCGCTGTCCCAGATAATCCATTTAATGGGTATCCAGACTCCATTTTGGAAAAGACGCTCCAGATAAGGACAAAACAATGCCTTTATACTCAACATTAAGATTGTGTTTAGGTTTTGCAGTGGGATCAGGAAATTAAATTCCATCACCCTCCCACAACTTAAAAAATTATGTACATGAATATGTTCCTGCTACATAGCAATCAAAAGTGGCATCACTGTCGCTAAGATTTTTATGACAACCATACCAGTGGGTTTAGATTCCATTAATTATACTGTTAGCAACTCTTCGGTTCAGTGGTTGATAAGTAAACACCAAGGCTTCTTTTAATCAGCTTCAACCACACATCAATTACTATCCGACTCTATTCACTCATATATGTTGTTACTCTGTCGGTCACTTTTAAGAGTACAAGCCGTATGGCTCGCTTCGAATTTCGTTTTTGATTTTAGGACTAAGTCCTGCAGCACAGGTGACAGCCTCAGTGTCATTCTTTCATTAAGACCAAAGAAATTTATTGTTAACTTTTAGTTTTATTTTTGCTGATTAAATTTATTTGCAGGAAACTAGTCCAAATGCATAAGCGATGGCGAATAATTTTATAAAATCCATTTGTTACACCCTATCAAGTCAGAGCCTTATGGTAAATAATTCTTGAGAACAGTTCAGATCAATCAGTTTGCTTTGGTTGATTGATCAATTCGCGGTTTTTGGTTTTAGAAAAACTTGTTATACTAGTGTCACATATAGAAGACCAGAATGATCCAACATTAGTATATATTACTAAACAAGGAAATTTCAGTGTTGCTAAAGTAACATTTTTAATCAAGTATTCCTTTTGGATGTTCAATAGAAAGTGTTGATGCATTAGATAAATTTAATAATTATATTAACAATCATAATAAAGAATTTGCTGTTTTGGTAGGACATGATGCAATTGTCTAAAGCAATTTTAATTCCAGGTATCGTATTTGGCAACTAACACAAATAAAATATCTAATTTGTTCTTCACAGATGCTATTGCAATGAAATTTAATTATTATGGAATAAAGATCGCAGAAACATGCATCTTCAGATTTGGCTTTAAAAAACAATTATAGGTAAAGAAGGGCTCTTGAGATTAAATGCAACAGATCCCTATCTGTTGCATATAATTTCTTGTAGAAGGTGCATTTGTGGCTTAGTTTATTCAATTAAGATTATTCACATTTTGACTACTAGTGGCTCTAATCAAAACCATTCAATTACCTTTACTGGTACTGCTAACTACAATCAAAATGAACTACATTTACTTCTGTAGCGATTAAATAATTGTTGCCATGAACTTATACACATTATAGAAAAATGCTATTCTTTGGATTACTGTATTAAGTATTTTGGTTTTCAAATACTAATTTTTACCATTTAGTTAGTTGTGGTATATTTTCCTGGATTTTATGCTATGTAAAAATTAATCAGTGAAAATGTACATCAAAAATCATTTGATGTGTTCGTTTCTTGTGTATAATGTATATTGTTGATACCTTTATACCACACAAACTTATTAAACTTGAAAAAGCAAATTATCAAGATTTTATAAAAACGCATATTACAATTACATAACAAATAAAAATGATTTCTATATCTTTAAAATTTCCTACCTGTATGTACAATAAGCTGCGAGTTATTTTTTCAACAACCACTATTTAATAGTTAATAAATAATTCAAAAACCTAAGTCAATATGTGTGGAATTTAGTAGATATTTAGCTGCTACTCTTTTATTTGCTACTTAATTTATATAATAAATGTTTTAGGTTCTGTTAAATAAGATATTTTTACAGCAACGACTAAGGAAATCAAAGGTGTTATAAAAATTTGGCTTAAACATGTCCCAGAATGTTTAAAGAAGAAACATGTCACCCAAATCAACATATAGGTTAAAACCTATTATAAGGAAGCTTCTTCACAAAATGTGTTAATCGTTTCTAAAACACTTTCCAGCATCGCATTATCTAATGATGCAACAAAAGCACTTCAGAAATTAGGACACGTGCACAGGATGTACCTTTTACACATTAGGTTTTAATGAAAATGTTCAATTGCAAGAACATTTTATTCGAAGCAAACCCATTTGTATTCCTTCAAATTTTTTATTCACTAATTGTAAATCTGCATACATGCTCAAACAAATAAGGTATGTTTATTTACAAATTTAGGAGTATTATGCAGTGAATTTTAATATTTCCCTTGGTGCATTGTCACTGTTACATTCATGCATCCCTTGCATCCAGAATTACTTTAAGTTCTAAAACATTATTAAACACTCCAAGATTGACTAATATAAAACAAATTGCATATGCGTATTTTATTATTTTCGTTTAATAGCTGGTCTGAAATGTGACTTTTATATAATTTGAAAACTAAGGATCGTAAAATTGAGATTAGCTTCAATATTGATGATTCACCTTTATTTAATAGTTCAAATCAATAAATTTTGCCACTTTTATGGTTGATAAAGACATTAAGTACAAAAGGCCATTTGTCATTAACACTTTTTCTAGTAAATGAAAATCAATTCCTTTAAATTTATTTTTGGAGAATTTTGTTAATGAATGAAAGTGCTGATGCAAAGCTTTTATTTTGTAAACAGAAAATATCAAATAATGGTGCATAATCTGCGTGTGATGTCCCAGCAAGGCCAGAGCTACGTATTTTGTTAAAAGCAAATCCTAGTCCCCCGCCCCCCAAAAAATTTGTAACGTAACTTTTATACCAAGAACGTTATAAATACAATAACGCTACAAGACAAATGTTGGCTTTATTTTTATAAAGTTGGTGGTGCGATGATCTATAATTTATTTGCATGAACTTAAATGAACTTGTCCTTCTTTTGCTTACTATGATATAATATATTCAATAAACGGACAATATAAAAATAATACCTACAGCTAGTTAACATTGTTTAAGAGAATTATTCTTGTTTTTGAGAGGTTTAGGTTGAAAAATAATCCATTATTACATAAAAGTCCTAAAATAGTTTGCAAAAATTCCATTATTTCAATCGTACTTGAGAAGTTTTCTGGTAGATATACTCGAAGTAAAACTATAAATTTATTTGTTAGGAAATATTTTTATATCATAAAGGAGATAAGTTTTTTCATGCTCAATAAATATCAAACTTTGATTTGTCAGCATCTGGCGATTCATGATATCTCTTAAGTAGTTCTGTATAAGTTTTAGTTTGCTAAAACTCTCCTACCACGGAACAAGAGAAACGGAAAATGTAACAAATCTTTGTAGAGCTGTCATGATGTTCGGATGGTCATCTTCCAGGTGTTGTTCCTAGAACACGCTATGGAAAGTTTTAAATTAGTTCAATCTAAGGGCACGGTATTTAAAACTTCCTATTTCATTAATTCATTCCTTATTAAATGTTTCAGATAATTATCAAGTAAAGCCCTAGCTCTAACTTTATCGAAATCATTTCATTAATTTGAGAGTCACTCAGTCACTCAAAAACAGAATTTACTATTTACGTCATTCAATATGAAAAATTTGTTGCTCACTTCACTTAGTCAAGTACTTCCATGTGAGAAATTCTGAATTTGTTTTCCTGGGTTAACCTGCATGATTCATCTTAACAAATTTCTTTCAATATAATCTTTTTTTCCTTCTTTATTCGTTAAATTCAGTTTCTAAATCGTTATTTTGTGCCATAAATTTGGAGTCTACCACAATCTCCAATATTTAAGCTTTCTCTCTTTGAGGACAACAGATTTATTGGAGGTTTGATACTTCTGACTAACCTGTTAACTGTTACATCTTCTCCCTGAAGGAAATGATTGACTCAATCAGTTGGTTTTAGTATGCTGTATCAAAAACAAGTAGCAGAAAAAATTTAAACTTTTTCATTTGACCAATCAAAGTCCTATTCTAAGTTGTAGTTTCAAGAGTAGATCCATCGGTCTGTAGCTTTTCTGTAGTTTGTTGGCTGTGTGCAAACAAGCGACACAAAAATTTGAAAAATGACGACTCAGCATATTAAAAACAAAACTTAGATGGAATAGAGAAATAATGTCCTACAGGAAAGTTTTCATTCATAACCAAATTTTGGTATGTATTATAGCAATAATGAATCGAACAGTGATAGCGACTACTTGAATTATTGTTCAAACGCAAGCGAACATCAATAACCTGGCATCATAATTAGCATTAGTGGTGTATTTAAATAAAAATTCTATTTTTATTTTAGTTTGCTTAATTCATTTATTCTTATAAACATAGGAAGTTTCGTATATGTGACTGAGTGAAAGATATGTTATGAATACTTGCAAAAGACACAGAATTAATAATATATTTACTGATAAATGGGACGACTACCAAATTGAAAAAGAGCAAGAAGAGATCTATTAAAAGAAGTTTCTAGAAGCGCATTAAATTCAGTAGCTTTTGCAAAGGTTATGTTATGTTAATTATTTAGTTACACTGTTGTAGTATTAATTTAAAAAATGGTTAAGAGTATATACGTTAAATGATATTCTTTTTCTAAAAGGTTTGCTGATAAAATTGTTGTTTGATTATTAAAGTATTCAATGTTTTATTAAGATACATAAATAAATGGTTATCACTAAAAACCTTTAAAGCTAAACCAATTTTTTCTGTACTGAAGAAGTGCAAATTTCTACTTTTGCATGAAACAACTTAAAGGCTAAGCTTAGCCCTGATTACACTTTTATAAAAATTTAGTTAAAATGCTGGAGAATATGTAATATAGTATTCCTTTATATCAACCAATGTTCATTACAACAAATTAGATATATTCATGTGCTATATTGTTCATAACTTGAACGAATTTTAACCAATTTTGCTAAACTTGATTGGCCTTGAATAAAATATTAAACAGCAGCCGATTTCTTGTAAATAATTGTTCAGTATTAAAAATAGTTAATTGCAGAGCAAGAAAATTTTTGTTATTATGCATTGCAGACAGCTTGCATCAGTACACAGAATTTAGAAAACTAGAATTAGAAAATGTTTAAAAAATAAAGTTGCAACATTAACGATGATAATTTTAACACACTGTTTAATGTTTTGATATATCAAATGTAGCAAAATGTTGTTTTTCTAGTTATTTGTATCCAGTGCATTGTATTATCTGTATACCAAATTAATTTTCACAAAAATTTAAAAGCTATAAAAAATTGTACTTAAAATATTAAAAAATGGGAAAAAGATTTAGTTGATCTCTGGAATTATACTGTTTATAGTTTATTAAATCTGAATGAACTGAAAAGAGCCAGGTATATTAATTGGGTATTTAGTACACTGTCTATCTATATCTAGCAAAGGTTCTCAATAAATGTGGCAATAATTGCAGAAAAATGCATTACCCACTTTATTAAAATGTAATTAACAAGATCAGTAAATCCCTTTTTATAGAACATTCTTGACTATTCTAATACATCAGATATGGAATAAAAAAATTTTGTATAGTTAGATATCGTACAACATGTTCAAATAATATACACTAATTTAAAATATAAAAACTTACCTGCATCATTAGGTTTCTGATGTATAGTAAGCTCGCTCATGCTTCAAAGTATTTTTGTGAGGTATGTAGAAGAGAATGGGTAATACATTAACTTGGTTCTTTGCATTATGTCGATTATTTTAAACCTCCAACAATAGCTCTTCGATTAATTTTGGAAAGATTTAAATTATATGTAGAAAAAATAACTAATATATGAATGGGTAAGTACACATTTAGCTGACCCCAGCACAACCATGTGCGTTGCTTAATTGATTCACTTTGCAAAAACCTTAGTTATGTAGGTCATGCATTTGATGTGTGGTATTATATGTAACTTGAATTAATTTTGTCCAAACTTGTAACAAAATATATTTCATGCACTTGGATTATGTGGCTATTTGGATTTGCCCAATGCAGTATAAAAGAATTAGTTACATCTAGTATATTAAACAAAATTGATTTGACCAAATGCGGGAACAATTGTATAAAATGGTATTTAAAAATACTGATGGAAAAGTAGTTGACACCGTGGGCTAGAACGTTTTTGCTATTTTGTTGCACCATATATGGCACAAGAATTATTCAACATGCAACATCTTGAGGTTGTGGAAGGAGCGTCCATACTATACAGAAGAATTAGCAAAATACTAAAAACAGCAAATTCCATATTAGAAAGTGTATTTTGTAATCTAGGCAAATTGGTGTGTTAAATAAATAAATCAAACATCTGACTAATAATGTTACCCAAACAAATATATTTATTAATGCTTCATAAACATAATTACAAATCAATACATTTAAAATAAAAGCATAATGACGAGTGACAAAAATTACTGTATCTCCCATTGTGCCACCATACGCAATGAATTTCCTACCTAAATTGACATCAATAGAGTTAAATTATACATATAAAATTCTGGTATCGCACCACAATATTCTAACACGCCTCCACAAAGCGAACCAGTATACAATATCTTATTTTAAGTTCAAACAATCTTGAAATTTATCAAACTGTACTCTACCTAGAGGTTTCTTAAACACATCCGCAATATTATTAGTACTACTAATATATCCTTCACACTTTTTTCCATATATATATATATATATATATATATATATATATATATATATTACATTAGATTTAATTTCAAAGAAAATTTCATATGGAGTTTTGCGTTCTTTCGTTACGGAAATTATAATCCTACTTAAATATGCACATACCATGACAAATTCTGGTTAATATTACTTACCTAAACCTGATTCTTTCGTCAAATAACGGGCTTTATCCATTAACGTTTGGTTAAAATGTTCTGCAGTACCATTTAATTGATGCTCATAAGCTAGACTTGGTCTGATTTTGAACCCTATTACATTTACTAATTCATAGAATTTTTTATTTAGATACTCTTTGCCGTTATCACACCTTACGTCACATACATTATTGCCGGTTAAATTTGTAACATAATTATGATGACTTAAAGCATGAAAACACTTGAGATTTGTGCTTAACGCAGTATACTCTGGCAATGTGACCATAACCATCAATGAAGGTTGTAAAATAATTTTCTCTACCATAATATGTTACATCAAAAAGCCCTTTCACATATGTATGTATTATTTGACATATGTACCTCACAGGATAACAATTATTTTCAAACCTTTTGTACTCTAAACAATACTTACAGTTAATTTGTAACTATTTTAAATTTTGTGGCAACCCATCTAATAATTGCTACCCACACATAATGTTTAAATCCTTAAAAGTAACATATCCAAAAATGCAATGCCATTTCTCCTTTTTAACTAGTGTTTTTGTGTAATTTGCAACAATAATATTCTGATATCGCATCACAATATTCTAACATGGTGCGTGTATAATGTTATATAATGTCAAAATACCATTATTTATTACACTTCGTTAACTGTTATTTTAATTGCTATATTTTTCAATTTATTTTGAATAATAAAACATACTAAACTTTACAGGATTTAAATAGAAGCACGTGTAACCTATTATAAAAAAATGATTTGCAATAATAGGACATGTTAAATAAAAGCTTGCTCTAATTAAATTCAACATTACTAATCAAAATTATTCTAAAAATTTTATTTATTTAATTACAATTTCAGGGAAGCGGTATTTACAAAATATGGAACTTTTTGCCAGAAACTTTTATTTTTAAAAAGTTTAGTTTGCTTATTAATTGTATAACGCATGTTTACCATGTAAATATTGCTATAATAAAAGCCCAAACAAGTGTGACAACTAATATTTTCAAAAGGACTTTTGGCACAAACAATATATAATTTTACAATATAACACATAAACGCCAACAAATTTAGCGTTAGTTGAAATGAATAACATATACTGAATAAATAAATTAAAACCATGTGAGAAATTAAACAAATTCTCTGCCTCTAAGATTATCTAAATTAAACAGCAGCAGGTTCTGGGGTTATATCAGCACTTCTAATAGTGCACCAACACCCATATTAAGTCGCCTTAAGTATGTCTCAAAAGTATTTATAGGAATGCAAATCCAGACATTTAAAGGAACACCCCATTCGCTTAATTTCATAATCCTCTATAATCGAACACCATGTGTATAATGTAGGCAAGGACACTGCACTGAAATAATAAAAAGGACCATAAAATGAACATGAGTTCAGCCTTTTCAAACTTATTCACTAGTTCAATATTTATTTTCGATAAATATGAGATTTGTACGGCCATCCATTGAAAACTACAAATCAACGAATCACCATCACCAAAGTAACCATTGGTAAAAACGTGCAAGGAATACATCTTTCACAACGCCCTCTCAACATTCAATGTTGATCATTAACAAACTTAATTAAAAGTAAGTTTGTCCTTAATAACAAATCGTTCCTACAATTGTCTTCGTTTCAGCGAAAATGATTTTGAACAATCTAAACAGTCTCTAGGGTAATGACTTGTTAATTTTATACCACATTGTAGATGTCTCGCATTGTGCGAGTTTGTATCTTTGGTCACTATATGTGAAGGTAATTAATCTCGTGTGTAATGATACCCCCGTTCTGAATGGATCTGCAACTTGAAGAAGTTCTCGATTACTAGAACGGGTAGAACGGCTTCAGAGTTCCAGTGATCTAAAAAGTCGAACTATAAGTTTAATCAAATCAGTGGGTTCTTTAGTAAGGAACCAGACTAAGACAGGTCCCCAAAAGAGGGCAGCAGCTTTTTCAGTACTTACGATGGGAGAGACCATAGGGGTCGGCATGGCATTCTAAAACACACTACTGCGATGTGGAAGGCAACGAGAAACCACCACATTACGTCCCAAGTACACAGTGTAGTTAAATTGATGTTTAAGATGATAACATCTTCTAAGGTAAAAAGTTCCGGAGTTAAAATAGTCCCCATTCGGATCTCTGGGAGGGGACTACTTCGAATAATGTGATTGGAAAGTATAAAAAAGGAATCGTGAACATTCTGCGAGTAAGAGTGTGGAATGTTAGAAGTATGAAGCAAGTAGGTAAGCTAGAGAATTTGAAAATTGAAATGGATAGGTCAGCATTAGACATAGTAGGGATCAGCGAAGTTCGGATGCCAGAGGCGGCGAATTTTTAGAGCGGAGACTTTAGAGTAATTCCCACAGGATCATAAGAAGGAAATTTGGGTGTGGTGGTAGTTATGAGAAAAAAGATAGAACACTGTGTAGAAAACTACCTACAAAAGAATAAAAAAGAACTCATGGTTAGATTAGAATCTAAACCAATAAATACAGTAATAAAACAAGCATACGTGCCTACCCCTTGTCACAGAGAGGAAGAGGTAGAAGCGATCTACAAAGATATCAAAGAGATACTAAGATACGTAAAAGAACAAGAAAATTTAATAATTACAGGGAATTTTAATACAGAGGTAGGTGAGAGTAGGGAAGGAGTGGTAGTAGGTTTATTTGGTTTAGGCACGAGAAACGACAGGGTAAATAGGCTGGTAGAATTCTGCGCCAAGAATTTTTGATCATCACAAACACATTATTTCAACATCATGCTAGAAGACAATATACTTGGAAGATGCCAGGAGATATAAAAAAATGTCAAATAGATTACATTCTTGTTAGACAACGGTTTAGGAATCAAGTAAAAGGCTGTAGAAGCTACCCAGAAGTAGATATAAATAATGACCACAACATCGTAATTATAAAGGCCGCTCTTAAATTTAAAAATTTTAGAAAAGGAACAGACAAGGGCGCTATGACTTTGAGAAATTAATATCCAAGAAAGATTTGGAAAAAAGTCAAATGAATTACTGAAAGATATCGGGAAAATTTGTGATACTAAGGAAGTAGAAACAGAATGGAGTAACATTAAATCCAGCTTAGACATGGCAGCCAGAGATATTCTGGGGTATACACAAAAAGAAAATAAGAAACCATGGATAACAAAGGATATCCTGAATTTAATAGAAGAAAGACGAAAATACAAAAATAAATCAGACGAAACAGGAAAACAAAGATACAAAGCCATAAAATGGGAAATTATTCGCAAATGCAGGAAAGGTAAAGAACAATGGATTGATGAAAAGTGCAAAGAGGTACAAACTAAGATGGAAGTAGGAAAGACAGATGAAGCATACAAACTAATTAGAATCAATTTTAGGGATATAAAACCGTATATCAAAAATTTAAGGGACGCGGGAGGAAATGTCATTATAGAAAATGTAGAGAAAGAATATATAGGGAATTTATATGCAGGAGAAGAACTAACTGCATTAGAAAAGGAATCAGACATTGAAAATGATGACTTGGGATATCCTATACTTAGAAATGAATTTGAATTAGCATTAAAGGGTCTGAAAAATGGTAAGGCGCCGGGTACAGATAAGGTGCAAGCGGAGACTCTAAAATCCGCTGGTCAAGCAGTAACAGAACGTCTCTTCCAACTTGTAAGCTATATGTATGAAACAGGCGAGATACCCAAAGATTTCAAACATAACATCATGGTAACTATACTAAAAAAGAAAGGCGCAGATAGATGTGAAAATTTTCGAACAATAAGTTTTACAGCACACGTATTTAAAATATTAACTAGAATTGTACAAAGACGAATGGAAAAACGGGCTGAAGAAATACTAGGAGAAGACCAATTTGGGTTTAGGCGAAACAGGGGAACACGGGAGGCTATGTTAGCTGTGAGGGTGATAATGGAGAAAACAATAGAAAAAGGGGAAAGCGTGTATATAGGGTTTGTAGATCTGGAAAAAGCATTTGACAATGTAAAATGGAAAAAAATGTTCGAAATACTCAAAAAGATTGGAATGAGTTATAGGGATAGACGGATAATACATAGCTTATGCAAAGAGCAAACAGGAGTAATAGAATTAGAGCAGGAACGTAGTGAAGTAAACATCAGAAAAGGGGTGAGACAGGGATGTTCCCTATCCCCATTAATTTTTAACTTGTACATTGAAGAGGCAATGAATACTGTCAAATGCAGGAAGACATTTGGAATTACTATGCAGGGACAAAAAATTGATATGCTTAGATGTGCAGATGATATAGCGGTATTAGCATCTAGCAAGGAAGAGTTAGAAGCTGCTCTCAATTAAATGGAAACGGTTCTAACAGAGAGATACGGTATGAAAATTAACAAAAGTAAAACTAAAGTACTAGTATGCAAACGAGGCAAAAAATTAATCAAAAACAAGCATACAAATATGTAACACGAACTTACAAGAGGTTAAGGATTTCTGCTACCTAGGAAGCCAAATAATGCAAGATGGGAAAAGCACAAAAGATATAAAACAAAGATTAGCACAAGGTTGTGCTACATTTAACAAGAAAAAGCAACTACTGTGTTCAAAGACAACAAACATAGAAACAAGGAAAAGATTACTTAAAACATATGTATGGGGCACAGCACTGTACGGCTGTGAAGCCTGGACAGTAGGTGATGCAGACAAGAAAAAAGTAGAAGCCTTTGAAATGTGGTGCTACAGACGATTGATGAAGATATCATGGACAGATAAAGTTAAGAACGAAGAGGTACTAAAAATGGTAGGGGAAGAAAGAAATATGTGGAAAACGGTAAAAAATAGGAGAGATAGGATGATAGGTCACATACTACGGCATGAGGGAATAGTGCGGAATATACTAGAAGCAGAGATAGGAAAAAAGAGAAGAAAAGGTAGACCTAGGTTAGACTACTGCACACAGATAGTGAAAGATGTAAGCTGTAGGAGTTTCAGGGAAATGTGTAGGCTAGCTCAGAATAGAAATCAATGGAGGTACGCATCCAACCAGTCTCAAGATGGGTAAATTAATGACGAAGAAAGTAACTGCACTTAAACATGATATTTATTATAAGCAACTACAAGCATTGGATGGGCAATATTATTGGTAATTGCGTGAAAGCATTTACTGGAAAACTATTATTTCGGCAAATGTCTAAGTGTTGGAGGATCTTGGCAGCCACAGGTTGCTTAACCCCCTTCAATAAATCTCAGTGAAATAGGTCATAATATTAGAAAACAATAGAAGAAACATGTTATGTATTATAAGCAACTACAAGCATTGGATGGGCAATATTTTCGAATAATGGTAATTGCGTGAAAGCATTTACTGGAAAACTATTATTTCGGCAAATGTCTAAGTGTTGGGGGATCTTGGCAGCCACGGGTTGCTTAACCCCCTGCAATAAATCTCAGTGAAATAGGTCATAATATTAGAAAACAATAGAAGAAACACGATATTTATAATAAGCAACTACAAGCATTGGATGGGCAATATTCTCGAATAATGGTAATTGCATGAAAGCATTTACTGGAAAACTATTATTTCGGCAAACGTCTAAGTGTTGGGGGATCTTGGCAGCCACAGTTTGCTTAACCCCCTTCAATAAATCTGTGTGAAATAGGGCATAATATTAGAAAACAATATAAGGGGAACCGAACTGTATTGCTGTGTGAGAATTTCAGGGAACTATGTAGGTTAGTTTAGAAAACAAATAAGTGCAGGTACATGTCCAACCAGTTTTGAGACGGGAAACCCAATGACGAAAAAATAAGCGCAGATAAATCTGATGATTAGTATAAACAACTAGTTGTTTGTTGTGATATATCTGCAACTAATGTTGACTGTGCAAAAAGATATATTGGAAAAAATATTAAATCGGTAAATGTTCAAGGTCTGGGGGAACTTGGCAGCCACAAGGCTGCTTACCACCCTTCGCAACCACTGAATGTCGGAAAAATAGGGTATATAATTGTAAAACAATAGAAGGGGACCGAACTGCATCTAACAAGAAAGAACGGCGCCTATGATGAAAGACAACAAACATAGAACAAAAAGTTGTTGAAAGCGTATGTGTGGAGCACAGCACAGACAGTATGCCTACGAAATACGAGCAGTCTGAAAAGTAGACAGAAGAACAGTAGCAGCCTTTGAAATGCCGTGCTTCAGATGTATGAGGATGGACAAACAAAGGTAATAACAAATAGGTTATAGAAACAGTAAGGGAACAAGGATATCTTTGGGGAAAAAATATGAGAAATAGAAGGGCAGAATACGTTCTAAGGCATTTTTGGGCAATAGTATGGGATATATGACAAGCAGAGATAGTAAAAAGAGGTGGATGTAGACCTAGATCAGATAGTGATAGATGCAGACTGTGCAAATTTCGGGGAAATCTGTAGGTTAGTTCAGAATAGGAAATAATGATGGTACGCGTCTAACCAGTTTCAGGACTGAAGACCCAATGATGATGATAATATAAAAAAAATTGTTCAAAGATTTTAAATTAATAAAAGCACTTAAATAGTGATAAATAAACTCTTACAATTTGATGGAAATTAGTTAATTGATAAATGCCAACTTCCAATTACATATGTAACATGCAGCTATGCAGATGCCATAAATAATATAGAAATATATGAGGTGAATAATATGAATTCATTATTCACAAGTTGAATAAACACATACCAAAAAGCTGTGTAGATAACAAGATGAGTGGAAAACATGGCATTGAATGGATACACAAGTGATGGCGTCAAATTACCTAGAATAAATCAATCTGCATTAGATGGTGGTAAGCCATGATCATGAATGGTTAATCTACAGTAACTAATTGCATAAGACAGAGTCATACAATCATAACTAATCAAAAAGCGTAATACAATTGTTACTGAGAAGCTTTAAGGAAATTGCTAATAATGGTCAAGAGAATACCTTGCAAACTCCTAAAGGGAAAGACAAAATGTCAGTGTATCTACTCCCAAAAAGCTTCAAGAGATAAATAAATGATCCAGTGTCTTTGGCCTGTCTTATTATTATTATATACGATTAATTGTCACTTTCTCAGAGCCGTTATCTTACTATACTATTAATGGTTATATGGCGCATGAGGAATGTGAATTTTTGTCACTAGTTCTATATAACATTTTCATTGCATAAAACCTCACGTAAAGCATTCTAGTTTCCACTTACCACATATGCATAACAACAGCACATAACAAAGTTCCCAAAAAGTAATTCAAATGTATACAAATACGATCAAATCGACTATAATAATTATCAATTTGTTTATCTAATGGAAATAACTTTTATAATCATTTAGTATACAACATATTAGCAATCGAGCCACCTAAATTTCTATTATTTAAAATTGTGGCTTTTGAATGAGAGCAGCAGTGAAATCCAGCATACAATCAAATTTTGTTATCACTTAATAACTAAGTAGAGATATTAAAGGTGCAGTTTCAGTTCATGTCACCTCAGAAAGTAAACCTTTGAAAATTGAAAGAGTATTATTAGAGATGCAGCAGGTAGATCCATATGCTATAAACACCGGTCTTGTTACAACATATTGTGAAATATTGGAGACTGCCTACAAAGACAGAACACTGATTAAAACTATCCAAGAAATAACAAACTCGTGGATAGAAATTAATTACTTTATAAGAGCTACCATATAGTATTTCTGTTTTAACTGTTAGCTCACAGTAATCAAAATTAAAGAAGACTCCAATAACCTTTCACATGCAGTAGATTAATAGAAAATGGTAATGAAAAGCCTAAACCAGTAGTAGACACTACCAACAGCAAACATCAAAGAATTCATGTTGCACACATAACGGAGAATGAATATATAGAGATGAAAGTCAATTGATGAATAATTGGCAATAGTGACATTAAACTTGTGAGAAAAGTCGTTTTAAAATCGTGACGGAGTCTGTGTAAGGATTGAACATTGTTAACATTATCTACATAATGGATGAACCCATTTGTCACCTTCAAACGCTAATACAATTACAGACCAGCAAAGTACTACTTTAGTAAAATTTGTATAGTTATTTTGTATCTAAAATAGAATTTGCATTTCCACACATGTATGTATACTAACAGAAAAATGTATGCGCATTCCGTACGAGATAATTGTGCTTTCAGAAAGTTACTCTAAAACCCCATAAGTGTGAGCATTATACTAAAGCTAGTTTAAATGTAATGCATGCAGATTCAGATAACTACACAAATATAGATAACCGGTTGTTTTGTATAGAAAATGTAAAGGTAATCTATGTAGCTATCAGTCATCTTAAAATTCAGAAAGGTACTTTCAATTGCATGCGAGTACATAGACTTACAAGAAAACAGTTATACACAGTATGCTAATACTGCGATCTTAAAAACAGTAGTTAGAAAGTCAAATGCCTTTGCACATTGTCGCAAGTGCACGTTTTTGCAATGCATGTAGCATTTCTGTCTTATGAAAGTTTAGTTCAAAATTCCGTATGTATTTGCATTCTAAAAAAGATATTTTTATAAAAACAATATATTGATATATTGCGGCATTCACTTTAGGGAATGGAATAAAAAATAAGACATCAGAAGAAAAGTAACAAGTAATATTTATATTCCTATGGGATACTCCAGTATTAGGCCTCCTCCAAATACCATCTTTATAAAACGTAATTTCAAAATTGGCATAAATATGGATGGGATAACATTTCAATGGTTATCAAGCTACTTACACCTTACCAATTTATAATTTTATAAAATTTGAATCTGAAGTATGAAAAGTTGTAAGGAATATGGAACACTACATGACAAGTTTGACCAGCAACACTTTCATTCATTGAATAATATATAGCACAATTTTTATCTTATTATAGATAAAAGTGTAAATTATATTATTATGGCTACTGCTAACTTAACTACCTTTCGGATTTATATGGAAGCAGCCACTACTGGAAAAATATTTTGCTAAGAATTAACTTACGTTCTTATAAATTCACAGACACCTATATTTTTGTCAATTTTCGATTAGCACCATTATTTACTGAAACAATGTATTCCATCCAAAAATACAGAAATATCGAGTACATCCACAAAGGTATGTATGTTCATGTATTCCATTAATGTGTGCCCGTTGTGGACTATAAAAACAGCAAACGCTTAATTATTAAAGGTACTATTATGTATACTTTACACATGCTTGAAATATTTCACTTTATTACATACAACGTATTGATAGTCTAATCAATAACAAAAACGATATATGTTGCCATTTGCTCGGTGTCAGAAGAACTGCTTCTCCTGTGAACAATGGTACAGTTTTAATTCGAAACCTTTAGTTGGAGTGTTGAGTTTTATAGTAAAAATTAAGAAATATTAATAATATCAACACAACTATTGCTACCAAAACACAGAGTGGATAACCACATCACAGTTACAGCATTTAGTTAATCATAAATTAACAGAGAAGTAATGCTCTAATGATGTAAAGCTATGTTTGGTAAAGACCTGGCACATAATGCATGCAATTTACATTATCAATGACAACCGATATTAAATGCACAATGATATCCTTATATCATTAAAGGTGGTTAATGATACTAAAAAGCATGAAAATGGAGAGATTATAGTAAATCGTGAAACTATGATGCCATTACTACATACGGATGTAAACTAGTAGCGAAGCAGTCAAAACTACAAGCATCAAGCACCCAATCTTTTAAACATTCAAATTTATGTATACCTATTTAGTATCTACAAATAAACAATAGAAACAAATAGGGAATCAAAACAAATAATTTAAAGTTTGCAGTAGAATTAATAATAAAAAGCATCATTATTTGTTTTTAATATTAATATTACGAAAGCAACAATCTATAGCAAAAAAATGACTATGATCTATATTAGCAATTGAAAATATACTCAAATCTAAGACCAAATTGAATTCGCAGACTAAGAAAAATGAGTTTCTACATTAGAAACACCACTAGTATTTTTTACAAAAGTTTTAAGAAACTCTACAATAACACAGTAAACCAATGTTACTATAGTTATGTAGGACGCTCCAATAACCATCCATTTAAACATAGCACTTTTATGTAGAATTAAAAGAATTTGGAATATAAATCAATTACTTATTCACATGTTAAGATATTTTTGTAGTTCTTATCGTTTTTCAATTTGATCATCATAATCTGTCTATAGGCTAGTATATGGAAAGCAGAGGCATGTTGATATAATATTTTATAGATCATTGTAGTTTACATCAACTTTCCATCCACCATGAGCATTAAGTGAGTATTGATATTGATGTTTGTAATTTTATAGCATACTGAGCAAGATTTGAATTAAATCGAAAGCTTGGTTGCTCAGAAGCATTATTTCAAATCTTTATATAATTTTCACAAAATGATTGTTTTATGTATAACCTGTTTTAAAGTCCACAAATCCTCAACATGTAAAGAAGTATCTTCTATATGGTTTCAGGAGAAAGGTAAGCCGTGCACCTGTATAAAAGTGAAAGTTGATTCCATCTTTGAATGGTAGCCTGGTACAATATGCGTTGTTTTCAAAATTGTTGAGTGTCATTGAATGCATGTAACATAATTAGTAGATGTTTTCTGTGATTGTTTGATACATTAAACCATATGCCAGACTGCTAATCTCAACCAAATATGGTATTCTATAGAACTACCTAAATCTTCAAAATTATTACAAAGATAAAGCAATTATTACCAAATCATGCCAAGGCTTAATATATTTTGCAAAATTAGATGCTTGATGTATAACATAATAAAACCAACAAAAATAGAAATAATTTATAAACAAACAGCAAGTTCCTTACTAAGCAAAGCAAATAACACATATAATTATACGAAATAAACCTTTTGAAACAGTAGTAGTAATAATAAGAAGATTAAAATATACACATAAAACTAGTGTATGATCAAAAATGCATAAAATAACAATGCTATATTACAATCGTATAAAAAAAATTGTACAAAGATTTTAAATTACTAAAAGCATTTAAATAGTGATAAATAAACTCTTACAATTTGATGGAATTTAGTTACTCAATAGATGTCAACTTCCAATTACATACATAACATGCAACTATGCAGGTGCCATAAGTAATATAGAAATATAAGACATGTGAATAATACGAATTCATTATTCACATGTTGAATAAACATACCAAAAAGCTGTGTAGATATCAAGATGAGTGGAAAACGTGGCAATGAATGGATACACAAGTGATGCCGTCAAATTACCTAGAATAAATCAATTTGCATTAGATGGTGGTAAGCCCTCATCATGAATGATTAATCTACAGTAACTAATTGCATAAGACAGAGCCATACAATTATAACTAATCAAAAAGCATAATACAATTGTTACTGAGAAGCTTTAAAGAAATTGCTAATAATGGTCAACCAACACTCTATTTAGGAACCTTGCGAACTCCTAAAGGAAAAGAGAAAATGTCAGTGTATCTACTCCTAGAGAGCTTCAGGAAATAAATAAATGATCCAATGTCTTCGGCCTGCCTTATTATTATTATATACAATTATTTGTTACTTTCTCAGAGCCATTATCTTACTATAGTATTCGTAGTTATATTGCGCATGATGGATGTGAATTTTTGTCACTAGTTCTATATAACATTTTCATTGTACAAAACGCCACATAAAGCATTCTAGTTGTGTTTTAAATGCATTTAATCAATTTTGTTGTAACAAAAAATTTAAAACACAGTATAAAGTTATGTAACTGTAATTGTAAGCACAGGGGAACATACCAGACGAACAACAAACTTAATACCAAATACAATAAATACACACGCATAACAAGGAAACTAACACAACAATAATAACTAAAATATTAATACAAAACAAGAATATAAATATACAACAACATAAGTGGCATAATGACAATAAGCAACGAAACATAACTGAGCTACATAAGAGCCCTACTATAGATTTAAAAACAAGGTTTACATAAACTGCACATATTTCTAATCTTATTAATTAGGTATAGCTTATGAGATTATGTGGATAGTTCTAAATGTACCACCAAAAAAGCAAATGTACTTGCCGATTATTGTTAGAATTTTTTTCCTACTTAATTACTTTTATAAAAATCAATCTGCAAAAAGGTAAAGTTAAAATGTTTGTGTGCAGTTACCTTAACAATGATTCAGTCCATGTGTTTTTATAAATCTTGCTTGGTGACTTAGTATGGCCTTTACAATTAGGTCAATTTTATTTAATTACTATTATTGACATTATATTTCTATACATTGTTTCATTTCAATCATAAAGATAAATGTTTTATGGAGGTTTCATAATAAATACAAAAATATTTCAACATATTCCTAGTGTTCTGCAGGATAAAGATTTGTACTATAAGTTTCTGTTTTGATTTGTTACAAATTTAATATTTTTGCACCCCTAAATCTCTTTGGGTCACAATAATTTACTGTAGCAGACGCACAAAATGAGTTATTTTAAATGTATTTGTTTTGTTTAATAAAGAAGGTTATTGTACCATTACAGTGTCTTTAATTATGTTGTTTTTTATTCTTTATTATTATTATTGATATTTATTTATGTTATTTGATTGATTTATGGTGTTTTAATAAGTAAAACGTGCTGTCTTTATTTATTTTATTTTTCTGTTATTTACAAACCATTATTTCTTCTATTTCAGCAGAATGAATCAGTCTTAGTTTTTTCTTTTACTATGACCCCCACTCCTCTACGACTGGTTAGTTAGCATGGCATTTTCTTTTCTCCTGTTGTTGTGGTAATCGGTGCTGACTACTTACACTACTTTCGTTGCTCTCTTCCTTGTCCACACGGTATACCGCAACCATTTTTGTAATACCGCAAATTTAATACTATATACATACAATAATAAAAAAGTAAGTACTAATAGAAAATTGATTATAATGTCACACAAATCAGTTAAATAATACAAGCACTGATCTTGAATTACTTCAACAACAGTTGTGTAGATGATGCTATAAATAGGATGATGTGTAGATCACATGAAGTAGCATTTAAGTCTAACATGGCATGGAGTTGCATGGACAATAAAGTACGCAGAAAACGTAGAACTCAGAGGTGTTGTTGCCAAATCATGTGCAATAAATCCAATTGTGAGTATGATAATGTTTAGTATAATAATCGTTTAGAATGGATGACTAATCTGCAGTAGATTATAACAGTCGTGTCTTGCATTATGATTAGTTACACAAAGTTGTACCCTTATTATAAAAAATTGTATTAAATTGCTAGAACCCCTTGGTCAGTTTACTTACTTCTACTAACCTAGACTTCTTGAAAATTAGTTTGATAGTGCCGATGCATCTACTCTATTTAGTGGGTATTTTAGTGTGTTTTGCGGTTTTTATTTTTATTTACTCTATCGTAGTTAAAAATAATGAAAAAAATGGCTCTCTAATATAATGTTAAAGCATCCGTACCAGGAATAAGTAACATACAAGGTGCAAAGAACATTTCAACACTGCATTGGTACATGCAGTTAGCCAGCATAGCGGTACCATTGTCAAAAACCAATTTTGAAATTGTGTATTTTGTAAACTAACGGTCTTAAAACAACCCATTGATAACAAACTTTCAAGTAGCTCCAAAAAAATTCAAAATAACAAACTACAATTCAAAAACATAAATTTTACATTAAAACAGTTGGTTCATAATATGTCATTATTCCTTAATTTATTTTAGTTAATTTCAAAAAATAAGATTTGTAAGCATTAGCATGATGTAAACTGAGTTAAAATATTTCAATTACAACTCCCTTCACTAGCTGTTTGCTAGACAAGTAGCACTAAAGGAAAATTTGATTATAACTTTTTTAAGGGGCTGCTTGGTTGTAAATTATTTGCCGTAACAACCAACTTAGAGGAGATATTACGTTAAAACTCGTTTGATAGGCCGTACCCTTTGTCCACAATTAGTGATATGCTAACCAATATGTGTGAAGTGATAGACATGCTACTAATCTGTCTAACTGTAACAATACTCAATTGTTTAATCTTGTAATTCCAACGTGATTGCAGACCACTATTTGTATGAAATTGGTGTATTAATTCTGGGTGGTTTCGTGGCATAGTTGGGATGCGTGTGACTACTATGCCCAAGGGTCTCGACTTCAAATCCCAATATGATAGCTTGAAAAATGTTAGGTAAGCATTTTTACAAAAATGCGCCCTCTTTCGGATGAGAGGTAAAAAATGTAGGTTCTGTGTGTGTATGTAATCATACATGTTAAAAATCCCTACCTTGCTTCGAACAGCAAGGTTTCAGCAAAATTCAAAATTCGCTTCCTGGCCAATGTAGTACCATCGAGTGTAGCATTGGAAAAAATCAAATGCAGTGTAATAATTCTGTACTTCATAGAGATACCTGAAAATTACATATGAATAAACATGTTAATAAAAGATCATTTGAATGCAACACATATTATAATTGTATCTTTTAAAAATTAATGTGCACTCGTGTGTTCCATAATTATTTATGTTGTTGTTCTGTATCATCAAAAGATTGCATAGAAAAACCATGTTAAATAATTAGCACAATTACATAATGTAGATACGTTTAATTCCATTTCATGACCTGAATTTGAGTATATTCGTTAGCTTAAAGATGCAAATTATGTCAAACATTAAATAATTTCAAAATTATGAAACATAAATCAAAAGAAAATAAAGAATAAGGTTATGTAGGATATACAAAATGTTAGCGTCACTCTAAGGTTGCATACATTTATTCTGTGTAAGTTTCAGAACTACGCATGAAGCTCATTAATTCAACTGTTCTGAAGTATGAGTCATAGTTCAGTTTATTTGGTTGTGTAGCATCAATGTGCAGATGGAATACCTAGTTAGTGATCTACTCACCCCTTTTGGATTAGTAAATAGCATGAAAACATGAAATACAATAATAATAAAGAATACGTAACATTGTTAATTAGCTTGTCGTTAATTTCCAATTTATTGCATAGATTTTTATTTAATTACTAACTGAAGATAAATAGATGCTTAGTCAAGAACCTGTGGCACTGATTATATATTTCATGGCTGTATATTTTTATCTTATTAAAAATAGAGAAGGTACAACACATATTACTGTGTCTATTTGGTTAAACACTTTTATATCATTATTACAATTATATAAAATGTTTACCCCTACTGAGATGTTCTTCGGGTAAATTCAATTGCCATTAACATCGTAAATCTAAATAATCGTCATAAGTACAGTACAGTAAATTTCTTATACAAAATAAACAACTACCAATAAATAATAAATAAATAAAAACAAAAGTGTATCAGTTAAAGTTATAGGGATTTGGTGTCTGAAATAGCAGAAAAATGTACGACTAATTTGCATTCATTATTAACAAACAAAATAAGTAATAATAGAACCGTGGACTATAATTACATACTGCCTATCAAAAAAATTTATTTCCGAAAGAACCCACAACTAATCAGTATACTAATAAACATGTACATACTGATCAAGGTATGCTAATGCTGGTGCATCAAATTATAATAATGTACTATTATTATGACAATTAATTACTATATGCAGTATTACGAGTACTTCATATATCCTTGAAACATTATACTTATATCAATACACGCATATTAATACTCTGCTTAATCACAAATACTCTACGCACTTGCCATTTGCTTAGTGTTAAATTAATTGTTTATGCTTGGAGAGACCTTAATGCTTTAAACAACAAATCTTTTGTAGTATATTGACTAACAACTTTGGCAATGGAAATGTTAATATTGCAACCAAAACATGATTTAAACACACCTAAAATACACCATCTACACTCTTTAAATTAACAAAAAAGTGATACTCGGGCGATTTCAAGTTAGTTGTAATGGTTTGCACAACCTTCAGTTTCACATCTCTAGTGAGGGTTTGTCCTGTTGAAGATAAATGTTGATTGTTCGGATTTAACAGCTTGTGACTTTTTCTTATGTGGGTCATCATCATCAGGTCTTCAGTTCTGGAGCTGGTTAGATGCGTACTATCATCGTTTCCTAGTCTGAACTAACCTACACATTTTCCTGAAATTTGCACAGTCTGAGTCTATCACTATATGTATGCGAAAGTCTGATCTCGGTCTACCTCTACCTCTCTTTTCCTATCTCTGCTTGTAATACATCCCGTACTATTTATTCTCCATAAATGCCTTAGAACGTATCCTGCCCTTTCTTTTCTTTTGTTTTCCACATTCCTCTACTATTTCTATGCACAACATTCCAGAAGGCTTCTATCTCTTTCTGTCTGCTTTTCCTACTGCCTCTATTTCATAGACGTACTGTACTGTGCTCCACACATATGCTTTGAACAATTTTCTTCTTGTTTCTATGTTTGTTGTCTTTGATCATAGGCGCTGTTCTTTCTTCTTAGATGCAGTTCGGTCACCTTTTATTGTTTTACTATTATATACCCCATTCCCCCGATATTCAGTGGTATGTGAAGGGGGGCGTCGCAGTGGATCAATGTAGTAAGCGTAAGACTACGGATCCCAAGGTCCTGGGTTCAAATCCCGACACGGCCGACTGCTTGAAAAATGACAGGTGAGCATTTTTCACAAAAATTACGCCCTCGTTCGCATGAAAGGTTAAATGGAGGTCCCGTGTGTGAGTGTTGTCACGCACGTTAAAAATCCCTACCTTGCCTGGAACGGCAAGGGTTCGGCAAAATTCTAAATTTCCAGGTAACAAAAAATTCGCCTGCTGGCCAATGTAGTACCTTCTGGTGGAGCATTGGAAATATAAATGCACGGTATGTAAAGGGGGGCGGCTCCATGGCGTAGTGGTATGTGTGTGACTACTACGCTCAAGGTTCCGGGTTCGAATCCCGACACGGTCCGCTTAAAAAATGTTAGGCGAGCATTATTCACAAAAATACAGTCTCGTACGGATGAGAGGTAAAATGGAGGTCCCGTGTGTAAGCGTTGTCACGCACGTTAGAGATCCCTACCTTGCTTCGAACAGCAAGGATTTGGCAAAATTCCAAATTTCCAAGTAAAAATAACTCGCTTCCTGGCCAATGTAGTACCTTCGGGTGGAGCATTGGAAAATCACATGTAAGTTATGTGAAGGGGCCAAGGTCCCGAGTTCGAATCCCTACACGGTCCGTTTGAAAAATGTTAGGCGAGCATTTTTCACAAAAACACACCCTCGATCGGATGAGAGGTAATATGGAGGTCCCGTATGTAAATGTTGTCACGCACGTTAAAGATCCCCACTTTGTCTGGAACAGCAAGGGTTCGGCAAAATTCCAAATTTTCTAGGTAAAAAAAACTCGCTTCCTGGCCAATGTAGTACCTTCGGGTGGAGCATTGGAAAATCACATGTATGGTATGTGAAGGGGGGTAAGCAGCCTGCGGCTGTCAAGTTTCCCCAGCACTTAAGCATTTGTCGAATTAATAGTTTTCCAATATACCCTTTTGCACAATCAACATTGGTTGCAAATATTTCACAACCAACACTTGTAGTTGTTTATAATAATCATCAGATTTGAGTGCACTTAATTTTTCGTCAGTAGGTTTTCCATCTTGAAACTGGTTGGACGCGTACCTCCAATTATTTATGTTCAGAGCTGGCCTACACATTTACCTGAAATTCCCACATCCTACATATTTCACTATATGTGTGCAATAGTCTAACATAGGTCTACCTCTACTTCTCTTTTTTCTTATCTCTGCTTCTAATATATTCCGCACTATTCCCTTATGTCTTAGTATGTGGTCTATCATCCTATGTCTCCCATTTTTTACGGTTTTCCACATATTTCTTTCTTCCCCTACCATTTCTAGCACTTTGTTGTTAACTTTGTCTGTCCATTATATCTTCATCATATATCTATAGCACCACATTTCAAAAGCTTCTACCTTTTTCTTGTCCACTTTTCCTAATGTCCAGGCTTCACAGTCGTACAGTGCCGTGCTTCATATATATGTTTTAAGCAATCTTTTTCTTGATTCTATGTTTGTTGTCTTTGAATACAGTAGTTGCTTTTTCTTGTTAAATGTAGCATGGTCTTGTGCTAATCTCTGTTTTATATCTTTTGTGCTTTTCCCATCTTGCGTTATTTGGCTTCCTACGTAGCAGAAATCCTTAGCTTCTTGTAAGTTCTCGTTACCTATTTGTATTCTTGTTTTTGATTTATTTTCCCCTCATTTGCATACTAGAACTTTAGTTTTACTTTGTTAATTTTCATACCGTGTCTCTCTGTTGGAATTGCTTCCATTTCACTAAGAGAAACTTCTAACTTTTCTTTGCTAGATGCTAATACCACTATATCATCTGTAAATCTAAGAATATCAATCTTTTGTCTCTGCATAGTAATTCCAAATGTCTTCCTGCATTTGACAGTATTCATTGCCTCTTCAATGTACAGGTTAAAAATTAATGGAGATAATACACGTGCCTGTATCACACCTTTCCTAATATTTACTTCTGTACATTCCTGCTCTAATTCTATTACCGGTGTTGAGTACATAAAAAGATACTCAAGAGGGAAAGCGGAAGTATAACCAAACAGATATTAAACAAATGCGGCCTTCAATATTCTTACCTGATGTCCAGTTAGAGTGGTGAAGATTTGTGGATCCAGAACACTTATTACTACATCGAAAAATAATATAAAGCGGTGAGGTATTCCTATACGAGGACTGACTTCCGAAACAGAAACTTATTGTCCAAGCGGTGACAATAGACTGTATTAGGCCGCGCAGTCACCAAACATATGGCAAACAAAATAGAAGATTGAAGGTGAACAGCGACCGGGTTTATCAAATTTAAATAAAAGAGCAGATATTACCATTAACAAATAAACTTAAATTTTATAGTAATAATATAAATAAACTAAATGAATATATACAGAGTTGGACGGAACATACCGCCCACCAAAATGGAAACATTTTAATTTTCATCTAGAGGGAGGGGGCAGAGTTTAACCACAGGACGCCTAAACTCACCACCCGCTGTTCTAACGGTGGCAACGCGGACAATCCCGTCGGCGCCAAGTTACACGGAGATAATACGCCCAAATGACACTGAACAGGAGGAAGAGAATCGGCTTTAATTAGAACTATGTCTCCCGGTTGAATATTATTTTTGGCTACATGCTATTTGGATTTTACTTGAAGGGTATGCAAGTATTCCCGGGACCAGTGCGCCAAAAAGTTCTGGTAGATACGTTGCAATAATTGCCATCGAGACAAACGATTTAATGGCAGTGCCGTCAGTGCGGGACCAGGCGGGGCGGAAAGAGCGGAAGGGGTCAAAAAATAACCCGGCGTTAAACAACTAAGGTCGTTAGGATCATTATTAACTAGGGTCAGAGGGCGAGAATTGAGGACAGCTTCAATTTGGATGAAAACGGTTGACAACTCTTCAAAGGTTAGAATCTGCTCTCCTACAACACGAAGTAGCAGGATCTTAACGGATCTGACGCCAGCTTCCCAAAAACCCCCAAATTGGAGCGCGGAAGGTGGGATAAAATGTCAAGTAATTGGTTTTTGGGAAGCTACGGCTTTAGTAAAGGAAACCAGTTGGCGATGGGCACTGACAAAGTTTGTACCACAGTCGCTGTACAAATGTTCACACCGACCACGACGAGCAAGAAACCGACGAAACGCGATCAAAAGTGCGTCAGCGGTTAAATCGGAAACTAGCTCCAAGTAAAGAGCCTTGATACACATACAAATAAAAATGCAGAGGTAGGCTTTTAAAATTTTGGCGCCGCGGATTCGGCTCATGGTTATTGTAAACGGGCCGCAAAAGTCCACGTCGGTATGCAAAAATGGTTTAACTTGAGTTATTCTAGCAGATGGAAGATTGCCCATGAATTACCCAAGAACGAAGTACCCGGCGAATAGATCTTCTCGCAGAATCTATCCAAAATCTTTGGCTTATAAGGAATTGTGTTGGTTGAATACCTGCGTGATAATATTTGTGATGAATTTACTGAATATACAGATCCATGAAACGGCTCTTACTGAGCATTAAAGCAGGGAATCGATTATCGTAAGCAATAGGGGTGTAACTTAACCGGCCACCTACATGAAGCACGTCATTTAAAAGAAAGGTGGATAATTTTTGGAACCTTTTAGCAAGTGGGGTCCGGATTGATGGGCCCTGATCTCAACCGTAAAATGTGCTTGTTGGGTATGTTTAACAAGGCATTCCAAAGCGAGTTCGAACTCATGAGCGAATGCAGATCCAGTACGTTTAGTTAAATGATGCCTGCAATTATTAATAAAGTGTACAACCATCGAATCGGACCCACGGTATATTCTATTAAAGGTGAGATGAAAAGAAAACACATTCAGAACAAAATCTAGTAATTTAGCAGATAAGGCAGCGGCTAGCAATTCTAACCTTGGCAGGGAAAGGGGTCACAATGGAGCTACTTTAGAGTTCGCACATACCAAAAGAACTATAGGTTCTTTAAAACCGTTAAGCAAACGAAAACAAACGACGGCGCAGTAGCCGAGTTCCGAAGCGTCCCCAAAACAATGTACCCCACACGAATCGTAGTGAGAAGAAAGTAGAAGGCGCGGTAAGAAAAAATCTGCAAGAATAGGAAGGCTCTCAACATATCGTTCCCATAAACGAAAAAATTCAGGTAGTGGACGGGCATCCCAACCTAGTTTGAGGGTCCAAAGACGTTGGAGGAAATGCTTTATTAAAAAGGAAGGAGGAGAGAGCATTCCTAACGGGTCAAAAAAGCGGGCTAGATTAGAAAGAATATTACGTTTTGTACAAGGAGTATGTATAGGGGTGACCACGAAAAGGAAATTATCTGAAGAGGGGCTCCACTGGAGACCCAAAACTTTCACGGTTGGATCAGAAGGATCCTCAAAGCAATGTTGTTACAAACACCGATGAGGGGCGAGAATGCCGTTAAGCAAATTGGGATCATTACTATACCACTTGTGCAGGTCGAAGCCACCTCGTTTTAAAAGGGCCACAAGCTGCACTGTCAAATCCAAGGCGGATTGAAAAGTATCTCGACCTGTCCCTACGTCATCAATATAGGTATGATAACGAAGAGCGAAAGTAGCTAGAGGAAAGAGTCCACCTTCATCATCGGCAAGTTGCAAAAGAGTACGTATGGCAAGAAATGGAGCGCAGTTGACCCTATAAGTAACGGTATTAAGATGAAAACCCTGGATAGGATTATCAAAAGAGAAACGCAACACAATCCGTTGATAATCACGCTGATCGGGTGCAATAAAAATTTGTCGATACATTTGACGAATATCTGCAGTGAGGACGAAACGATGCAGTTTAGGACCAATTAATAAATGATCATTCAGTGAGTCACCGGAAATACATTAAGCGGAGGCATTAAAAACCACGCGAAGCTTAGTGCTAACACTGTTAGGTTTTATAACACAATGATGAGCTATATAATAAGAATGATCAAAGTGACCGTATTAGGGATAGGCTGCATGTGTTGAAGATCGATGTATTCTTGAAGAAAATCTTTATATTGTCGATATACAAGGGGCTGTGTGAGAATGCGTCGTTCTAAGAAAAGAAATCTTTATGTTACTAAATCGCGGCTTCCGGTAAACGTGGGAGCAGCATCGTTAAAGGGCAAAGAAACTACATAACGATTCTGATCTGTCCGCATATGAGTTTCTTTGAAAATAATTTCAGCTTCCTTTTCCGCTACTGAAAGGATTTCGACGTCGGGAAGTGATTTGACCTCCCAAAATTTGGACACAATTTTTTCCAGGGAGGGGACTTGGTCCGTAGAGCAAAGTAAAGCGGTAACCTGCGGGGTGTTTGACGCGGGAATAGATCCCATTAATATATATCCAAAAACAGTATTCATGCTTATGTGTGTATGGTGTTCAACAGGAACACGATCATTTATTAGAATTTGTGGAAATACATCGGCCCACAGTAGTAAATCTAAAGGACCGGGTTTTGAAAATTGTGGCTAACTGAATGTTATGTAATGGCGGTAACTGGTTGATATGAACGTAAGTAGTAGGCAGGTTTCCACAAATCTTAGGTAGGACTATTGCGTCAATGTTAAAAAAATGATTCATTTTTTTCACTGGTTTAATAAAGACAGAAACAGCGCCGTGAATAGCCACGGTCTGCATAGAACCAAGCCCGTTAGGGGTAGGAAGTAACGGGGTTAAGTTTTAAACCTAAGCGCTTAACACATGGTTGGGTAATAAATGAAGTCATACTACCGGTATCCAACAAGCAGCGAAAATTTTAAAATTACCGAAACGATCACGAACTTCAATTTGCGCAGTAGACAATAAAACCACCATTTTTTGAAGATTCGTGTTAAATAATACAACATTGGAGTTATTGGTAACAGAGGAGAAACGACTTACTGGTGGAAATTCGTAAGTACTCAAAGCGGGGGGAACAGATGGCTAACAAATATCTTGTTTGGCGTTATCAGACAAGGCGGTATAAACTCTACTAGAAACACTACTTTTTGAAAGCGATTCTAATGGGGGGTTAAAGTGTAACGAGATATGATGCCGCTGGCGACAAGTTATAATCGTTTACACTTGGAAAAAGTATGCGAACTGCTTAGACAGTTAATGCAAAGTTTGCGTTCTTTTACAAAATTCTAGCGGTCGTTAGAGGTTAATTCTAAAAAGGCGAGGCATTTATATTGCGGATGGTCAACTTTGCAATGCGGGCACTTAGCAATACGATTGGTAGTGCGGACTAACATTAAAACACTGAGACGTGAACCTGGTCGCCTCTGCGCGTGAACAATTTTGTTCATGTCTGATTCGTGATTTAAAGATAAGTTGCTCAGGGATTTACATTTTTTGTCTAGAAATGTAATGATTTCAGTATAAGTAGAAATGGTGGCAAGATCGTGCTGCAACTCAAAACCTCGAGCTGTATGTATGTCCAGTCGATTTAATAGCATCTCAGCTAAAATAAAGCGCCACTCTTCAACCGGAAGATCAAACTTTTTTAATGCTTCCAAATTATCGGTAAAAACGTCGACTAATTTTTGTAAACCAGAGGGGTTATCAGAGTGCAGTTTGGAAAAATTGTACAAATTTGTCCAATACACCCATAATTTGGCGGATATTTTCAAATTTACTGCGGTGTTTATTGTACGCGAGTGTATAATGACTATCAGTTAAATCAAAATTTTTAATGGCGAGTAAAGCCGGATCTTACAGAAGTGATTTTAAATACATGAATTTGTGTATTGGCGACAAATGCGGGTTAGTATGTGTTATGCGGCGGCAAACTTCGATAACCACAGATGGTGAGATAAGTGGACATGTATATGAAAACAATAAGAATAGAGGAAACCTTCAAGTACTTACATGAGTTATTAGATTTAGCGGTGTTCGAAGAACTAGTAGTAAAAAACGTTGACTTTTTACAAGCGTTCATATCTGTCTAACAAAAAAACATTGCAACGCACAGCACACTTTAACTAAGTTTTAACGGTACATCAATAACACAGAGTAGCTTGAAGGCTGAATCGCGACTACACGAGCAAATTGGGATTATTGAAACACGTAGCAAAATCAGTTATAATAGGTTAGATAAGGTTATTGAAAAGCACATTGTGCATTTTTATCAATTATTCATATGCCATAATTATGTTATAACTAAAGTAAATTAACTATAAATACAAACGGAACATACCGCCCACCAAAATGCAAGAAAAACAATTACCACGGGCATGACGGAAATGTCGAAAAGGCGAACAAAAAGAGAAAATTCAATTCATGCGAAGAAAAAACAGAGAAACAATTAATGCGAACAGAACACAAATTACAAACAGGGTAAAGGACAGAGCTTAGCGACAGGGCGCTTCAGCTCGTCTCGAGCGGTCTTGATGGTAATAACGCGAACGACACCATCAGTTCCCGGTTGTATCGCTACGACACGTCCAAGGGACCAACGAAGAGGTGCACCGTTCTCGGATTTAATTAGCACTAGGTATCCAAAAGAACTGGAGGAGACGTATTTTTTTTTTAATTTTTTATTTTATTTTTTTTTTATTTATTCTAACATTACAATTAGTCTGCTACCTAAAAATTACAGCAAACCTGTTACTCCTAAGAAATCTAACAGAATTATTTGCTACCTTAAATTATATTAGTTAGTTTTATATTATTTGCGTTTGGAAATACTCGTGTGTGTGTTTGTGTCTGTGCGCGGTGGGTGCGTGTGTGTGTGTGTGTGTTTCTGTCTTTGGTAATATCCTTGGGACTGCTTTCCTTCCCAGCTTCCGACCATCGGCAGCCGGAAATCAGAAACCGAGAAGTTCGCATTCCTGTACGTGTCCTGGCCGTCGGCAGCCGGAAACCAGGGGACCACGTACAGTCCCTGGTGTGTATGTTGTGTGCGTATGTGTGTGTGTGAGTGTGTGTTTCTGTCTGTGGTAATGTCCTTGGGACTGCTTTCCTTCCCAGCTTCCGACCGTCGGCAGCCGGAAATCAGAAACCGAGAAGTTCGCATTCCTGTACGTGTCCTGGCCGTCGGCAGCCGGAAACCAGGGCAACCACGTACAGTCCCTGGTGTGTGCGCGCGTGTGCGTATATATCTGTGTCGTATGCGTCTGCGTGCAGGTACGTGTACGTGCGTGTTTCTGTGTGTTTTGGTGTGTTTTGTCGTGCCAGTGTGCTATAATGGTGTGTGTGTTTATTGTTTTCATGTTTGTGTGTGCGTGTGCTTATGTCTGTGGTGAAGTCCTTGGGACTGTTTCCCTCTCCCGGTTTCCAACCGCCGGTAGCCGGAAATCAGAAACCGAGAAATACGCGTTCCTGTACGTGTCCTGGCTATCGGCAGCCGGAAACCAGGGAGGCCACATACAGTCTCTGTTGTGTGTGTGTGTGTGTGTGTGTGTGTGTGTGTGTGTGCTTGTGCGTGTGCGTGTTTGTGTGTATTTTGTCGTGCTGATGTGTTGTAATTATGTTGTCAGAATATTTCCTCTGTAGTAATTTTTAGTTGCGCTACAACATTGGATATATAAACATTACGTTACTGAAGCTAGGGTTAGATTTCTTTAAAGCAATTACGAATATGGTTAGTATTTTCTCTTGTTTATTTTAGTTAGTTGTATTTTTTATTTTAGACGTATTTTAGACGTATTGTGCCATTTGGGCCATTGCTGGAGCGTATGCAAATACTCTTTAGACCAACGGGACAAAAATCTTGATGGATTCGTTAGAGCAATTGCCAATGAGAAAGACATTTGAGCGGAAGGTCTGAAAGGGCGGTTTCCGGAATAGCGGTTAGAGATGCCAAAGTCAGAAAGTGACCTGGTGTAAGGCAAGTCAAGTCACTGCTCATGGGTGTGAAAGGACGCGAGTTTAAGATGAACTCAATTTGAACAAAGACAGTGGCCAATTTATCGTAGATCAATACTTGTTCACCTACGGTACGAAGAAGCAAGGTTTTAACGGATTTCACACCCGCCTCCCACAAGCCACCAAAATGAGGTGAAGCCGGCGGTATAAAATGCCACGAAATATAGTTAGAAGCTTGGCGAGATGAATTAACTGTTTAGGAGCACCCACAAAATTTGTGCCAAAATCACTATAGAGGTGATCACAACGGCCACGCCTAGCAATAAATCGGCGAAGAGCCGCTAGAAAGGCGACCGTTGACAAGTCGGATACGACTTCAAGATGCAGCGTCTTGGTAACCATACAAATAAAAAGATACGATTTTAAAACTTTGGCGCCCCGTAGTCGAGACATGTTACTAGAAAAGGGATCCGCGAAGTCGACACCCAAACTCAAAAAACATTTCACTTGAGTAACTCGATATGAAGGCAGGTTGCCCATAGGAGGTTGCAATGCGACCGGATTGGTCTTCTAACACGTTTGACAACGACTCAAAACACGACGGATGGATTGCCATCCAGAAATAATCCAGAAGTGCTGACTGACGAGAAAATGGACCCCCCCCCCCGACCCGCAAGATATCACTAATAAAGGGGACAACTTGCTAAAACTCTTTTTTAAAATGGATCCGGACTGAATGGCCTCGAGCTCGATAGCAAAATAAGATTGTTGAATATACGCAAGCAAAGGGATCAAAGCATTGTGCAACTCAGAAGAAGACAAAGGTCCGGAGTACCTTTCGAGTGGGTGACGTAGATTATAACAAAAACGGAGAATCCAAGCAACAATGCGTGTAATAAAGGGAAAGGAAGAGTGATTTTCTAGAATTGATTGAATCCAACAGGAGGTTACGACAGCGGATAAAACGATAGAGCGTTCTTCGATGAGAACTTCAGGAGAATTAAAATGTGGTATATGTGGACTGTATTTTTCGAACAAGCGGTACAAGGCAAGGGGTGCCGCCCACCATAAAGAACACTGCCACAAGTCGCTAGGTAGTAAACCACGTGACCCGACATCGGCAGGATTTTCGTTGGAGGGGATATGATGCCAAGAAGCGCGAGAAGCGTTTTCTTGAATATAGGAGACTCGATTGGCGACAAAGGTCTTCCAGCGCTGTGGTGGGAAACGAATCCAAGAAAGAACCTCCATGGAATCAGACCAACAAAACATTTTACCAAACGTAAGATGGGAATCAAAGGTTTTGAGGATAAAGGTTAATGATTTTGATGCCAAGGTGGCGGCTAAAAGTTCGAGTCTGGGCAAAGGAAGGGTACGAAGAGGAGCGACTTTAGATTTTGCACAAACTAAACGGACCTCAACGGCGGAAGGAGTAACAAAGCCAAAATAAACATCAGCACAGTAGCCACGTTCGGAAGCGTCAGCAAAGCAGTGAACTTTGCGCGTAGTAAACTATGGCGGAATTAGCAAGCGCTGTAAAGTGAAATCCGAAGGAAACGGTAACTTAAGCAAGTATCCTTCCCACAAACGGAGGAAGTCGGGGGGAGAGGGAGCATCCCATTCAAATTTTAATGACCATGAACGTTGAATTAAGTGTTTTACCGGTAAAGAAGGGGGGTGGGGATAAAGTCCCATGGGGTCGAAAATACAGGCTATGTTAGAAAGTAGGTTGCGCTTGGTGCAGGAGGTACTTAGTGGCTGAACTAGAAAACAAAAATTATCTGAGGTGGGGTTCCAATGAAGATCTAGAACTTTTAGGGATTGAGTGTCAGGATCCTCAAAGGAGTGGGTTTGCGCGAATTGTTGCATAGCGGAAAGATCTTTAAATAATTCGGGAGGGTTACTTGACCATTTATGAAGTTCGAAACCACCAAGTTTTAAAAGAGCAATTAATTGATTTCGTAAAGCAAGGGTTGACTCAATAGAATCCCCACCAGAAACAATATCATCGATATAGGTGTGATTGCGAAAAGCAAAAGCGGCCAAAAGGAAAGAGTTACCTTCGTATTCGGACAACTGCAGAAGGGTGCGTATCGCAAGAAAAGGATCGCAAGTTACCCCATAGATAACTATATTCAATTGAAAGTCCAGAATAGGATCCTCAGAAGAAAAACGCCATACAATTCTTTGATAGTCACAATGAGCGGGATTAGCAAGGATTTGTCTATACATTTGACGAATATCTGTAGTAATAACATAAGGCTGAAGGTGAAAGTGTAACAAAATTGCAGTAATATCTGGTTGAAGTTTGGGTCCAACAAACAAGTGATCGTTTAAGGATGATTGAGACAGAGTTTTAGCGGAAGCGTTGAAAACAAATCGTAACTTCGTACTTAAGTTTCGGGTTTCACAACGCAATGATGCGGAGTGTAATAAGAAAAGTCCGCATGAGATCCACTAACAACAGATTGCATATGTTGAGAATCCAGATATTCGTGCATGAACGAAACGTAATGTTCGTAAACACGAGGTTGCTTAAGTAGACGATTTTCAAATCGTTGTAAGGCAAGATCACGACTACCTGGAAAAAATGGTTCTTAATCTCTAAACGGCAGTGAGACGACATCGACCTTGTTCATAGCGGCGAAACGTATCAACAAAATATTTTTCAACAAGAGTTTCTTCAGGCGTAAAAGATTGAGCGGCGGGGACAGCTTCGACTTCCCAGAATTTAGCGACAACATCTTCCAATGGGGAAGTAGAATCTGTCATACAAAACAAGCTAGTTACTTCAGAAGTGAGCGAGGAAGGTATGCTTCCCATCAAAATCTATCCAAAAATAGTATTAATAGCAACAGATTGATCGCTAGCACCCTGGATGCGATCGTCTAATAACACTTGGGAAAAAATATCCGCGCCAAGTAAGAAATCAATGGGCCCAGATTGAGCAAATGGCGGATCAGCTAGCTTGAGGTTATCCAGATGACTGAAATGTTCTAAAGAAATATTAGAAGTAGGTAAATTTTCACAAATTCTAGGAAGTACGACGGCTTCAAAATTAATAATAGGCGAGGAAGCATCTATTGGTTTGGGCGAAACTGTTATAGCGCCATGTATAGCCGCGGAGCGTATGGAGCCTAAACCACTAAAGGTTAGAAAACCCAAACGTTTCACACTATTTTGCGAAATAAAAGAAGTCATGCTGCCCGAATCGAGTAAACCGCGAAACTTTTGGAAAGATCCAGAGCAATTTGCAATTTCCGCTTGAACGGTGGAAAGTAAAACGACAGAAGTTTTAGCTAAGGAATTAAATAAAACATTTGAAGTTGACGGACCACTACAGCTAAACGAAGTCGATGATTCCTCAGAGATACGAGGAGCGAATGGCTTGTAGCGGTCTCGAATAGCGGGACTAAGAGAAGGTGAAACCTTAGAGGCGGTGGTGTCTAGGCTCACGCGAGCCTGGTTACTAGCAGCGAAAACGGGTTTAGACGAAACTCGATCGGAATGCAATAAGGAATGATGACGTTAATTGCATTGGCGGCATGAAAAAGTAGACTTTCATTTATTTAAAATGTGGGAATTGCTAAGACAATTAATGCAAAGATGTTGGTTTTTTGCAAGGTTGTGGCGATCTTGAGAAGAAAGTTTGACGAAATCATTACAGCGGACATTTATTAATATTAGACTTCGTCTGAACGAACATCGAAACAGCAGAGCAAGGCCTAGCATTGTTGGTAGTATGAACAACTTTGTTTAAATCAGATTTATGATTGACCGACAAATTTGATAAAGATTTACTAGTTTTTTCCAATCACACTTTTTAACTAAGTTTTAGGGGTACATCAATAAACGGAGTAGCTTGAAGGCTAAATCGCGATAAATCTATTGACATTTGATGTCCACGAGGCGGATGCGAGTTTACCTGCAAGCTAACATTGAACTGCACGAGCAAATTGGGATTATTGAAACACGTAACAAAATCAATTATCATAGGTTAGATAAGGTTATTGCAAAGCACATTGTGCATTTTTATCAATTATTCATATGTTATAATTATGTTATAACTAACAGTAAATTAACTATAAATACAAACGGAACAGTATGTATGAAGGAGTTGTATAAATCAATGAAATTCTGAACATGGAAAAATCGCCCCCAAAGGAGGGGACCTGTCAAACTGTAATACTGGGTAGTTGGAATGAACAGAAAAAATTAAATATACAAAGATCTATGTTAATAGGAAGTGCAGAAATTTGGTTTGGATTTACAGAAAGGAAATTAAGCTCATTCAAAAATTTTGAGGTTACATTCTTTAAACATTTCTGGGGGGATAATCAACAATTTAAAGTAGGGGATAATTTAATTATGGGAAAATACAGCGCCGATTCAGGAATAAGAAGGGAGCTATAAGCTATAAAAAAACTCAGTGTTGCAAAACAACTCAATTCTCCTGCAGATAACAAAGAGATAATTAAATATTTAGCTGGACATTTTGGAATGGAGGTAAGACAAAGCATCCTCTTACAAAACATTGTAGATATGGACGTATTCTTAAAATACCTACAAAAATATAATAAAATGGGTCAACCTAGAAGGACAAAGACTAAACCTAGGAACCAGCCCATAAACTTTTTCAGGTACCAGAGAAGCAGCGGACCTGAACATTATAATGGCAGAACTTTCAATAGGGGAAATGTTAATAGGACCAATTTGGATCAGAACAGCACAATCAGTAAAGACGGAAGAAGAGAAAATGAACCCGAACCACCAAGAAGAGAAACATGACCCGAGGAAATGAGAATAATGAGAATGCACAGAGGAATAGTTCAGCCAGAGAAAACAACAGGACATACGCCGAGACAGTAAACAAACCAGAACCTACGACTGCGAGGCAGAATTTTCAGCACGAGACAGGCGAAACAACACTCCTCGAAATTAATTGATCTGAACATCAATTTGAAATTTTTAAAATAAAACTTATTATCTATTTTAACAGGAATCAGACATTGAAAATGATGATTTGGGATATCCTATACTTCGAGACGAGTTTGAATTAGCATTAAAGAGTCTGAAAAATGATAAGGCGCCGTGTGCAGATAAGGTGCAAGCAGAAACTCTAAAAGCCGCTGGACAAGCAGTAACAGAACGTCCCTTCCAACTTGTAAGCTATATGTATGAGACAGGCGAGATACCCAAAGATTTCAAACGTAGCATCATAGTAACTATACCAAAAAATCAAGGCGCGGATAAATGTGAAAATTTTCGAACAATAAGTTTGACAGCACACGTGTCAAAAATATTAACTAGAATTGTGCAAAGACGAACAGAAAAACGAGCTGAAGAAATACTAGGAGAGGACCAATTTGGGTTTGGGCGAAACAGGGGAACACGGGAGGCTATTTTAGCTCTGAGAGTGATAATGGAAAAAACAATAGAAAAAGGGGAAAGCATGTATATAGGGTTTGTAGATCTGGAAAAAGCATTCGACAATGTAAATTGGAAAAAAATGTTTGAAATACTCAAAAAGATTGGAATGAGTTATAGGGATAGACGAATAGTACATAGCTTATACAAAAAGCAAACAGCAGTAATAGAATTAGAGCAGGAATGTAGAGAAGTAAACATTAGGAAAGGGGTGAGACAGGGATGTGCCCTATCCCCATTGATTTTTAACTTGTACATAGAAGAGGCAATGAATACTGTCAAATGCAGGAAGACATTTGGAATTACTATGCAGGGACAAAAAATTGATATGCTTAGATTTGCATATGATATAGCGGTATTAGCGTCTAACAAGGAAGAGTTAGAAGCTGCTCTTAATGAAATGGAAACGGTTCTAACAGAGAGATACGGTATGAAAATGAACAAAACTAAAACTAAAGTTCAAGTTTGCAAAGGTGGGGAAAATAAATCAAAAACAAGAATACAAGTGTGTAACACGAACTTACAAGAGGTTAAGGATTTCTGCTACCTAGGAAGCCAAATAACACAAGATGGGAAAAGCACAAAAGATATAAAACGAAGATTAGCACAAGGTCGTGCTACATTTAACAAGAAAAAGCAAGTACTGTGCTCAAAGACCACAAACATAGAAACAAGGAAAAATTGCTTAAAACATGTGTGGAGCACAGCACTGTACGGCTGTGAAGCCTGGACAGTAGGAGAAGCGGACAAGAAAAAGGTAGAAGCCTTTGAAATGTGGTGCTACAGACGTATGATGAAGATATCATGGACAGACAAAGTTAAGAACGAAGAGGTACTAAAAATTATAGGGGAAGAAAGAAATATGTGGAAAACGGTAAAAAATAGGAGAGATAAGATGATAGGCCACATACTACGGCATGAGGGAATAGTGCGGAATATATTAGAAGCAGAGATAGGAAAAAAGAGAAGAAGAGGCAGAACCAGTTTAGACTACTGCACACAGATAGTAAAAGATGTAGGCCGTAGAGGTTTCAGGGAGATGTGTAGGCTAGCCCAGAATAGAAATCAATGGAGGTACGCATCCAACCAATCCCAAGATGGATAAACTAATGACGAAAAGATAACTGTGCTTAAACATGATGATTATTATAAGTAACTACAAGAATTGGTTGAGCAATATTCTCGAATAATGTTAAGTGTGTGAAAGGATTTACTGGAAAACCATTATTTCGGCAAATGTCTAAGTGTTGGGGGATCTTGGTAGCCACAGGTTGCTTAACCTCCTTCACTGAATCTCGGTAAAATAGGGTATAAAATTAGAAAACAATAGAAAAGGAACGAGCTGAATACACATGCTGTGTGAGAATTTCGGGGAACTATGTAGGCTAGCTCAGAATATAAATAAGTGCAGGTACATGTCCAACCAGTTTTGAGACGGAAAACCTAATGACGAAAAAATAAGCGCAGATAAATCTGATGATTAGTATAAACAACTAGTTGTTGGTTGCGAAATACCTGCAACTAATGTTGACTGTGCGAAAAGATAAATTAGAAAATATATTAAATCGCCAAATGGTTAAGTGTTGGGGGAACTAGGCAGCCACAGGCTGCTTACCTGCCTTCACAACCATTGAAGGTCGGAGAAATAGGGCATATAACTGTAAAACAATAGAAAGTGATCGAACTGCATCTAACAAGAAAGAACAGCGCCTATGAGGAAAGACAACAAACATAGAATAAGAAGAAAATTGTTGAAAGCATATGTGTGGAGCACAGCACAGTATGCCTATGAAATACGGGCAGTCTGAAACGCAGACAGAAAAACTGTAGCAGCCTTTTGAAATGCTGTGCTTCAGATGTATGAGGACGATAGCATGGACAGACAAAGATAATAACAAATAAGTTACAGAAATAGTAGGGGAACAAGGATATCTGGGGAAAAAGAGAAATAGTAGGGCGGAATACGTTCTAAGGCATTTTTGGGGAATAGTATGTGATATATTACAAGCACAGATAGGAAAAAGAGGTAGATGTAGACCTAGATCAGACAGTTATAGATGCAAACTGTGCATATTTCAGGGAAATCTGTAGGTTAGTTCAGAATAGGGAACAATGATGGTACGCGGCTAACCAGTTCTAGGACTGAAGACCTAATGATGATGATGATGATCTATTTTAAATTTAAATGTAGACGATAATATTAATAAAGTACTTATAGATACAGGAGCTGGAGCATCACTAATTTCAAAAAAATTTAATAAAAATAACATACAGTACTTAAATAATGAGTTGATACCAATAAAGAAATGCAATTTAGTAGCAGTGAACAACAGAAGGTTTACCAGTATAAACGGCACGGCAATCTTAAAGTGTGAGTTAGGAAATATAAAGTTTGAACATGAATTTAAGGTTGTACCTGGATTGAGGAGACGATTTCTGGGATGAATTTAATTGATAGTTTGAAATTGCGAAAGACACAAAGGATGAGATGATTATATGTGGTGAAGTTTATATTAAATGGATGATGAAGAAAATATTGAAGTTGAGAAAGATTGTGTTAGTTTGAATCAATGTGAATTAAATGATGTAGAAGAAGAAGTAAGCAGGTAATGAAGGAAAAAATAAATGATATAGAGTTAAAGAGAATTGAGAATCCATGTAAGGTACAAGATAAAGTAGAGTCAGCGTTGATTGAATATTCCAAAGATAGGGAGTTGAAAATGAACATTTGAGCATTTCTACAAGTTACAAAGATGAAATGGAAATTTTTAAGGAAAATGAGATTAAAGATAAATTGAATTAGGGTGAGAAAAATTTAGATGAGGATATCAGAAAGAAAGTAAGTACTTATATTGTGAATCGTGTAATTGTAATAAAAAGAATCAATGTTAATAAGAAATTAGCTTTAAATATAAAAAGTGTGAATCAGCGTAATAATAAACAAAATAATTGTCCAACGTTTACAGATAGTATCTTGGCAAGATTCAGTAATAAGAAAGTTCTTTCAAAGATTGATTTAAAGAATTCATTTTTAGAGAGGAGATATAAAAGCTTTTCGGTAGGTGGGCGTATGTCTCGATTGAAAGAAGTCCCGTTCTTTTGGTGTGTCTACGGGCACGATTGCGTTAGTAGTTACTATGTGGAATATCTGGGATCACTTAAAAAAAGTTTTGTGATATTTTGTTAAAATAGTTATATCTTATGGGAGAACTTTTCTATAATATTTTGTGAATTTGAACTATGTCAAAGTAATCTTTTTTTTTAATTGAACCTGATATTTAATAAGACTATATGAATATAAGAGAATAAGAAATAGAGGATTAAGATGAAAGAATAGAATTCGGGGAAATTGATTTTAATTTAAGATTTTATGAAGTAAAAGAAAGTTATTTGAGAGAAAAACCACCATGAGAAGAGAATTATGTGCATTATTAGTCTAATGTAAATATTTGCATATTGTAGATAATTAGAAATAAAAATAGAAAAGTACTCATCAATGTAAACTTAGCAGGATTGATTTCAAATTTTATATTTAAATTTGGAAAAAATGATGTGATAAGCGGTCATATAAAGGTCATTGAGCGTCATTGCGTGTACATACAACACTCCAAAATCAGAGAAAAATAAACAATTTTTTTCAATACTCATAACTCTGTAATTGGAAACATTCTGTATAATTCTCTAAGTGCGAAAACCTGTGACATAATAAGTACGTACGTGAAACTCTTCCTAATTAATAAGCATTTGATATTTAAAACGCGTTCCGTGTTTCTAAAACGCTCTTCTTTAAAACATTGTTTAAAACACGTTCAGTTCATTTTCATGTCAAAGATTAAATGAAATTAGATTTCATTACTTTCATTAAAAAGCAATGCAAAACATAAAAGTCGTGTATTTCATTTTTAGATTATTCGAAAATTTAGATTCATAACAAATAACATGAATAGACATTCCAATCAGGGAACCGTAATATGAGATAATGCGTTTAACAACCCATAAATCAAATAATAACGATTGTAAAACGCGCAATGGTAGCTATTAATCAAAGTAACAGATAAGCATTTTAAACTTTCTTCAGTAAAGGTCCCAATTAGGAACCGTAATAAAACATTTAACGACGTAATACATGAAAAGATAAAAGCAATTTATATAAAATAATGTCCTAATTAAGCCATAAAGCCTCAATTTCCGGGAAAAATGATGTCAGACGTATAGGTAAGACCAGACGGGTTGTTCCAGATCTGAATGACATAAGGATTTCAAACTATAAACACCGAGTGCGCATCAGAATGGGGTCACTTATCAATTGTTAATTAATTGCGTTTAGTGTGTGTTCATGTATTCAAAATATCTGTCAATAAATAATAATGTAAAACTATAACATAATAGCAAGTTACTTTGAAAGTGAATTTTATGTTGAGACTATTTGAAGTATATAATGAAACTGGTTGTTTTTGATGAATAGCAATAAATTCCAGGAAGATAAATTATAATTTAAAAAGAAAAATAAGACAGATTTGCACATGCATTTCTAATGGTCGATTAATCTTAAAAGTAATTGAACAACACTGCAATTCCTGCTAATATCAAGATACCTATTTAAAAAACAGCTTAAAAATAATAACTTTGACACCCTAGACTAAAGTAAATTGGGCTAGACTCTCATATTTGAGTTTCAGAAATTTGCGGTAACATTTTGTACAGATCTTTTAGAGACACCCTGTATGTATGTATGTATGTATGTATGTATGTATGTATGTATGTTTTTTTTTTTTTTTTGGAGGCAAAAATATTTATTTTCAAATTAATATATACATGAAAAAATAAATATATGCACTGAAACACATCACCAATTAGTCTTCTCGCGGAACCGCCGTGCAGCATTACTTCGCGAGAAGTGGTTGTGGCTATCAAGCTCTTCATTTCGGGTTCGTATTAATTTTTTACGATTCTCTTCTATTTATATATGTATTTCAATAATTCCTATAACCAATAAATTATTGAACAATATCTTGTTAACTGTCTTTGTAGTTACTTCAGCTTTGTTTGTTTTAAGTTTCTCACTTGTAAACAGAATACACACTAAATTGTTCTTACTTTCGGCTTAAATACCATAAAATGTAGTTTAAATTTAGTACTTCAATTATTTGTTTTTATACACAATTAATATGATTAACGTTTTAAATAGCCTTTTGGATACCTTGACTCGTTCCACTTGAGTTATGGTCTGTAGTACAAAACAATTTTAACTTTACTTGAAATTTCTAAATCGTATATACTTCCATTATACAAATAGTGTCATCATAATTGGATCCTTTAATTGTTTAATTATTTGTTGTCTGCCTTCGTTCATTATCACATCGTCTTAGTTCTTTAAGTACTAGTGATGCAAATAGTGCCACTGCTGACCATATCGCCTGTGATTCTAGCATTTTTCAACTAGTGTTTCTGGACTTATATTAATTTTTGTAAAGTTAATCATTTCCTCCTTAGTTTTCGAAATCTTGGACAAATAAAAACACATGTTCTGCATCTTCTAAAGTGTTTGGGCAATCTGGGCAATTAGGACTTATATCTAGATTAAATCTAAAAGATATGCTCTAAAACATCCGTGACCGCTCAGCAATTGCGTCAGGTAAAGTCTAATTCTCCATGGCATCTACCGAGCCACGGTTCTAACAATGGTATCAATCGATACGTCCATCGACCTTTTCCGATGTGTCCCAATTCCGTTGCCATTCTGTCACCAGTTTAGTTTTTCTTCTGTATTTAGCTTCTTCGTAGTTTTCTTTTGTGATACCACTCACGACGATAGTGCACTAATAGTTCAATCGGAGGCATACCTGCGATAATACATGCAGCGTCGTATGAAATTGTACGGTAAGCGCATATCACTCGTAGAGCGCATAATCTGTATACAGAAGAAATCCTGCGACAGTTAGCTTTAATTTTAATGGAATCGGCCCAGATTGGAGCTGCATATAAAATTATCGAAGTGACGACTGATGCCAAAAGCAACCTCTTGCTGCTTTTTGGTCCGCCAACGTTTGGCATTAGTCTTGAAATTAGATTTGCTGTGTTTGCTCCTTTCGTAGTCACAACTGATAAATGTTCTTTAAAGGTTATTTTGTCATCAATTATTACGCCTAAGTAACGCACACTTGGATCAGATATAGCTTCATGTTTGTCGACGTATATACTTATTTTTTCTCTTACTTTTCTGCTGGATACAAGTACTACTTTGGTTTTTTCTGCAGCTAATTCAAGATTTAGTTCTTTTAAATGTTGTCTTATCAATTCCACAGATTCATTGCAAATTTGTGCTACTTCTTCTTTTAATTTTGCTGTAACTACTAATACCAAATCGTCCGCAAATGCTATAACCGTAACTTCTTTCGGCATTTGTAGTCGTAAACTGAATCAAAGGTTAAATTCCAAAGAATTGGACCTAGAACCGAACCCTGCGGGACTCCGCCCGTAATAATATATTCTTTGGGACCCTCAGATGTGTCGTACTTAAGATTTCTATTTCTAAAATAGTCTCTAATTATTTTTCTTAGATATGCTGGAATCGAAGTTTTATGAATAGCTTTTTCTATGCAACTCCATTTCACGGAATTGAAAGCATTCTTTACATCTAGTGTTACAACTCCACAATATTTTTTTGATCCTTTTTTCCAGCGTTTTCCAATAGTGTTATTGCGGATAATATTAGTGACACAGTTAATTGCATCCACAGTTGACCGTGATTTTTTAAAACCGTATTGATTATCTGAAACTATGGCTGCTTCTTCTACAACCATCTCTAGTCTGTTTTTAATAATCTGTTCTAAAATTTTTCCTGCTGTGTCAAGCATGCATATAGGACGGTATGATGATGGTGTGGCTGGTGGCTTATTTTCTTTTGGTATTAATACTAGAAATTGCTTTTTCCATGGTTCAGGAAACACGCCTTCATTTAAGCAAGAGCTGTACAGGTCTACAAACATATCAGGATGCTTTGCAATAGCGGTTTTCAGAGCTATGTTCGGAATACAATCCAAACCAGGTGCTTTATTGTTTCCAATTTTATCACAAGCTTTTAGAACTTCAGCTACTGTAACCGGTGGTATGTCTTTTGCATTACAGTTTAAAACAGTTTTATATTTTGTTTCGCATTGTTTTGGAAATAACGTGCTAACTATCTTCTTTAGGAAAACTGGACATCTAGGAGGTAAGAAATATTTTTTGTTCAATCTTCCCATCACTGTTTTATATGGTCTTCCCAAGGATCAGTGTTAACTTCTAAGCAAAGTTCATTCAAAATTTCTGTTTGCTAGACTTAATAGCACACGTCAATTTTCTTCGAGCAGTTTTGTATTCTTGTTGAAGATTAAGCAAATCATTTTACCTCTTGAGCGTTGATATCGCCTCCTTAGACGATGGCATTCTTTGCGAAGTTCAGCAATATCGTTATTCCACCAGAAAACGTTATTGTGTCCTCTATTGCACAACTTTTTTGGCATAGAAGCATTGCAAGCCCTCTTTATAATGTTTATTACCTGTGTAGCTTTAGAATTTGCAGATCCTGAAATTTGATCTTCATCCAGCATCAGTAAAATAATTCTTCATCGAATTTATAGGATACCCAGCCAGGTGGCTTAACCATAGACAAGTGATTGTTTTAATTGAGCTATGTGTTTCATATAATAAGGCGTGGTGATCACTATGAGTATAGTGTTCAGAAACTCTCAATTTACCTTATACTTTACTAAAGAACTGCTCATAAATGTTAAGTCTATAGTTGAACCTTTGTTACCTCTGCTAAAGGTATAAGAGTTCCTTCATTTAATAACACTATATCTAAAACTGAAAATGTTTCTAAAATTGCTCGGCCTCTTTTGTTTGTTATTCGACTACCCCATTCGGTGGCCCAGGCATTAAAATCTCCTGCAATGATTACTTGTTTTCGATCTTTCACATCACGAACTATTCTTTGCAGTAAATCTGTAAAATCGTTAAAAGACGCATTTGGATCGGCATAACAGCTATAAATGTATGTATTGTCTATTTTGACACGTATGAAACCGTCTTCTTTACTGTCCATAATTTCTTGGAAAGCGGTTTTTCCACAGGCCCAAATAGCAGCTGTATTATTATTATTTGATGCCCACTGAGCACCCTTAAAGTTTTTGTATTGTTCGCAAAGGATGGCTACATCTATCTTTAACTCATTGACTGATTGTAACAATAGTTTTTGCGCAATTTTACAATGATTTAAATTTAGTTGTAGTATTTTCATGATTCATAACTAGTAGTTGTTATAGCCCTCCGATATGCTGTACACTTGCTTGTGCCTACAATATGGTTAGTGGACCAGTTATTATTTTCACTGCACAGAAAACATTTTGCGGGATTTGGACACGTTTTAATAATATGACCTGGTTCACCGCACTTTATACATAAATTTGATCGGTCGATTGGACTTTTGCATGTTTTTGCTAAATGATTATAATTTAAACATCGATAACACCTTAATCGATTTAGTTTTTGTCTTATTCTACAAAACACCCATCCTACCCGTATCTTTCTAAGTTCTAGTAATTTTTCCGCAATTTTAGCGGATACACTAATAACAGCGGTCTGTGTTCCGCCATAGGTTTTCCTTATTGATTTAATCGATATATCAGATATATCTTTAAGTGTTGATTCTAAAGCATAATGTACTTCTTGGGTTGTTGTTATCTCATCCAAATCTTTTATTTCTACTAATACTTGATTAATTCGTGTTTTAACTTCAGCCTGTGAATCTAATACGTCCAATAGACTATTTTGAAATTCTTTAGTTTTTGAATTATTTGGTTTATTTAGTTTTAGTATAAGTTCGCCGCTTGATGTTTTTCTTATTCCGGTAACATTTGATCCAAGTTCTTTTAAATTTGGGTCAGCTTTAACTTTTTTCAAGATATCAGCATAAGACATTTCTCCTATCTTTTTAATTATCAAAGCATCTGATCGTGGTATCTTATTTCTAACGGGTATGGATTTATTTATAGTCTGCTTATTAATATTTTTTTTATCTAGGTTAGATATATCCGGAAGTATTGTAGTATTAAGATCTTGTCCAGCTACATTGTGATGACTTACATTACTAACTAGCGTATCTTTTACTATGTTTGTCGCAATTGCAGCATTATTTTCTGTTATTGTTGATGTAAACTGAATACCAACGTCAGGTTGTACTACAGTTAATATTGGTATGCTCGTGCTTTTAGATTCGAATTTTTTTGGGGTCATACAAGTACTTACATTATGTAAGACATTTACACCTATATTCGTGTAATGAACGTATTTCACTCACAAGTTTTCTGATCTCATTATGGATATTAGTTCTCCCTTTAATGAAAGTATGTAGTTCTAAGATCTTATTCCGAAGTTGTTCACATACATCAGTCTTCGCAATAGTAGAAGTAGCATTTTCCTCGTTATGTGGAGATGAGCGTTTTGTTCCTCCTTTTCGAGAGTTTTTCTTATTAGAGTCAAAAGTTGAAGGTTCTGGTTTTAAATTATTCCTTAATTTTGATTTTGAAGTGCTGTCAAATGAATTGTCAATCAAAATGTCATCCATAATATATAGTTCAATTTTAATTTCTTTTTTATAATTTCCTTTTACTCTCTCGAGTAGTTTCCTGAATTCTCTGGGTGTTATTCTCTTATGATAACCTCTTATTTTGCACTAATAATATTTTCTTTTCAGTTAAAATGAAGTTTTTATGAGCACAAACATACATACATGTATGTACTCAAACAGTATGTATGTATGTATGTATGTATGAATGAATGTATGTATGTATGTATGTATGTATGTATGTATGTATGTATGTATGTATCTATATATATATATATATATATATATATATATATATATATATATTACTGTGATTGGGTAGGCTTAAGTGGGTGTACTTTGTACATAAAAATCAATAATTTATTTAAAATGCTTCAATAATTTAGATTGGGATTAAATTACAATTTATAATGTAGGATTAATTTGTATAGGTTAATTTAAGACACGGACAACAATTAAGATCGACGACAAGGTCGAAAATCGTGTACATTTATTAATAGGATTAAAGCTTTTCAGTATAAAAATCAATAATTTACGTGAGGTACATTTATTTAATATAGCATGAGTTAAAAGCTTTCGAAGAACGCTACAAGTTGTAATGTTCGAGAACACGTTAAAACCATCAAGGACTTCATAGAATAAACAATTGGGGTAGATAAACGCTTCTGGTAACAGCCAGTGTACGTTGAGATTAATTCGAGGTAGTTTGTCATAACGGACAATGCAGGGTTAACAAGACCAGTCGACTAGTTCAAAACAGATCGATACAATCATGAGACAGACTATATGTAATACGTAACAGAGGAAGATGAAACATAGCAGGTGTTTAAGTGACAAACATTTTTCAAGCGCGTGTTAGACAAGTATATTGTAAAAGGCTATAAGAGGGACGCAGATGCAACATGTTTGTAGACGGTACCGATTTTTCAAGACACACAGAAAGGATGGGAGAAATAACCGTGAACAATATTGTTATAAAGGGGCGACAAGCAAGACGGAAAATACAGGACGGAAAGAGACACCAGAAAAGCTGAAATAACGTAGACACTCTAGGTAGGAAATATAGACAAGGTTGAGAGATGTGATTATGAGAGTGCAAGAAAGATAATTGGATGAACGCGCACACGATAGGTGTAACTGTATTTGAGTGAACTTAACGGGAAGGGAAAAATTTCAGAGAATATCTGAACGGTTGGTTGTTGTTAAACAGTTTTCGTGGTAAAAAATTATTATGATGTCGATTTCTGAGTTTTTAAAAACCTTTGTGTTTACGTGCAGCTAGATTTTGCAGAATTGAGTGACGGTTTACAAAGTTACAAGAATTGGATATCAAATATACAGGCAACTAAAGGGGGATGGATGGAGATGGCATTCGCTCTCTTATTTTCCAAGTCTACAAGAAGAACATCCTAGCTTTAAACCACGTGACAAGTGAAGTCTGATCTAAGATTTATAAGTATTTAATGCACAAGTAAAGTGCAAATTAATTTAAAACGGAGTGAGCCGTAGGTTGTAATTGAAGCAGGATGTCTCGTAAGTAGAGATTGATTTACAAATTAAACGAGGGTGCTTGATGCACATTGCTTGAAAGAAGAGTTGATATTTGGATCTGGAGCGGCAGGAATTGTTGATGATAGGGATAAACAACGAGTTGGCGACGGAATTGCTGTTAAAAATGGAAACCTGCAACATGAAGTGATCCTGGTATGTGCAGTCGTGTGGAAGGCATCTACATAGGTGTTGATCTGGAAGCAGCATACTCTCCAGGTAACGATTTTTTTATTGAAACTGTTGTGCTGATGTGGATTTATTTAAACTGTTAGTAATTTGTGTTTTATTTGATGGAAATATTATTTATGAACTGAAAATTAATTTATTGACATAAGTAAAAGACAATTTTTATTATAAATCTGAGGGTGTAAATGCTGATATAATATATTACTGATGTAAGAGGTAAACGGGTCTTTTGTTTAATTTTCAGTGCTAAAATTTGAGCACACAAATATAAAAAGGTTAATGCTGAGCTCACCATAGACCAGGGGAAAGTATATTAAGGTTCCAGGTACTTTAAACTAACATAATGAAATGTAGAGAAGCATAAAATTGGAGCATATTAAGTTGATTTCTTTTGATTCCGAGTAGGGTTATAAAAAATGTTTCACGTAGATCCATATTGTACATATTGATATGGTGTGAATTAAATTTTTATCCTGTTAGAATAAAAGGGTTGTATGTGTTGTCAAATTATTTGTTTAATTTTTTTTATTATTAATTATAAAGGTTGTTGAGAGAATGAGTAGCTGTGGTGAGTATCTCTGAAGAAGTCGTGAGCAGAGCTAGCCGTGGAATGTCAGTTCGGAAGGGTCTTCAGAAGATGCTCAACCAGAACATCTAGTAATCAAAGCTGGAATTCCAAAATTTCATTAGGTGGAAAATTGGAGGAGTTTAAATTTTATTTTTCAGCAAGTATTTTATTTTCAACGAAAAAGTGGGACCCAATTTAGAAAGGAAGCCACTGCATTTTTATGACGCCCAAAGTGTGGGGCACGATCATTTAGGGCTTCCTTCCCAGGTAATCCAGGGTATTTTTACGATCCAATAGAGGAGCATGAATTAGCGAGCCGTTCCAGAGAAATACAGTGCATATTTATGACAGCCCAACAGTGGGGCTTGAAATAAGCGTACGTCTGAGGCAAGTCCACTGCATATTTATGTCGACCCAACATTGGGGCACAATTTTGGAACTCTTCCAATGAAAGAAGTTTAGGGCTACTGTTCAAAGAACGTTGCAATATATATATATATATATATATATATATATTATATACACACACGCGCACACACAACACACATGCATACACACACACACACACACACACACACACACACACACACACACACAAATAATTGCACCAGGCAAGTTGATTAATACTAATGTATTAGTTAACAAGATGAAATAATAACTTAGACTTTCATGCAAAGTCTAAGTGACGATTTCAAATCAAAATTGAAAGATGGAAAATATAAGGTTCCCAACTTGTCCAGTACTATATATTTTCCATCTTTCATATTAATTACGCAATTGAACGTGATTATTTAGGCCTTGTATAAAAATCTAAGCTATTATTTCATCCATATAAAAAGACAAGTTATTTGCAGTCCACAATCAGGAATTTGTGTACAACAAAATAAAAAATAAGATGTATTTGTAAATAAACCCTTATGAAAATAATAAAAGCTTATTTACCTATACAAATCGAGCTAATAGTTGTATAGCAATTAACAAAACAATCACTTTATGGAGGATATATATATATATATATATATATATATATATATAATTGATTATAATTATGTTAGCGGGTATTAGGTCTGCTGGAGTAAAAGAAAACTCTTTATGGCTAAATTTTCGCATTTATTTAATGCTTTCTCAAAGGCAATAACTAAAAAGTAATACAACAATAATAATAAAGACACTGGTGTTGTATTACTTTTTAGTTATTGCCTTTGAGAAAGCATTAAATAAATGCGAAAATTTAGGCCATAAAAAAGACTCCAGCAGACCTAATACCCGCTAACATAATTATAATCAATTGTCTAAAAAGAGGTCGTTACTACAAAAAAGATTGAAATATATATATATATATATATATATATATATATATATAACAGGTCGAGTTGTCCTTTTGTTACTTACCTATAAATGCAATGAATTCGTTAAGAGCAAGATAGATTTTCACAGCTAGTCATGCAGCCGTTCTTTTAAAAATTTGTTGACGATATCTTCACGTCTGTAATAAATAATTGGATTAGTGACCAAATTGATATTTATTAATAGCAATCAAAATAGTAAATTAAAATCCAACAAAAATATTTGTTACGTTTTCAAAAAAACTCTGTGCAGAAACATACATCTTTATTTTAGGTTTAAAATACATTCTTGCTTGCTATGAAAACTAACTAAATCTCAAATAACCAGTAAGCTGAAGAGTTCATACATAAATACATACATAGGTGTGTGTGTGTGTGTACACACACATACATAAATACATACATAAATAGGTGTACGTACACACATATAAATAAATACATACCTACATATATATATATATATATATATATATATATATATTACGGAGGTCATAAAAGGGCATTAGAAAGCTCAAATTTATATTTATTGCAAATTAGGAAGTGTATAAATGGGACATGCAAAGTTTGAGCCATGTGTGAACAAAATCGGTTAGTATTTGACAAATTACCAGTACATATTAGGGTTAGTTGAATATAGCATAAAATATTATTGTAAATATTAGTTATTAATAACGGTAAGCATAATTAAGATTTGTTTTAATATTCTAAATAATAAAAGCTTTCAGGTGTATAGCATATTTAAAGCGGCGGTCGTTATTCGAGTTACACGTGTTATAAATTCTAAGAACTTTATAGTCGTAAACAGATAACGAACATAAAATCTCGTCAACAAATAATAGCTGGAAAAATATAATGAAGACAAAACACAGGTGCAGACAGCACGTACGAAATAATACCGATTTTCAGAGAAAAGACTATAGGAGGGAGCATAACAGATGTATAGTGAAATGTTTGACTTTGAAAGATTTGATAGACAAGGAAGTTAGAAGCCAGTGAGAAAAACGAAGACACGCTATGTTTTCCGAATAAATCGAGCAGCAAGGGAATAGAAATCCGAGGATATTTTACTAACAGAGCACGACTGTTATATTAAATAAACAAGAGTAGGATAGACGACGATAGCGGGGGTTAGGTAAAACAGCGCTTGTGAATAAGCGTGAGAATAATGTCTAAAGGTAAAATAAGACGGAAGATTTTGTTTATAGGTGGGAATAAAAGGAGAGATATACGCGTATACAGAGGGCGTATCGGAGAGGCTAAAAGTGGAACGACAGTTATCAGAGTTTCGCGGAAGACCGCGCTGGGTAAAATTTTTAATGATGATTTCGGAGTATCGAGCTTAATTAGAGCGAGAATTTCTTAGATTTTGATGACGGATAGGAAAGTGTACGTAGAGTTTTTCAAGGATAATTGGATAGTTTGTGGATGTGTTCAACCGTTGGCTTGTTTGTGCTGTTATACTAGGAAAAGTGCGACAGGGGTGTTGGGAATCGATGTAGGGGGGGTGGCTTTTGGAGCTGATATAAACCCGTAGGAGGTGGTAAATCGCTCTCTTCTCTTTTGTCTTTACCCACGATCGGCTACCTAACTACTTAGCAAAGTGATTGAGTGAAGTTTCAGTTAAATTAGCACAAGTGGGTGCTCTTATATCTTTGGCTATGCAGTAAATAATCAAAATTATAAAGCAAGTAAGTACAATATTAGTACTGGGTGTTTGAAGGCGGAGTATGTACTCTGAGTACCAAACAAATGTATGGATGGACCAGCAAGTGTACGAGAGCACGGTAGTACCGTGTACTTGTGTGAAAGAATTTAATTAGAAACGGCGTGTTCCTGATGGTGAGAGGCCACCTGGAGATAGTATTTGAAAGTGCAGTCGAGAGGGAGAATCACGTTGGAGATAGTGTCCATGTAGAGAGCACTTGAGACAAAAAATCCAGGTAACTCTACTTATAAAACTTTTGTTTGTCTTTGTTAGTGATTTTCTGGATGACAATTTAGTGATTTTGTGTATTTATTATGTTATAAAGACATTTAATTGAAGAGTCAATTTAAAAAGGACTAAATGAAAATTTTATGTAATAATTTGATGATATCACTTGAAGGTAAAAACTTTAATTTTTGTAAAAGGTAAAAGGGTTTCAGGAAATTTCAGTGCCGTTGTTAGCACGTAGACAAAATGATGTTTACTATGTGCTCGTATTTGACCTGGGGTATATAGTAAAGGTTGGAAATAAGCCCAGTTACTTTGTTTCAGGATTGATGTAGTATGATTTTAAATTTATTTTCTTTAAACTGAGCTATTATTTACCACAAGTAATAAAGTGTTTTTGAGCTTGAAATACATGAGGGATGTAAATTGAATTGATGCGTAACGAATTGGAAATGTTAATAAATATTGATGTACTTTTGACAGTCAGCAATATTTTTAGTAGGTTAGGATTTTCAGGGAACGAGTGAGCAACCGTGGCGGATATCTCTGAGGAAGCTGGAAGTTTCGGCGTCCGAGTGAAAAGCATCTTCAGAAGATATTGTTATTAGATGGTATAAATTGTAAGTCTAAGTGGTAAGGCTTCAATTTTAGATAGGTAGAAAATTTTTTAACAACAATAAAAAAAAATTGGGGAGTTTCCTAAGGTAAGCATCATAATTTTTTTAGCATCCTAAGTTGCGGGGCAGGGATTTTAGGTCTTCCCAAGTGTGGGCTTTAGGAGATACACAGCATCTTATGGCACCCAATCTGTGGGGCAAGAATTAGAGACGTTACAACAGAAGGAACACAGCAATAAATAAAAATATATATATATTTTTTTTAGGTAAGTTGATAGATACTAACGTATTACAATTAATAAGATGACATAATAACTTAGACTTTTATGCCAAGCCCAAATGATCATTTCAAATTGCGCTAGTAATTGAAAGATGGAAAATATAAGGTCTTGGACAGGACTTGAACCTTTATCTTAGTCTTTCTAGGACCATGCGTTTACCAATATATGAAAAAATCCTTTGGGATATAGTCCAAACTTGACGTTTCCGTAGATTTTTCCTACCATTATCGAAAGCTAAAATGAAAAACAACCACATGAGTAAAAATACGTTGTAAGATGCAAATAACTTACTCTAATCTCTTTCCGTTTTAACCGTCACTAGTACAAGACGTGCCCATCTGGCACTTTTTAATTTAGTAAGTATCAACCTACTTTTATTAAGTAAATCTTTTAGATTTTCTTGGATATCTTTGCAAACTTAAAGAGATAAGACTTTGGTTATGGTAGGGAAAATTTGCCGAAACGTCAAGTTTTGATTAAAAACTATTTATTTAATTGTTTTATTATTGGACTATTATATCCCAAAAGATTTTCTCATCTGTATTATTCTATAAGACTGACCAGTCCATTATAATTATAATGTATTGAAAAGGATGATCTAATTGCAGATCGATTGGTGCTTTTTGATATACCACCAATTCGTATGAAAAAAGCATGATCAAGGGAAGATTTGTAGGAAGACATTGATAGTTTTTTTCAATTGAAACTGTCATTGTTATTTTAATTTTTTAAAATAATGGGTTATATTTCATACATAAGGACATATGGACATGAAACAGTGTTGAAATTAAAAGGATGGGCAAATATCACCCACAAACTTGCAAATATCAATAACAGAGTATGTTTTTTAGAAAGGTGTAGGCCAAAAGGACTGATGCCCAAGTACATCAGGGCGTTGTATAAGAATACATCCAGCTACTTCAATAACAGCAACTCCTGGCACCACACGATGATATCCAATTATACTAACAGGTCAGCAAGATTTTTTATTAATATAGAAATACAAGACAAAGTATAATAGACAGCTACATTTTTATTATAAATTCACTAAAAGAAGTTTTGTCTCCTTCAGTGTTGACATTGTTTGATCTAATACAAGCTTCTAGATATGAGTATTTACATCATAAAATTAAATTAAACAATAGAAACAAATTTAATAAGTTGGTTGATGAACAACTTTACAATTTTAATTTGTATATTGACATTTCAAAGTGGGTAACTAACATTAGTGATGTGGTAGTGCCAGACTCTGTAAAAAACTTTCTATCGCTTGGACCTAAGTTCAGTTTACAACCACAAACAAAAAATATTCGTCTTGGCAACTTGGTCGGTCGTGTTGAATCCATCATAGACACTGATGGACTTACCCAAAGAAGAAAAGATATCCTTAGAGAAAAATCTCTAATGTTATCATGAACTTTGCTAACAACCCAAGAAACAATCAATATTATACTCGACAAAATGAACAGTTTTATAAAATCAAAAAATACTTAGCTGACCATCCAGAGATTGTTGTCACTAAGGCAGATAAAGGTGCTGTCACAGTTATAATGAAAAACAACAATATATCAATAAGTCTCGCGATCTATTGTCAGATAGGTCTATATATATACCTATACAAAGGGATCTTACGTTTACTACCCAAAAAAAGGTGAACGGACATCTTAAAATACTGTATAAAAAAGGGACGTTGAATGATTCTGAAAAGAACCAACTCTATATTTGCAATTCGACCCCTAGTAAATATTATGGTTTACCTAAAATACACAAACCAGTCGTTGCTTTAAGTTTTATCATCTCTATGGTGAATACACTCACCTATGGTATTGCTTCTATCTTGGCTAACAATCTTCAACTGGCTTTCCCTCTTGAGGGATATAATGTAAAAGATAATTTCTCGTTTGTACGAAAATTCAAGGATTTTCATCTGCCCAATGATCATATTCTTATTTCATTGGATGTAGCTTCTTTGTTCACTAATATTCCTTTACCTTTATTCATCAATATTATCAAAGAAAATTGGAACAAAATTAAACCTTATTGCAAGCTGTCCGAAGATTTGTTTTTGGCTACCATTAATCTGGTATTTAACAACTCTTATTTTGCTTTTCAAGATAAATTCTATCTACAACTGTTTCAAACTCCAATGGGGTCACCGTTGTCACTTCTAATCGTTCAAATTATTATAGATAACCTACTGTCTACGGTTGTACCTAGTCTACCTTATAAGATGTCTTTTCTAGTTAAGTATGTCGATGACACATTTGCTCGTTGCCTTGTCAATATATTGATCAAACTGTTATAACATTTAATGATTTTAATGAACACTTTAAGTTCACCTAAGAAATGGAAGTTGATTGCAAATTACCTTTTTTTGATATTCTTGTCTCAGAGGCACAGACAATCATCTAATTTTTTGATTGGTACACTAAACCAACCATTTCTGGTAGGTACCTGAATTTTGATTCCAATCACTCTACACAACACAAAGTCAACACTGTGAAGCCCTTCGTTAGCGCATTCAGCATATATCAGATCCTCGATCTATTAAGAAAAACAAGAAAATACTGGTAGACACTTATTAAACAATGGTTATCCAAAAAGAATGTAACAAGTTGATTTACAGTAATTTCTTAAGTCTGAATACTACTAAAACAGATGTGACATATAAAAACTTCCTTATATACTGAACTTCGTTGTTGGTAAGATTACTTAAATAACCTGAGGTAGCTATCGTCTACGAATATAACAATTCCATCCAAAGTTTATTCACAAAGTTAAAGGATCGTACTCTAAAATTATTGATAAGTAACATCGTCTACAAGATCACACGCAGCTGCAATAATAGTTACATTGGGCAGACGAGTCAGTAGTTAAAAAGTCGTTTAACCCAGCACAGAAGTGACTGTCAAAAAAACTCTGCTAAATGTGCATTATCTTCACATGTTTTTTCAACTAAACTTACACCTTTATTCGATGATACCATCATTTTGGACAGCAAACCCAATTTAAAACCAGGTTGATCATAAGATCGTTTTATATCAATAAAGAAATTAATCCTATTAACAACAAAATATATTTTGATAAAGTACATAACGTTTTCTCCGCTTTATACAATAATGATTTTTTCAAACTTCATTAAAGCAATGAATATTCTTTGAACCGTAACTGCTTGTCATTTTCGGAATGTTCTCCTTGTCAATTTCAAATAATGTTGTTAGATTCGTTCGATTCCGTTTTAAACCATCACTAGTACAGTACGTACCCTTCGGGCACTTTTTAATTTAGTAATTAACAACCTACTTTTATTATGTAAATCTTTTAGAGTTTCTTGGATATTTTTGCAAATTTAGAGAGATCAGAGTAAGTTATTTGCGTCTTACTATGTATTTTTACTCATGTGATTTTTTCCATTTTAGCTTTTGATAACGGTAGGAAAAGTCTACCAAAACGTCAAGTTTTGATTAAAAACTATTTATTAAATTGTTTTATTATTGAATTATATCCCAAAAGATTTTCTTCTCGGGTATTAAGGTCTTATTAAATTATAGAAATCTTCAACGGGATAATTTATTTTTTTTCAAAATGCCATACAGCTGTACTATAAATATACAAGAATCTTTCAATGTATATGTACCAAATTATATACACAAATAAATTTTTAAACTGTTTATAATAATCCTAGCAAGATAAAGTTTGATGACATTATTGATACCAGATGATTTTATAGTTAACTTAATTATTGGGAATTTTATATTTGAGGTAAGAAACTGTTTGAATAAAAAAAAAGTTCTATAAAAAAATTTTGTTATTTATGTAATTCTATTTTCAGACATGAATTTTCCATTGAGAAAGGCTAGACTATGTTTCAGCCGAAACGTGTGGACTTTGATAAAAAATAAATTACCCTGTTGAAGATTTATATAGTTTAATAAGACCTTAATACTCAAGAAGAAATAAAAATTCTTATACTTACGTATCATAATAAAAGATCAAGAATATCATCGTTTAATATATATTATATAGTGAAGTGAGAGTTAGAACTAATCATTACAGCACTATAGCTTTGTAAATAGTTTGAAACGCGCATCTGTAATACAAGTTTATAGTATTAAAAATCAATCAATTAGTAGCTCAACGGCGCAATATTTAAAGTATAGAAAATCTTATTAATATTATTAGTATTAGCTTGTAAATAATTGTACATAATTTGCATTATTTAAAATTATTTCAATTATATAACATTCAATCTGGAAGTTTTCGTATCTACCGACGGACAGCAATTCTTTTCACAGCTAGCAGCTAAACAGCATTCAATATCATTCTTATTGATGTACAACGTAAGGGCTGTTGCAATACTATATATATACATATATAAATAAATATATATATATATATATATATATATATATATATATATATATTCTTATATATCCATCCCTCCTATTGTTGCTTTTATAGGTTTTGTATAGAACCAAAATATTTCAGTAGAATGCTTCCCAATATCTCCCACACTGATCGTCTATTAACTCCAAATAGTACGTGACAAAAGTAACGCGTTGATGTTAATATACAACAATAATACCATGGAATATCCGAAAACCTGGTATGAAAGTTTAATACACAACAACGAACTTTGCGCTTGTCAATTGATAGACGGTGCATTTAAATATGACCGGATTTGTAAACAAATAATTCGCCATGAAGTAAGACACAGTTCACGTCTCTTAAAACACAGATATTTACATAAAGTGATGAATTGTGAAGTGAAATAACACCATTGTTATTATGGAAAATTGAAGGGTTTGTCGTTTTATCCTTTAAAAGGTGCAAGTAATTAAAACTTGTTTTAATTTAAATTCTAATATTAACCTTAATACAAAGGGCTCTAAATGACTACTGGAGAACAAATCTAAGCAATTACTGGGGAACAAATCTAAATGATTACTGGAAACAAATTTAAATAAATACTGGAGGCGATTATAAATGATTAATGGAACAAATGAGGAAATGCAACAAGCATTTACTTTAACGATAAATGGTCAAGGAGTTTAATGGAGGACGCTAGTGTGATTAAGGCTATGCTATGAGAGATGCAAACAATATCAAAAACAGTTGCACCAGGGTTTGATTAGAGCTGAAAAAATCAGGTAAGCAAATCTGAATGTTTTATTATTTTATTTGTGAATATTTCGTTGTACATTGCTAAATTAAATGATTTAAAAATTAACCTTGCATTGAATATTTGTAATTTAAATATTTTAAAAATTGCTTTCATAATCATTTATGTGAGGGTTCGGCAAGGTTTGTTTTTTTTTGAGTATACGTTGTAAATTACGTAAATATTTAGAGGTTGAATGAACGTTCATCAAGCTTCAGTTAACAATAATAGTAATAGTGATTTTGCTGGCTTTTTGATCATCTTTGGGAATGATAATTATTAAATTTCTTATTCAATTATTAGCAGAAAATTCTAGTTAAAGAATTCTTAAACTTCGCATACGCTGTAAATATTTTTGAGAACATTATAATAATTTGTGCTTAATGGTGTTTTGGTTTAAAGATTGAAAATAAGAAGAAGAGGTAGAAGGTAGATTTAAATTCTTTGTTTGTTGTATTGTCGCAAGCTCCGGCGTAATTTAAAACTGAACTAGCCAACGCAATTAAAATTATACATTAAAAATCAAAAATTGACAGATTAAAAATTTTTACTTTTTTAATTCACAAAAAGGGCGCATAGGAGTATTGCTACAGTATTACATATATATATATATATATATATATATATATATATATTGCTATGATACCGCCACAAGCCGATGTGATTAACGTTCAATTTCCTTCTAAACGCCACCGCTCTGTCTCTGTAAATAACCTCAACCTTAAATTTTAAATATACCTCTTTTTATATGCTTCGATTAGATCAGTTTAATCCACACAGAGTGCAGGACGATAGGATTACAAAGAAAGTTTTAACCCCCATTTTACTCTAGGTCCTTTCTACTTGAATGATATAAACGAAACAAACCAAAATTTGTATAATGATTAAGAATATATACACTTTACAGTTTAATAACTTTGATAATTTGATTTGCAATTCATAAATTAACCCCCGAACCAAAATAATAATATCAATCTGATTATGCCCAAATTATATCTCTACGTAAATTTTTAAAGATTTTTTATGACCCTTTACAAATTAAATATTTCAATATATGTAAAAATGTAAATATTAAAAATTTAAATAAAGCCTTATGCTCATAAAGAATATTCTTATTTCTGACCTTTGTTTTCCTTGCTTGTTTCCTTAGAACTACCTCTGCATGTGATTGACCAGCACCCCTGGATTGTTTCCACCTAAACTCTCTTTTGTTTACTGCGTAGTACAGCTCACCTAGTCTAACCCTTCGTTTGATTAATTTCTCCCTTCAATGCTCATATGCTTATGTAGACCACTACTTAATTATACATCTTCGCTAGAGCAATTATTTAAATCTATTTCCTAAATTAGTTCAATTGAGTAGTTAATTAGAATTCATTAGAGTACGTTATTTAGATTCGTTCGCCAGAATAGTCACTTAGAATTCCTTAGAGTACGTTACTTAGATTCGTTCGCCAGAGTAGTCACTTAGAGCCCTAAATTATTAAATATTAAAATTAGGTTTAATTAATAATTCTAACTTACGTTTTTCAAAGTTAACGGCAACTTTTATCGTAGATCGGCACTAAAATTATTCTTTTAAAATTTTTCTATCTCGACTTTTACTAAATAATTATTTAATTTTTACTATTTTCGCTTCGCGTGATATTATACTTTGAACTGTTATAAATTGAGCCTTGATCGAAGAAAGACTGCTTATTTACCAAGTCCGCGTTCTATATAAGAGTTCCTCCTTCAGCTGTACCATTGGTTTTCCGAGCGTGCTTTGTTAATTGAGGCGTTGTACTTTGCCTTATCTTGCAGCCTTCGGGTTTTCTATAACCTTACCATCAAAACTCGTGACGAAGTGACGCATTTCCTTACGTAGGCATCTAACTTGTATAGTATATTCCTCTGAATATCCAACTTTGGACTTTCTTCAAGTCACGTCCGCTTGTTTATATTTGCATTTATTAAATTTTCCCGTTTAATTTATCACGTAACCAAACGTCTGTTGACAGAAATTAAAAGTTCATTACCTGGAGTCACCTACGTTCCTCGTCACTGCTGTAGATGGCTACCAGAAACCCTCGTCGATGTGTCCATCTACTACGATGAAGCCTGGATCCACAGATCCCCACCATCCAATATCTCCGCTACCACCCAGATATTAGCTTCGTCTCAATAGTAACATTCCATACCAATATTTCATGCATACAAATTGCTTTCCGTTTTGCTTACCCCAAAATATCATCCATCCATTTAATAACTTTGTCGTAGTAACGGCACCTTTTATCTAAACAAGCACTAACCCGTGCAAACACTTTTATAACTTGCGGTCCGCTACTACAGCTTTTATAATTTTTAACAGGATGTTAAATGTAACTTTACTGAACACAATAATTGCTAACCGAAAGCTTTTACTATTATAGGTTGTAGATCTGAACCCGTATTCATATCTAAATGGAAAGAAAAGAGAGCTTTAATATATTCGTGCGTGTATTTATATCAGTTTTTAATCCCCCTAGTTGAACCTGTTTCATATGAAAAGCTTGTTTTCGAAACGGTTTCTTAAAATTTTGAACGTAACTGACTATAATTTCTGAAAAATTTCTTCCGTCCGTCGTGCTGTTTACATAAAATTTCGTTTCCTACCTTACCGTACGCGCACTTCTCGAAAACTGTTGGCTCTCAACCAATGATATAGATTCCTGTCGTCACAACGTTCCACCTATCAGCTATCCATCTCTGTTTTACACATATTTGTTAATTCCTTTAGAACCCATCTTAAGTTACAGAAAATCGATATTGTAGTCGTCCTTCACAAATACCCGTGTATATCTTACGTGACTTCAATCCAACGCTTCATTTATACTTTTCTCTGTCTGTTTTATATTATCGATCGTCTATTCCACTCACTCCTTAAGGTACTGGTTATTGTAGCAGCTTATAAACTGACCGTTGCAAACAATTTCTATGGAATTTTGTGGTAAAGTTCGTTTCATATTCTATGAACCTGACATATAACAACAGGTGTTTCTTGAAACAACCGACCGTTGCAAATAGCAATTCTCGGTTTCTTCGCTTCGTAGTATTTGCATAAACGAACGTTGGCTTTTAAAGTGAATAACATTTGAAATTATTGAAATTATTGATTTTCTATGCAAACACGCTCCCTTCTTGCTTCCATGCGTTTGATTAAAAGTTGTTATAATTACTTATGCGTATCCTTGAGTTGTTTATGTACTCTAAAACTTTTTTCCCTTATATAATTTTCACATTCCAATTTAAATATAAAAAAATACCTTAATACCCTTCCGTTTTCATTATATAAATTATTTCTATATACACGGTTGCTAAAATTTTATTGTCTACACCTATTTACCCTTTAAATCCACAACATAATCCCCCTATTTCAATTCCACGAAAACTCAATATGTTTTCTTGAATTTAAATACGAACTAATTCCTACTACCTAATCTTACATGACATTTCTAAACACATACCTACTCGCCTAACTCTACCTATCGCTACCTATCCAACCTATCACTCCTTATCTACCTATTTCTATCTATCTCTAATTATTGCTATCTATGTACACCTATCTTTATTTATAACTAACTATTTACATCTATCACTACTTGTTAACTAACTATTTCTATCTATCACTAGCTCTTCACCTTCTATTTTTATTTATTTCAGTTTCCCTTTTGTCGACTATTGACTCTTTAAGTACCTCACTTCTATACTTTTCTACCTATCTTCACTTTTATGTAAGTTCCTTCTACTTATGTCCCACTGTTTTATATTTAACATTACCTATTACTATCACTATCGATTTATTATACTAACTGTACACACCTAACTCTACCTATGTCTAATTATCTCCCCTCATTTATCCTATTCCTAATTCTACTTTTCTATATACACCTATCTCTATCCCTATCTATTTAAATTTAACTCTAACTATTCACCTATCTTTATATTTTTATTTATTAATTCATTCCTTTATTTAAATCTGACTCTTTTCTTGATCCTCCATGTCTTTCTTCTAACAATCTTAATAAACTTCATCCCTATTTTTCCTTCTTCTATCTCTATACTTATCATCCCTATTACTTCACATAAAACAAAACTATCCTTACTATTCTGACTCTTAAGTATTTCTTCCTCTGTCTCTACACTTGTCCAAATGATACTACCTTAACCTTTTCATCTTTCCCCTCTATAGAAAATTCTTCACCTCTTCTAGACTGTTTGTGTACTATATTCACCCCGTAAAAATCTCCTAAATCCACTTATCAAAATTATCTTTGCCACTTATCTCCTTTATGCCTACTTTTAACTCTTGTGTGTAACATAATGCTGCGTTTGCCTCTACTCTTATTAATTCAGACTCTTTATCCACTAACAATGCTGCGCTTGACTCTACCTCTCCTGGTTCAGACTCTTTATTTAGTACCAATTGTACCTCTTCTAACTTTTCCTCAATATCTTTAACTGCGTCGATCTCTTTCACCTCTTCCTCATCTACCTCTATAGTATTAATACATATCCCCATGTCATCCTCTGTGACCTCATAACTTGCCTTCCAGGGCAATATCCTATCCCCAATTCTAACTATTTTCCTCTCCATATCTATTACTACTCCTAGCTTCATCATACAATTGACCCCTAATATCCCTTTAAACTTTAATCCAGGTACAATTATACATTCCTGCTCACAGCTCGCTGAACCTAACTCTACTTTTAAAATAACTACACTATTCACAACAGCAAATCGCTTTTTATTCGGCGCTACCAGGTGACTTCTTTTTATTAGCATAATTCTGTCACACACTTTTGCTTTAATTTCATTAACGCATTCCTCCGATACTAAACTCGCCTCAGCTCCTGAATCCAATAACGCTCCTAAGTTTTTCTCAAAAATTTTAATATCAATTATAGGCAAACAAAAATTTTCTTTTATTTCTGGCTCAAGTTCTTCCTCTACTTTTAAAAATTCCTTTGGATGTACGTATTTGTACACAGTGATGTCTAGTGGTTTGTCCTCGTCTAAAAATCCTGTCAAGGTCTGGTCTCCCTATTCGGTCCTTGTCTTGCTACCACTTCAGCATATGTCCGTGGCGTCTCTGCTCTGTTCGTGTTGTTACTTTCCCTATTGTTGGTCGTCTGTGTCCCTCTTATGTCTAGCGAACTGTTCTGTCTCGTTACTCCCGGTCTTGGTGCAGGTTTCCTACCTACACTGTTACTCCTAAAAAAAGTTCATCTAGGTTCACAGTTCTGTCTGTTGTATTAAAAATTAGTCCCCCGTTTTGGGTAACTGTCCCGTCTGTTGTCAAACCTAACCGTGTTCACCTGTCGTTCTCTTGTCTCACGAGGTCGTCCATTGCTTACGTCGTCATACCTCTGCAGGTACTCCAAAAACATCTCCCTATCGACGATATTTTGCAACGCCACATGTTGCCGAACCTCAACCTCAAAATGTCTTGAAAGGTATTTTATAATTTGTCTATCAGTCAATGGTGGATTCAATTGCTTAGCTATGCTATACTTCCGTATAGCATATTGCTCCCTACTTCCTGCAAATTCCCCTTTAAATTAGCCGGTTATCAAATCGTCACGTACTTGGTCTTGTCAATGGTCACTCCAGTGGTGCTTTAAAAATCTGTCCTCAAAGTCATTGTATGTCTCTATTTCTTGTCCTATTAGATTATACCAGGCTTCAGCATGATCTTTCAGTAACGCCTTTATAATATTGAGCTTTGCCTGTTCATCAAACAAATTACATACCAACCCTCTAATATTATTAATAAAAATTTGAGGATTCACCCTACTATCCCCATAAAATTTCATCTGTTGGTCCAGTGACATATTCCCTGTGACAAATCTGGGACCATCCCCCATCAAAGTCGATACATTCTGTTTAATTCCAGTTACCTCTTTCACAACCCTACCTAACTGATCCCTACATGAGTCTGTCACCTCAGTCATCTTAACATTAATTTCATCTTCACAGAAGATCCTCGCCCCCGTCCGTAATTGTCCCATTTCCTGACTCAAGCCTTTTATATCGCGTTCATTTTTATCAACCCGATTCTCTACTTCTTCCATTTTTACTGTTAAGCTACTTTTAAAATCCAAAAATTCTATCGTCGATTTGTCGATTTTTTCGCTAATTTGCTCAAACTTCCTGTTCGATTCATCTCTAACCTCGCTTAGTGTTTCATTCATCTACTCAAATTTTCTGTTCGAGTCCTCTCTAACCCTACTTAATGTCTCACTCATCTGATCAAATTTCCGGTTAGATTCGGCACTCATTTGTTCAAGTTTCCTGTTTGATTCCGCACTCATCCTCTCTAACATTCTGATGCTCATTTCCTTGGTCTCCCGATTCTGTTTTTGACTGGTCCCTACTACCTCCTGCTTCCTCCATTTTTCCGGCTTTCTCAAACAATGCACTATCGTCACTTCCAATTTCCACTCCTTGGCTTCTTAACCACTCCTTTCTCTGCATACGTTCAAATCACTTCCACACACACTCAAAAATATTCACCAATTTATCCTACACACACTCTCTCTCTCTCTCAGCTCGCCAGTTTCCTGGAATAAAATGCTCAAATTCTACTTGGAACTCGAGCCCTCACGTTCGGGTCGCCATAAAAGTTGCTGTGGTACTCTTTTAAAATCTCAAGCCATTTCTAAAAACCATTCGAGCCCCACGAATTGGGCGTCATAAAATTGCCGTGGACTCTGGGACAATCTCTGGAACCTTCTCCTAAAAACCATTCAAGCTCCACGAATTGGGCCAACATAAGATTGCTGTGGAACCTTTGATTAATTTCGTGCCCACTCCTGGGCCAACATAAAATTTTCAAAAGAAATTATATAAAAAAATTCTTACCCTTTATTTTGGACGCCTTCGAATTTCTCTGCTCACCATGGCTAGCTCAGCAATCCGCCTCTTCTTGAATACCTATCTTTAAGTACATACCTCTCACACACGCACACCATCAAATGAAATTACCAAAATAATACAACAACCATACAACCTTTTATTTACACATATTAACAAATAAAATATTTACACATAAGTACAAACGATTTGGTACAATTGTTACCCGCTCAATTATTAAATGCTTTAACGTCCTTGGTTTTTTTTTAATTATTTTAACAAAAATTCTACATGATATGAGTAGATGAGCCCCCACAGGCAACCCTAGTTTGACTTCATACTGGTCTATTGTGAGCTCATTATAACCCAGTTTTTGTAAATGCTTTTAACCTTGCACTTTATTGAAAACAAATTTACAAACCCGTTCACTCCTTACAACCACAATTTATAGCCTGAATAAACCTTTATATATCATCAATAAACCCTTTTTTAATAATTAAAATTAATTGTCCAGCACATGTACCTTTTTAAACAAGTTTTAAAAGTAATGAATACGCCACCAATAAGTCAAACACACAAACACCAAAATATTACCACAAATGTTTATACTAAGGCAGAAATTGAAAGTTCGTTACCTGGAGTCACCTACGTTCCTCGTCACTGCTGTAGATGGCTACCAGAAACCCTCGTCGATGTGTCCATTTTCTACGATGAAGCCTGGATCCACAGATCCCCACCATCCAATATCTCCGTTACCACCCAGATATTAGCTTCCTCTCAATAGTAACGATCCATACCAATATTTCATGCATACAAATTGCTTTCCGTTTCGCTTACCCCAAAATATCATCCATCCATTTAATAATTTTGTCGTAGTAACGGCACCATTTATCTAAACAAGCACTAACTCGTGCAAATACTTTTATAACTTGCGGTCCGCTACTACAGCTTTTATAATTTTTAACAGGATGTTAAATGTAATTTTACTGAACACAATAATTGCTAACCGAAAGCTTTTACTATTATAGGTTGTATATCGGAACCCGTATTCAAATCTAAATGGAAAGAAAAGAGAGCTTTAATATATTCGTGCGTGTATTTATATCATTCTTCAAACCCCCTAGTGGAACCTGTTTCATATGAAAAGCTTGTTTTCAAAACGGCTTCATAAAATTTTGAACGTAACTGACTATAATTTCTGAAAAATTTCTCTCGTACGTCGTGCTGTTTACATAAAATTTCGTTTTCTACCTTACCGTACGCGCACTTCTCGAAAGCTGTTGGCTCTCAACCAAAGATATAATTTCCTGTCGTCACAACGTTCCACCTATCAGCTATCCATCTCTGTTCTACACATATTTGTTGTTTCCTTTAGAACCCCTCTTAAGTTACAGAAAATCGATATTGTAGTCGTCCTTCACAAATACCCGTGTATATCTTACGTGACTTCAATCCAACGCTTCATTTATACTTTTCTCTGTCTGTTTTATATTATCGATCGTCTATTCCACTCACTCCTTAAGGTACTGGTTATTGTAGCAGCTTATAAACTGACTGTTGCAAACAATTTCAATGGAATTTTGTGGTAACGTTCGTTTCATATTCTATGAACCTGACATATAACAACAGGTGCTTCTTGAAACAACCGACCGTTGCAAATAACAATTCTCGATTTTTTCGCTTTGCATAAACGAACGTTGGCTTTTAAAGTGAATAACATTTGCGTTTGAAATTATTGATTTTCTATGCAAACACGCTCCCTTCTTGCTTCCATGCGTTTGATTAAAAGTTGTTATAATTACTTATGCGTATCCGTGAGTTGTTTATGTACTCTAAAACTTTTTTCCCCATATATAATTTTCACATTCCAAATTAAATATAGAAAAATACCTTAATACCCGTCCGTTTTCATTATATAAATTAATTAATTTGGGGCGTAATTAATTTGCTCCTATTTCTATATACACGGTTGCTAAAAATTTTTGTCTACACCTATTTACCCTTTAAATCCACAACTATATATATATATATATATATATATATATATATATATATATATATGAGCAACTTATTAGATTTTTTCGTAATGATAGTGAAATTGAGGAAATTCTAACTAAAGCGAAAGGAGTAGCTTTAAATGTAGACGTTGAAACTACTTTTCCTCCCATTCAAACTTTGCAGAATATTGCAACCAAATCTTTTCATTATGAAGGCCCAAAACAACGCTTGAAAATATTTTTTTTAGAAAATCACTGACCAAATCTTAAATCTTCTTGTAAGAGAGATTTGTATTAATGTCAAAGCTTAACGAAGTTTTTGGATTCTTTAGTTATATTTTAGATTTGCCTGAGAAGCGAACTTTAAATCCTGCAAAACTTTACATTTAAAATTAACTAATGTACCTAACATTGATGGGAATGTTAATTTAGTGATATGTCAAATGAATTTAAAAATTTCTGCGATACATTGTCATGCATCTTTGAAAATAATCAATATTCTCACTTTTTCGTTATCAGTGGCATGAAATGAGCGCACATCTTAAAAGAATTTGCGACAATCAAAAGTTCAGTTTTGTTGTTTTACTGGATACGCAGATTATGTTAAATTTTTAAAATCAAAACTTAAAATAACAATTTTCATTAGATAAAAAATAATATATGTAAACCGTTGTCTTGAAAAACAGGAAATTATACATTTATGGAAACAGTTAAGTACATATCTATTTATTCTATTTAATTTTTAATTTAGTAACGCAAGCTTATTTTTTAAGTTGCTACAAATTTTAAACTCTATTTGCTTTTGTGATTGTTTCCTTTTTTATTATTAAGTATATATGTTTCAATAAAAATGCTTTTAATTGATGATAAACTGTTATGCGTTCGGGTTGCTTTAGATACAAACAAGATAAGAAGGAAAAATTAATTTTGAATTAACAGAATAAATGTGAACATAACCTGTACATTTAGATTTTACTAATAGTCAATGTTAATTAAGCATGACATTTCAATTTTTGTTTCCATAAAGATAATTCAGACAAAAAACTGTAACCCCAAAGCTGTGAAATTATTTCTTTTATATATATTTTGAAACGGAATAATCCAGGACAATGACCTATTTCAAAACAGCAGTTGGAAACATCTGAACATAACGCATTAAAAATGCAAACTATGTGAAATATAAGGCAATAAACAGTTGCAGCCATTTCGACAATCAAGGCGCGCAAACATGCCCAGTACAACAATAATTTTTGTTAAACAAGTTATTTTAAAGTAAGCGTACTTTGTTGATCAAAATATCTTTTAGAATAATTAATGATTAGATAGCAGTGGGATTATTAATACTTTGTCCATATATGTCCATATATATATATATATATATATATATATATATATATATACATATATATATATATATATATATCAACTCTGCTGTAAAACAAACCTACTTTGCTGTTGGCGTTTCTTTAATTGTTACACGTTAGTTCTTTGTCTATGTTTGTCCGTATTGTATGCTGTTTGTAGTCTTAATTTTATTTTTACATTTTATTTTTACGTTAAATATTATTACTATTTATTTGGGATCCTCCTTCATGTTAAAGCAGTACATGTACTAACATCAAATTGTGTGTAAGTCTCTTTATTTTAATTAGGTTAATGACTGTGTTTTCACTCTTAATTTTTAAATTTTAGATCTTGATAAAGACTTTATATAAGTCGAAACGTAGATTTCACAATAAATGATTATTTCATAATAGTTGCTTTTTGGTTACGAACGACAATCCCACGAATTACTACCATCAACGTCGCTAATTACACACGTTCCTTATATAAAGATTCGACCTATATATATATATATATATATATATATATATATATATATATATTGTTATGATATTGGCCCCTGATTGGGCATACCATAAATTTGCTGTGATTTGCCCTATTATTATTTTAAGCCACAATGTTATGAAATGTTAAATTAGGATTTTTACCCCGACTAGCTAACTGAATGAATCTTATTTAATCAAATAAAGCAATTCTAAAATACACAATATAATAATTGATAATATTTACAACACTCAAAAATTTTGCTTTTTGTACAAAATATCTACATATACCAGATTTATGCTTTTTCTGAAAGCCAGCAAAAAATATCTTTTAATTGTATTCAGGGACCTTCGAACGTTCCAAGATACCTATTCCGTTTTATAAATTTTTCAGTGACCATTTTTGATGACTTACAAATATACCATGTATGGCAAATATTAAATCAAAAACAGTTTTCAATAATAAAGTGTATTAAGATTGCTATCCTGGAATGGGTTCTGTAGTTCCATCCTAGTCTATGATCTGCATCCCCTTTCTGTGTCCACTTTGCTTATTGATATGCCGGCCCCATATAAGAATCGCCTCCCAAAATAAATCGCTTCCAATTAAAATCGTACCAAGTCGGAATATGTCCAAATTAGAATACGTTCATTTTTAAATTATCTCCAAACTTAGAGTATGTTCAAAGTTAGAAATCCCAAATTAAAGTCGTCTCAATCAATTATGTCTCAAATTACAGGCCAAATTAAAGTCGATATTAAAATCCAAATTAAAATCGAAATTAAAGTCCAAATTAAAAGCACTGTTTTATTAATATTAGAAATGAATTTTACGTTTTACTTACGTCTAACTATAGATCGGCTTATTTTCGTTGCACAAATTCTCGCACTTTTAATTCTGATTTATTTTGATTTATACTTCACTAGATTACGTACGTTTTTAACGCCTTTGAACATAGCCGTTGCTCAGTTTGAATATAGACTAACCTGTCGTTCCGTTACTATTGTATATATACGCCCTTACTCCAATTGATTTCATTGGCTTGTTTACATTCTGGGATGATCTTCTGCCTTATCTCACATACCTCGGAATTTCTACAAATTACTTAGTTTAAATCTATTAATGCATGCTTTGTTCGTTACGTCCGCATCCCGCATATTGTAATATTATTCAAGAATTTCCAACTTTTGAATTTTATTTACTCACGTATTTGGATGTTTGTTAATTTTATCGTCTAATTATACCGCCTGGTGCTTATTTATTTCTACAGAATATCGGTTTTCTGAACAAATGTGTTTTCTTCCAGTCACGTAACGATTTTCTAATAATGAATTATTTAGAATGCGTGTACGATGATATTTTCGACGCAATTGTTAAATATTTGCAATGCCAATTTATCTATGCTTCCCGGTGATTTAATTTTGATGCAATTTATTGCGTTTTAAAATCTTATCTTTATTTGTAAACTATACTTAGACAGATTTATGTTCTCATTCACTTAATTCCGAATATTCTATATACAGTGTCCTCTCAATTAACAATATTTAGAGTGACCGTTTTACTCTTATAATTTCTGGAATTATGTGTTTTTCTTAAAGTTGCAGTTGTTTATATTTATTCTACGACCCCTATGACTTAACGTACCCCTAAACTACCCTATAATCATAGTTATTTATATATATATATATATATATATATATATTCCTATAATTACATCGCATTTGTTGGGGAAAGCTCCCTATACATTCCATTAAAGATGATTAATTTTAAAATTACATTGGAACAAACAAATGTAATTATCGTTTAAATTGTAACCAAAAAAGGATAAAGGTAATTTTTTACAATATAATTAAACCACCTATAGACAGCAGATGAGCCAAACGAAATTTATAAAAATGAGATAAGATTACCGACGGCGTGGCCAGACAGATAATAATAAAAAATTCCATAATTTTTTTTACAATATAACCATAACGAAAATCATTCGATCATAGAATAGACACGTTAATAGTAATATGAACAAACAAAAGGAAAACATGCATTTTACATCTTATTAAATATAAGCTCGATATGACCGTGAAACAATGACATACTCCTCCAATACATAGCGAGTGGGAGCTGACAGACAGACAAAGACTGACAAAAGCGTTTATTTTTTTATATAGTACCTAGGCCAAAGGTCCATACTTGTATGTATTACACAGTTGTTTATGTTTAAGGCGTTTTTCTTATTTCTATGGTTCGTATACTTAAATATAGAGAAAAAGGAAAGAAAAAACGCTACGGCACAAGTTTCTAGACTTCGGAGTATCAGGAGTCGGGAAAACACGTGCAGATCCTATCTAAATGTTACGAATTTACAGTACCCGGTTGAAGGCCTAAAGTTCGCAACCTTAACCTAAGCTAAACCCTACAATGCCTTTTCACCTCCTGACCATCGGCACTCAGAAATGAGGAGCTGAATTGGCGAGCTAACCTACGATCATTTATCCCGACCATCAGCAGTCAGAAATCGGGTGTACATGTGTAGATCATAAACCACATATCCTACCTAATTCTATTCCTATTTCTACTTATAAAGAAAATAACAAATAATAAAAAATGACAGCTAAACTAAACTTAACTAATTACAAAACGAGTTCAGAAAATTTATGTGACGCAGTTTGTTGAAAGTGAGTGCCGAACCTGCACTGTGTTTGTACGGCACAACACTTACGTACACTACACTGCTGGTTATTGTTACTGGGGTGTATCTCGTCTCTGCGAGATCCGTTTGCAAGTGGAGTTAAATGGATATGGGAAATGTGTGGTTAGGTGATCGATAGAGGATAGGGGTGCGTTGGGATCTACGTTTGTTAAGTGCTTAAGGTCTTGAGTAATGTCTAATGTGAGTGCACAAGTGTATCATAGATGCATGGTGGTGTCTGTTTTTCCACGGTTGCATAGGTCGGTGTCTGAGAGGTAAAACTGAAAAAGTTTGGCATAAAAGTTTCCGTGTCCCGTGAGGAATTGCACTGTAGGCCGGGAAGATAGAGGGATGTTATCTGGGATATCTGTGAGTGTTGGGAATATGTTGTAAGTGTGTCTACCCTTATTGGATGCACTTCAGGATTCCTGCCAGGAAATCTCTAACGAGCTCCGAATAAGAATCTTCAGTTCAGATGGTCTTGTGTTCCCTATAACCCTTGGGAGTAGGGTGTGGTTGTATGGTTGGCTCGGTTGTCTGATCTTGATGCGTTTTCGCTGGATCATAACATGTATAGTGAGATTGATTGGAGATATTTTAAGGAGAACATACAGTGCATCCGTAGAGGTAGTTCTGTAAGCCCTGGAGCAGAAAAGGAGGAAAGGTCTGGCACAGGAATGGAGAGCTCTTCTATGGTGTATGTTGGTGTATTAAAACCAAGAGTTGGGTGGGAATCATAGGATCGATTGGAGCGTGTTGATGGGCGTCGGAGTGGGAGCTCAGTAAAAACAACTTGACAGTCGAAAAGTTAAGAAAGTACGACTCGAAATGTAATCACAAAAACATGCAGATGTAGTAAGGTCTCGTGGAGCTGGGTGTGCCGTGCACGGTCGTGGTGGAATAATTATTTGCGGTAAGCCAGTGCATCAGCCTACACGTTTCCGTGGATTTTACTGTCGCGCCGGTGAAACAAACATCCATAACGTAATTATGGAATCGAAAAGGAATAAAAAGGTTAAAACTTGCGGGTGGCCCGTCGAAAATAGAACTTCCTCGTTGTTTGATACGAGTTGATGACCTAGTATGAACGTGAACCATCGGTGTTCCTGGACGTCGTTATTCATGGAATTAAAATAAACTGAGAGTAAATACCTTTTTAAATCATGTAGAAATAAGTTAATGTCAAATAGATGCGAATTATATTTGATTTCTGTTCATGTATAGGAAGTTGGCATAATTCTAACACATTAGTTTTGTTGGATTATTTGAATAGTGATGGGCCAAAGTACCCAGAACTAGAGTTTGTTTAATTTTAAGTTAATGAAGGAAATCGAAATGAGAACATTTTTAAAAGAGTTAATCAGGATATGCATGGTAATTTTAAGGTAGACTTTATTTGTAGTTTAGTACCAGTAATGAAGTGAACAGCGAGTTGGTATTGTTAAAAAATTATGGAATGCGGACATGAAAATCTGTATTAAATGATGTTTTTGCTTATCCTTAAGTTGAGATTTTCAAAAATGCGATTTAGAGTGGAACTAAATTATTCGCGAAACTAGAAAAATCGTTGTGATAGTAGCAGTTCTAATTTTTCCTTTAAGTTTTCTCATTCTTAGTAATACTTGGTCAGTCTGATGTTACGAAATTAATTTTCTTTTAAGAAAAAATTAGTATTCTTATGATAACTATTTTATGTTACTAGAGGTGAAGTGTATGTTGAATTTTATTTGAACTCATTTATAAGACAGGTAAATGTAGATAAATTTAATGAGCGTTTTAAGATGTTGTAGAAAAAAATAAAGCATGATGGGACAGATTTAGAAAACCAGCAACATAAGAGACCTATTCGGAATAACCGTCTGCCGTGTAGGGAGAATATCTAAGAAATTGTTGAGACAATACGGTTTAGCGTCCCTTGATTATGGCAAGCAGTAAAGCCTATCAATGTAAGCGGTTCTTGCAACGTAGTTTTTTTTTGTATTTAAACCATTCCAAATGTTCATTCTTATTATTTGTTCCATAGGAACCCATTCCCGCACCACTGTAGTTAACCGGTGCACCGATAAAACTGTTATGGGGTTCCTGCCTCTTCTGGGTTAATCTAAATATGTAACGTAACGCCACTTTCACCCGTAAAAAACTGTTTAAAGTATCTCACATTTTACGTGAGCTCTAACTCATCGTCAGAGAACGCCAAATTATAGAGTGGCACGCGAGCAACTTTTGACTTCGCGGAGGTCCTGAATAGCTACAATAAGTGAATAATAGCGAGTTCAATACAGTCTAATAAAATTCGAATAGGTCGAACGAAGAAGTTAAACCTTTAAGTCATACCAAATTACCATAATCGAGTATTTCTAAATTTAGTTATTGTATCTCAAAATGTATTACGCACAGAAATAAAAAATCATAAAAATTATTTTAAATGAAATTAGATAGTAACTATATCTAAATATACAGCGGTTTCATTTAATATAATATAATTAGTGCTGTTTTAAAAGTCGGGTAGCAATGTTGATAACAAAATTAAATTATTCAAAACCTATAAAAAGGCCTCGTGACGTTAGCCCTAAACAGAAGGTATCAATAGTTTAGTGCATTATTTCTTTGCGCTTTGTTGGTGCGTTTTAGTACTTCGTACGTAGAACTAGTTACAGCTACCGCTAACTAGTTATACTACTTTAAAGTGGGTGTGTCTATCTTCCTAATTAGTCACAGCCAGAAACACAGATACTGTTGTATACGCTGTTCGTTAGTGCTTCTTGTGTTCCTCGCAGTAAGGTTGTCACACCAACCATTAAGTAGTTATAAAACTTCAAGGTTCTGGGGCAACTTTTTGTATGATCAAATCTGTTAGCGCTTCATAGTGTTCATATGAGAAAATGGCAGTCATGCCCACCTATAGGTAGTTGTAGAATCTCAAAGTGCCGTGGCCAACTTCATATTTAGGCACAACTTAGAAGCACAAATAAATTTTGTACTGATTTTTGTTTGTACATTACTAGTGCTTCTTAGTGGTTTACACAATAGGCGGCCTTGCCTACCCTACAATTGTAACGAGACGTCACTTAATCTACCCTTGAACAGAATAATACAACTGAATGCAAATGAGGCATCAGTACACTAAGGATAATTGATAGCCACTATGTGACGAGACATTCTCAGACGGACTTGAATGACAGTTTACAGGAGGTTGCATTTAAGAACTTTATTAAGCTTACAATAGAAACCTTGTAGATGCTATTCTTAGAATAGTGCAGAAATATTGATTTTGCATACAAAGTGTCGTTCGTGAGCATTAGAAGTTTAGTTTTAATTCAAGCTTTGATTATAATACTAGTTTTTATTCGAGTCTTAACCTATAAAATCGTGATATGAAATAAATTACCGTAACGCAGCGTTAAAATAAATAGCTCTATGTGATATAAATTATTGTATAGATCGATATAAATTAACACTTGGTGCTTTGATAGTTAATTATAGTGCTTCGATAGTAATTAAAAAGATAGCATTGTAGCTTAAAAAGTTAGTATTTGTAATGTTAGTAATTAGCTGGAAAGAAATCGTCTAGAGTGAGTACTTTAAAATTTCACTGTAGATACTAGTATTAGAAAGGCTTGTGTAATCAATAAAGAATGTATATAAAAGAGACCAAACATTCAAGAAAAGTGTAGAAACCTCAACGTGAACACGAGTTAACAAGCTGAAATGCTCGATGTAAAAAATTACATAAAACCAAAACCTGAAAGAAAAACAATAATTATAAATGCGAGACAGCAGTTTTCGTCTCAAAACAAAAAACTAAATTTTTTAAAATAAGGTAACTCTTAACATATGAAATTTGATTCAAAAATTCGTAAGCTTGCTATTCAATGTTGGTAATAATCCACTATCTCAAAAAAACATAAGTTTAGGATAACCTAGATACCTTTTTTATAATTGACTTTTTCTGTATTTTAGTACTGAAAGTAATAAACACGAAATTGTTAATCATTATAAATTTACATAATAAAAACTATTTACAAAAGATCATAAAGTCAATCTTAGGATATTAAAAACTTGGAATTTAGATTGATTTTTATAATGTAAATCAAAAATGCAAATTTATAGTATGTTTGAAATATACATTCGGGTACCAATATTCAGACATGAGGTGTTCGTTTATAAAACAAATTTGTAGTTAAAATTTTATAAGAGAAAATAATACAATTATAAAGCGTACAATATCAAGTACATAGATTGTTAAAAAAATATGTTCATTAGGTTCTTTTTATACATTAATGATATAACTGTATTACGTGAATCAATACAAGCATCAAAGGTGTTCCAGATTTTGATACAAAACAATATTTTTATTACTTCATTTCAGTTTGAAAATATCGACCCACATTTAAGAACATATGATAGACTTACATCCTAAACCTATTTATACTATTTCATTAAATTGGCAACTGAATTAATTAATTTTGTAGTCAAAATCTTCCATAGTAAAACATCTAGCGTTCAAAGTAATTCGTCGTTGAAATAAACTAACGTGTAAAAACCGTTTCACTTACCGATAAGAAAACATGCGACAAATATTTTTGAAACAAATACCAAACTTAAACTTGAAAAATTAAGCTCATTTGAGCTTCTTAAATATGTAGTTTACCATGATCTCAACTGGTTTTCAACATCGTAAATTGTAGAACGAATTTAACAAAATTATGGACAAACAGCAAATCCAACAAATTAATATTGTATATACTTAGATCGAACTTCTGGGAAACGTAAAAATTGTATTGCTTTACGTACATTTTGATTCCTCCATTTAGTTGTAATAATCACTAACTTACAATACTTCATTTCAGTTTTAAGCCCAATTCGTTTATATTATGCCTAATAAATTTGTATTAGATGTAAATAGTTAACGTATTCATATAATGCTAAAATTTAAAAATAATTATTTTTAACAAAAAGAAATGTACGAAACTTTGTCCTGGATTCTACAAAGGGTATAGCGATACAGATATCGCTCTTAGCATGCAACATTCTATTCTGTTCACCTCTCGGTTCGAACGGGCAATAACAACTGATTTTCTATACAGATAGTAAACACAAGCAAGGTATTTGAGCGTGTGCCTGTATGCATATCAACGAAGGTAAAGATAAACTTGAATGTTGACCTTCAGAACATGGCAAGAATATTATTTAAAAATACCAAAACGTATTCGCTTTCTACAATAGTATGAGGATCACATATGGTACTACAAATTTATGAAAAACTTGGAAGGTTATACGAGATGTCAAGATGTTAGCATCAGGTAAGCAACACATTTATTTTTGTTTCAGTCAATTATTATACATTTTGTCTGCGTAATATCCCTTTGAACTATACTAATTTCGGTGCAGCGTTCCGGCATATTTTTTTCTGAAAGTTTCTACGTTCTCTCATACGAATTTTCCTTTCAGTTGTTCATTATTAGGTTGTAGTGACGCCCATGCTTATTATAGTTTCGTTAGTTTTGTATTCATGTCTCCTCTCAGTTGTTGCGCGGGCTACACCTCAGCTATACTGTATATCTTTTAGAAAGCTTCCTTTTCCAATTAACTCTTCAACATCTACTTTTATCCTGGACTATTATTTTTATCCATAGGAAGACCGTCGATGTTACAAGTGTACTTTGGTAGTGGATATAAAAAATGCAACATTCACAAAAAGCTTTAAAATTCGAAAGAGGCATGGATAATTCATCAAAGTCTGAGATTGCATTTGACAGACAACGATGGAAAGATATTTTAGAAAGACTACAATGGTGGCAACATGAGTACAAAAAAGTGGTATTCAAAATAAAATTTTTACCGCAACTCCTTTGACGTTATTGTTCTCTGCGGTAGCGATAACTGAAATTTCGTATTAGATGATGTCGTAACCTCTTGTGTATAAGCTCAATCCTTCTTTGGACTTTTACAGCGGTTTTATACGTTTTTTTTTTATTATAGTAAAAGTTGGGTTATTTTAAAGGAAAACGTTAATATTTTGCACAAACCTTTATTGGAAACGAGACAATCTGAAATGTTTAGTTGACATAATAACAGAATGTGCCTTCGCTAATGAATGACAATCGATGAAAAATAAATAATTTCTTTTGACTTCTTAACATCTTTAACAATATGGTACGGCATTCCGCAAAAAAATTAATTTAATTAGCAAGATATGGCAGACAAATGTTCAGATATTGGCTCTCAGTCGGCATTAATTGGTGCAAAAGACCTTGCTGAATAAGTGGAAATTGAACTAACATTCAAATTTAAAAAAGCCGGCGAAAGAAATAGCTTTTTGACTACAAAGAAAAGATGAAAGTTTCTAGCTACCATAAAATAACTGTAAGAATAATTTTTTATGTAATCGTTGACACTGTTAGAGGAAACGTCGAACATCAATTTAAAGCTTTTAAAAAGCACAGTATCAAATTTAAGGTTAATAGATATGAGGAGGAAATTTCATTAAGCGTTGAAAGAAACAAAAATGTGGACGGATTAGAACTATACGAAGAGTTAAATTTATTTGTACGAAAGATTGATGGTAAAAACAATGCTGTTTCCGCATTAAAAAATACATAATTGAAAAAGATTTAAAAGAAGTTTACCTAAATACTCGTGTTACTTTAAAAATTTTATCCACAATTTCTGTGACCCTTACCTCTGCAGAAAGAAGCTTTTCCACATTAAAATTAATAAAAACCTATTTACGGAGCAGCACTTTGCCCTAAGACAAGCAGTCTGATCTCGCGTTGATTTATATTGAAAACGACGTTGCTGCCTTGCTAACTAGCAACATTTGATAGAATTTTTTGCTACAACAACGAGTAGAACATTTTAGTGACGTAAAGGTTGTACAAAAGTCACATTTTTCAACGATATTATAGCGGGCTACTATTAACGCGTTTTACAAATTTAAGTCAAGTAATAACAAGTCTTTATTACTCACTGTTCACAAGTCTAATTAACAGTATATGCCTTATTTATAGATGTTTTCAGTCCAATTAACAATGAAGCACTATCACACTAATGCTATTTACAAGCACTAAAATCTTCTTAAACTAAATCCTTAACCATAGGTCTATTAACAACACTAACACTACTATTTATTTATTACACTTTTGTCTATTTATGTATTCTACAAGCTGTCGGTACAATATACACTTTCACATAATACAAATTTGTATTTATTCTTAGACTTCCAAAAGCTTAACTATTTAACTTTACACGATATAATTTATATTCGACATTCTGATATAGACTAACTCTGTACTTCATCAGCGGTCTTATATATACCTTGAAAAAGCATGATTCATACTCCAGTATATGCTAAAAAATTCTAGGCTTCTGTAGCATATACATTGCTTACGGCGCTTGTGTGTTTGACGGGTTGCCTAATAGTATCTAGTAACAATATTAAGAAGGCGCGTCCCAAATACTTCACCACTGAAAATAAATTAGAACTTCAATTTATTGAAACCGGTCTCAAACAGTGATGAATTATTTTTTAATAATCGTAATTTTGAGTTCTTTCTTCACTTTCATATTGTTGTTTATTTTCAACATTTAAACTGGTTACCTTTCGCATACTAAATTTAAATTCAAATTCAAACTTCCAACAATAGATAAGTTAAGATTAAGAGTTAATGTCCAAGAACTTGATAACCCATTGTCTACATTGGTTCGAATACGCAGAATACTAATACTATATGACATATCATTCACGGTAATGATAATGCATAATAGAAATAGACCCGCTTACTTGTGTTAATAGTGATAAGTGTAGATTAAATTTGCAATAAAAATATGATAACTCTTTTATTTTATCCTTATATGCAACACTGCAGCACTTAATTAACGAAACTATATCTTGAAACACACTATAACTTCACTTCCGGAAATTTATGCGCATTTTTGACATTAAAATGTTATCGTTTTTTGAAGTCTTTCTCAAGATTCATATCATATTTTATTTTGTTGTAGTGCAGGATAACAGGGCATCTGACATGCACAAGATTAAGGGTTGCGTTACTGAACCGCGAATGTTGCAGACACACGCACACGTGGGCAAATGACTAATTAATATCCGAAAATAAACGTTTTATATAAATCGAGATAAGAATATGATTCAACGTAAACACCGGAAGTTCTATGAAGCGGAGTAATTCATGTTGTGACTCGTCCTTCTAGATTCGTCTCGATTTTACGAGAACTGCCGAAAATTGGTATATAAATAAGATCCTTCGTACATGGAAGTAATTGCTAGTTAGTTTTCTGTACGCGAAGCGAAAGTTTATATAAATTACGTAGCATAGTGAATATAAATGTATATATAAATTACCTATCGTGTAACTTTTGTGAAAGTTATAAGTCGTGTTTATTTAATTATTATTATATATAGTGCGTAGTAGGATTCTACAAAAATGTTTATTAATAAATTATTTAAAAATGCTTACACTTTACTATAGTATTCAGTATTTCTTTTCAAACATAAACATGGACGGTCGATCTAGATCAAGTGGTGCCGGTTATAGAAAATTAGCATCAAAGAAGGCGGTTTTGGATAAAACGCCAACGTTAAATACAGTTTTTAAGCGTCCAGAACACGTGGAAGAGAAAAATGAAAACCTCTTCGAACCTCGTGCATCTGCTTCGTTCCCTTCACTTGAATGTCCATCTATTTCAAAATTTTTGAACGGTTGTGAAAATTCTGATTCCGAGGGGACTGAAGTTGACATTCGGCATCAGAAGGTTTTCTTACTATGAAATAAGGCTTGGTTGATGAACCTGCTAATCGGACACATTACTTACTCCTGGTGCATTATCTACCACGGAAGTGCCTGTAGGTACTGATCCAGCAAAATGGATATTAAACGAGTTCGCACGTTCGTATCTGACAAAAACGGCATTTATCAGAATACGGACGTCGATTTTGTTTTACAAAACATGCTCAAAGTGGTTTTTGTCAAGTCTTATCAAGAGGTATGTTTGAAAAAAAATTGTCAAATGGAGAAAAATAAGAAGAGAATAGCTGGCATACTCTGAGGAAAAGAGAGTGGTATTTTGCGGTCTCTGTCGTTTATTCGGAACTTCAGTTGACTAGTTTGTACAAAATAGTTACAACGGTTTGAAGCATGCGACGGTCCGCTTCAACACATGTGAAAATTCTAAAAACCATAAACTGTGTTTGATAAATTTTAATAAACGAAGTAAAAAAAATTGGAAAAATAGACTTTGAATTGACTGCCAAGCTGGATGAAGAAATGTTGTATCGTAAAAACTCTCTAAGGAAAGCTGTGTCAGTTATAGAAAAACTGATTTCTAGAGGTTTGTCTTTTAAAGGCGAATTTGGAAAAAGTGATTCAAAGTATAATGGAAACTTTCTTATGTGCATGGAATTGATTGCAGAATTTGATGCTTTTGTGGCAGCACATCTTGTAAGATGTGGTAACGTCGGCTCTGGTAAGAAATCCTATTAATCATTTACAATTTACGAAGAGTTCATAATGTTATTAGCTGAACATGTTCAGGAAAATATAGTAAATAATGCCAAGAAAAATAAGTATTATTCAATTGTCGTTGACAGAACTCCTGACATTTCCCACATGTATCAGTTATCAGTTATAGTGGGTTTTGTTCAAAGTGATAGATGTCCTGAAGAGCATTTTTGCAGTTTATTCCAAACGTAGGTCATAAAGGGGAAGAAGTTGAAGATGCAGTTTTCACTTTCCTTACTCACTTGGAAGATCAAGATGGAAGTAAAAATAAAACTGCTCTATAAAATTTAAGTAAAACCGAATAGTCAAGTCGAAGAAGTGCAACTAACTTCGTAAATAAAAGATGGGGTAATATTGCAATAGCCTGCACACTTATAGAAAACTCCGAGACTGAGATTCCTAATACTAAACAGGATGCCAAAAAATCTGAGAAAGATGTTACACAGACTCGAGATGACGTAAATGGTCGTTCTCCGGAATTTTCTCTTGGAAAAAGTAAATGTAACCAGGAAAAGGTTGCAAGCTGTAGAAATAGATCTAAGTGTAGGTGTCAACTTATATAACTCCCTGATTGATTTTGTAAAAGCCACTAAAATGGAAGAAAAATTTAAACGTTTTGAAAAGAGAGTCAAATAAAAGACGAATTGCGAATATGAAAAAGATGAAAAAAAGAATTCGAAAAAAAAAACAGACAATTTGTTGAGCATGAAACAGACGAAACTATTATTTTACTGGTTCTTATAATCAATGTATTCTATGTAATTTCGGACAATTTGAAAGCCAATCTTAAAGAAAGTGGTGGAGCACTCGTTGTTTTTTAATGAACGATTCTGTGCCTACAGCCTACAACTGCGAGCTCATTTGCAGAATGAAGACAAAGAGTTGCGTCCATAAATACATAATTCAATTATGTCAATGGATTCGACCAAACGATTTTGTAGAATGATATTTTAATATTGATATCCTGATACGTTTATTTCTGTGCAAGGCGATTACTAATTGCACTGCAGAAAGATCGTTTTCTAAATTAAAGTTAACAGAAACTCCCCATCAAGCGTCCATGACCCAAAAGCGTTTAATTGCTTTATGTACTTTATATATCGAAAGTAAACTAGTAAACAAGCTCTCTTTTGAAACTGTTGAGGCATTTGCTCAGAACAAGGCTAGACAAAAGACTTTTTTGTTTCTTCAAATAATTCCTTAAAAGTACTTGTGTTGTAACTATTAAAAAAATAATTGTGGGTAAAACACAATCTCTCTTTTAGTAACTTAATTTAATTGTTAAATTTTTTTCCATTCTGAACGGACCTGCACCTTGACGACGTTCTAAAATATTAGAACAGGTAGAATGACTTGCGCGTTTCAATGAGCTAAAGAGCCGAACTATAGGTTTAACCAAATTAGTGGGGTCCTTAGTGAGGAACCAGACTAAGACAGGTCCCCGAAAGAGGGCATCAGCTTTTTCGGTACTTAGAGTGGCAGAGACCATAGGGGTCGGTATGACATTCTAAGACACGCTACTATGATGTGGAAGGCAACGGAAAACCACGACATTGCCTCCCAATTACACTGCGTACAGAAATTGTTAAACATGATGGCTCCTCTGGGGTAAAAAATTCCGGAGGTAAAATAGTCCCCCATTCGGATCTCCGCGAGGGGACTACTTCGGGGAATGTGATCCGAAAGAATAGAAAAAGATCCGCGAACAGTCTGCGAGTCGGAACGTGGAATGTCAGAAGTATGAAACAAGTAGGTAAGCTAGAGAACCTGAAACTCGAAATGTATAGGTTAGCACTAGGCATAGTAGGAATTAGCGAAGTCCGCTGGCCAGAGGCGGGGGATTTTTGGAGTGGAGACTTCAGGGTAATTCATACAGGATCAGAGGAAGGAAATTCGGGTGTGGGGATAGTTATGCGAAAAAAGGTAGGACAATGTGTAGAAAACTACCTACAAAAGAACGAAAGAGTACTCAGTAAATACAGTAATAATACAAGTATACATGCCCACCTCTAGCTACAGTGAGGAAGAGGTAGAGGCGATCTATAAAGATATTGAAGACATACTAGGATATGTAAAAGGACATAAAAATTTAATAATTACGAAGGATTTTACTGCAGTGGTAGGTGAGGGCCGGGAAGGAGCGATAGTAGGTTTATTTGGTTTAGGCACGAGAAATGACAGGGGAAATAGGCTGGTAGAATTTTGCGGCAAGCACAACTTAACCCTCACAAATACATTATTTTAACATCATGCTAGAAGACGATACACGTGGAAGATACCAGGAGATATAGGAAGATATCAAATAGATTACATTATTGTTAGACAACGGTTTATAAATCAAGTAAAGGACTGTAGAAGCTACCCGGAGGCAGATGTAGACAATGACCACAACATCGTAATTATGAAGGCCGCACTTAAATTTAAACATCTGAAAAAGAGGAACGGAAAAAGGCATTTTGACTTTGAGAAGCTAAAAGATAAAGATGTCCACGAAAGATTTGAAAAAGTCAAATGAATTGCTGAAAGATATCGGGAAAATTTCTGATACTAAGGAAGTAGAAACAGAATGAAATAACATTAAATCCAGCTTAGATATGGCGGCCAGAGATATTCTGAGGTATATACAAAAAAAATAAGAAACCATGGATAACAAAAGATATCCTGAATTTAATAAAAGAAAGACGAAAATACAAAAATAGATCAGACGAAACAGGAAAACAGAGATACAAAGCCATAAAATGGGAAATTATTCGCAAATGCAGAAAAGCTAAAGAACAAAGGATTGATGAAAAGTGCAAAGAGGTAGAAACTAAAATGGAAATAGGAAAGACAAACGAAGCATACAAACCAATTAGAATGAATTTTAGGGATATAAACCGTATAGCAAAAGTATAAGGGACGCGAGAGGAAACGTCATTTTAGAAAATGTACAGAAAGTGGTTAGATGGCAGGAATATATAGGGAATTTATATGCAGGAGAGGAATTAACAGCATTAGAACAGGAATCAAACATTGTAAATAATGACTTAAGTTATCCTATACTTAGAGATGAGTTTGAATTAGCATTAAAGGATCTGAAAATCGGTAAGGCACCGGGTACAGATAAGGTGCAAGCAGAAACAGCAAGCAGTAACAGAACGTCTCTTCCGACTTGTAAGCTATATGTATGAGACAGGCGAGATACCCAAAAATTTCAAACGTAACATCAAAGTAACTATACCAAAAAAAAGAGGCGCCGATAGATGTGAAAATTTTCGAACAATAAGCTTGACAGCACACGCTTAAAAAATATTAACTAGAATTGTGCAAAGACGAATGAAAAAACGAGCTGAAGAAATACTGGGAGAAGATCGATTTGGGTTTAGGCGAAACAGGGGAACACGGGAGGCTATTTTAGCTCTGAGGGTGATAATGGAGAAAACAATAGAGAAGGGGGAAAGCGTATATATAGGGTTTGTAGATCTGGAAAAAGCATTTGATAATGTAAAATGGAAAAAATGTTCGAAATACTCAAAAAGATTGGAATGAGTTATAGGGATAGACGAATAGTACATAGCTTATACAAAAAACAAACAGCAGTAATAGAATTAGAGCAACAAAGTAGAGAAGTAAATATTAGGAAAGGGGTAAGACAGGGATGAGCCTTATCCGCATTAATTTTTAATTTGTACATAGAAGAGGCAATTAATACTGTCAAATGCAGGAAGACATTTGGAATTAATATGCAGGAACAAAAGATTGATATGCTTAGATTTGCAGATGATATAGCGGTATTAGCATCTAGCAAAGAAGTGTTAGAAGCTGCTCTTAATGAAATGGAAACAGTTCTAACAGAAGGATATGGTATGAAAATTAACAAAAATAAAACTAAAGTTCTAGTATGCAAAAAAGGGGATAATAAATCAAAAACAAGAATACAAATAGGTAACGAGAACTTACAAGAGGTTAAGGATTTCTGCTACCTAGGAAGTCAAATAACGCAAGATGGGAAAAGCACAAAAGATATAAAACATAGATTTAGCACACAAGGTCGTGCTACATTTAACAAGAAAAGCAACTACTTTGTTCAAAGACCACAAACATTGAAACAAGGAAAAAATTGCTTAAAACATATGTGTGGAGCACAGAACTGTATGGTTGTGAAGCCTGGACAATAGAAGAAGCGGACAAGAAAAAGGTAGAAGCCTTTGAAATGTTGTGCTACAGACGTATGATGAAGATATCATGGATAGACAAAGTTAAGAACGCAGAGGTATTAAAAATGGTAGGGGAAGAAAGAACTATGTGGAAAACAGTAAAAAATATGAGAGATAGGATTATAGGCCACATACTAAGACATCAGGGAATAGTGTGGAAAATATTAGAAGCAGAGATAGGAAAAAAGAGAAGTAGAGGTAGACCTAGGTTAGACTACTGCACACAGATAGTGAAAGATGTAGGTTGTGAGAATTTCAGGGAAATGTGTAGGCTAGCTCAGAATAGAAATCAATGGAGGTACGCCTCCAATCAGCCACAAGATGGAAAAACTAATGACAAAAATAATAATGGTACTTAAACATGGTGATTATTATAAACAACTACAGATATTGGTTTTGCAATACTCTCAACTAATGTTAATTGTGCGAAAGGAATGTCTAAATGTCGGGGGAACCTTGGCAGCCACAGGCTGCTTATCCCCCTTCACATACCACTGAATCTCGATGAAAGAGGGCATATAATTAGAAAACAATAGAAGGGAATCGAATTGTACCTTGGCTGTTGTGAGAATTGCAGGGAACGGTGTAGGCTAGCTCAGAACATAAATAAACTGTGGTACAAGTCCAACCAGTTTCAAGATGTAAAACTCAATGACGAAAAAATAAGTGCTCTTAAATCTGAAATTATTATAAACAACTACGGGTGTTGGATGTGAAATATTTTCAACTAATGTTGATTGTGCGAAGGGATAAATTGGAAAAACTATTAATTCGACAAAGGTTCAGGTGCTGGGGGAAGTTGGCAGCCAAAGGCTGCTTATCCCCCTTCATATACCGTTCATTTACATTTCCAATGCTCCACCCGTAGGTACTACATTGGCCAGGAGGCGAGTTTTTTGTTGCCTGGAAATTTAGAATTTTGCCGAACCCTTGTCGTTCCAGGCAAGGTAGGGATTTTTAACGTGCGTGACAACACTCACACACGGGACCTCCATTTAACCTCTCATCCGAACGAGGGCGTAATTTTTGTGAAAAATGCTCACCTGCCATTTTTCAAGCAGTCGGCCGTGTCGGGATTTGAACCCGGGACCTTGGGATCCGTAGTCTTACGCTTACTACATTGATCCACGGCGACGCCCCCCCCCCCCCTTCATATACCACTGAATATCGAGGAAATAGGGTATATAACTGTAAAACAATAGACGGTAACCGAACTGCATCAAACAAGAAAGAACAGCAGCTATGTTGAAGACAACGAACATAGTTACAAGAAGAAAACTGTTCAAAGCATAGTGTGGAGCACAGCACAGTACATCTATGAAATAGGGGCAGTAGGAAAAGCAGACAGAAAGAGATAGGAGCCTTCTGGAATGTTGTGCTTCAGATGTATGACGATGGCAGCATGGACAGACAAAGTTAATAACAAATGGGTTGTAGAAATAGTAGAGGAATAAAGATATCTGTGGAAAATAAAAAAATAGGGGAAATACAAGGACAGGATACGTTCTAGGGCATTTCTGGGGAATAGTACGGGATATACTACAAGCAGAGATAGGAAAAGAGAGGTACAGGTAGACCGAGATAAGACTTTAGCACACAGATAGTGATAGATGCAGACTGTGCAAATTTCAGGGAATGTGTAGGTTGGTTCAGACTAGGAAATAATGAGGGTATGCGTCCAACCAGTTCTAGGACTGAAGACCTAATGATGATAATGATGAACTTTTTTTTGCTAAGTGTCGCGTTTTATGTTAGACGCAATATTTTTCATTTTTTATTAATTTTTGAAAGTACTTATTTCGTAATATTGCTGAAATAATTTTCTGCACATTACAAAGTGTGTTTATTTTTTATATCATCTATTATGTTCCTTAATTTTACGAGTATCAATGTGGCGACCGGTAGTAATAGAGTCCGAAAGGGCGGCAAAAATTGTGTTGCCCATTAGAAACGCATAGCTAAATACGGGACTGATAACACACTGACTCGATACTTGCTGTTCCAACACTTGAGTTTTCATCAATATTTATCTAAAGTATTTTATTTCCTAAAATTTTAGGCGTCATTTTTTATATGTTCATTAAAAAATGGGGTATTGGTTGAATAGGCTTTCCTATTGTACTTTTTGATTTACTATACGAATCCGAAATCATATTTTTAAAGTTCCTCGATTTTTAAAAACCAACAGACATTCGGACAAACATCTTTAGCGAATTCATATGATAAACTTCTTCATCTTATATTGTTTAGCCCTTTATGTGTTTATTCTAAATTAATTTTAATGTTCAAATTTAACGCGCTCGCCCTCTAGTGTTGATTTGCTAAATTATTTTTTTGTTTCTTAAATATTAGTATGCATTCACTCACTCGCGTTGGCGCTGTCGAATTAGTTAGACGCGCCAAAACGTTCTCATAATTTTACTTTGTTTTAATATTATTCAGATTAAAAAATGTTTAAGTGTGTCAGTTTTGATAGAACATTCAACGATCCTTCGTATCAAGCTTCATTTTAATTTACAACAGTTCATAAGCATCCAACATGGTTATCTTCGCGACGCATTAATTACAATAAAGAATTCAGTACATAGAATATTCCACTACCTTCAATACTTCAAATGGAAATGGACACACAAAATCATGCTCATCATCTATAAAAATGAATACACTGGTAAATATAATTCAAAAGACTTTCTTCCAATTGCAGCTGATAAACCATAGCGTTAATAAAAACTTAAGAAAGCATTTTAAAGTACAATGATTATCTTTGTCAAATTCTGGGTGTTGCTAAAAGACACAATAAAACCTTTCAACTCTCTGAATCAGGTATGAATAATAAGTGTATGCGCTAACATGAAACCATTTTAGAAGGTGAGTCACACCACATGTTTCCTTCTAATCCTTTCTTCCATTTTCATGACTGATTGTAATTTTTCTGTTTATTGATGATGGTGGGTATCTCGTTAGGGTTAAATTGAGCGGTCAATGGAATCAGTTTACTCTTATTCCTGCATCGTTTGGAATTTTAGCCAAACATCATTCAAGTGTCCCTTGCACAATTTGCGCCTATATTTCGCGTTTAAGAATTATTATCTCGGCGGTGCCGCATATACGTAACTCTACACGCTACATCATTAATTTACGAAAACTTTCTTCATCTCATTTAAGTATTTGTTTATGGTGCTGTATTAAACACTAATATAAATAGATTCTGACATTATAGGCATTTTTTACGTTCTTAAAACATCTATACTAACGGTTCTCAGGCGGTGGTACGCGTACCCTTTGGGGATACGCGAAAATTTGTAAAGGGTACGACGTTAACTATCAAAAAATATACAAAATTATATCGATACATGCTAGAATGTAATTATGATAAACACTCGAGTAATGATTTAAAGCAACAAGCAAACACGTCGCTCGTTCTACTTGTATTTGTGGTTGAAGTAAATTGAAACAGTATTGAGCGAATATGCAGCACACAATCACAGAGAGTGAGAGCAGCGCTTGCTGCCGGCACATTGCCGCAATGACAAGACACCTCCATCCGCGCTTGCAGCCACCGTGCATTTATTTTCTTTCGCCATTCTGTCTATGTATGTTTGGTCATAATTAACTGCTAAGTCTCACTAATAAAACTGTAGTAATAGTTAAAGGTCGTATACTTTTAAGTGTTTATATTTTTAACGTTAGGTGTTTATATTTATTAATTTACGATGAAGGATAAATGGCTTGCTGTTGGAAAAAGTAGGTGTGATGAAGATCAATATTCTTTGGCATGAAAGTCACATCTCCAGAGCAGGAAAAATAC